>JAQMYJ010000006.1:10843695-10890950 GCA_030014305.1 Clarias laeviceps | reverse complement strand
ATCAGTACATTACAGAAAATAATGAACTTTATCACAATATGCTAATTTTTTGAGAAGGACCAGTATATATATATATAGGACCCACTCACAGAATGCCCTAGATGTCTCCTTTAGATTAGAAAAAAAAGCTTCTTCACTTAAATCCTTTGGACTGAATCTGCATAATTTCCCAGAACCATTATAATTTTCTACATGATAGCAGTAATAAAATATTAACAGAAATAACACCATTCAGTGATGGGAAATTAATAGAAAATCAACCAAGTCAAGGTCTCCCCTAAGGCTAAATTCGAAACATTGTAATTATAGTTTCTTTTTCACATAGTGCACCTACAAAATATTAAACCTTATATAATACCTTTATATCAGGCACTCTTTTATATCACACTTGAAGATACAATCTAACTGATGAAGGGGCAATTTGTACAATGTATGTACAGTATGGTGTTGGGCCAACATAGGCAACAAAACAGCTTTAATACACTTCGACACAGAATCTACATATTTCTGAAACTGTCCTGGAGACATGGGTACCCATTATCTGAAGGGCTGGTGTTCTGATGATAGTGATAGAACACAGTAGGGAGGCCAAAATTTCATGTGTGTTCAAGAGTGTTGAGATATATTTACTGTAAAGGTCAGAGCACATGATTTCCATCCTTTCCATCCAGTAAGCCCTCATGTCCTGTGTATGGTGATCCTGGATAGGAACATTTTATCATAGCCTAAAGGTGATCAGTCAGAATAATTTTTACAGTGACCCAAAAACATAAAGCAGGGTACACCCTGTATTCTGCATTTTCACTGCTATTAAATTACAGATTGGAATAATTCATTATCATGTTATATTGTATCATGTTCAAATATCACTTTTCACCATGCCATGCAAGTGAGAAGAAGCAGCTCTAGGATTTTTCACAGGAACCTAGGGAACTACAAAGACACTGGGGTTCTTTTACCATTAAGATGTGAATGCACCATCATTAAACTAGATACTTTAAATAGTATACATAATTATTGTTAGAACCATGAATGCAAATATAAAAGCATTATTTGAGGTACAAACTGAACCATCTCGTTTTAGAATCTATTACTGTGCATGCACTCTAAAAGGATTTTCTCCTTAGATCTTAACGTTGTGTTAAAAGATAATTAGAGTCCCTCTGTTAAGCCCAATTTTCTGAGTCTGCTGTGGATTCATTCATGCAAGACACAGCTTCATACTGTACCATTCATAAAATAATAATAATAAATCACATAAATGGCCTACAGCTCCTTTATTCTTTACTTGCACAAAATATTTATTGTCCTTATTTTTTTCCCACTGACCTGTTGTGGCATCACTATGCTGTTTTTTACCAATCTGGTTTGAGTGGCACGGTGATGAACCTCCAGGGTCCAAGTTCGATTCCCGGCCAGGTTTGATTGCTATAGACACGGAATGGTTTGAGTGGTTTCATGCCAAAGCCTGTCAAGATTAGATTGACTTTATCAGCTTTTTCAGTTTATGTCTTTATGGAATTGTACCTATTTTTAATATATTATAGAGTATTAAAGAATTTAAAAAAATGTTGTTTTAAATGAAGCTTGAGTAAATTTGAGTAAACTGAGTAAAAATTGAAAATTGAGTAAACCTTTTTTTTTTACATAATTATCATTACATTTAACATGTAAAAGGTGTACTAAGCCTCTCACCATACTGTTGAGTTTGGTAAAGTACGGTAGTCTTATCTGGTTGCATATTTTTTTAATAAAATACTTTTGTTCATCCAAGCAAATACTCTTATTATTAGTTGACATTAGTACTCTCTCTTATTTTGTGTTTTTACTGTAAAAGCAAAGTGCGGGAAAACCTTACCTTGTTTATATTTTACATTTATGCCCATTAGTTTTGTGTTGCTGCACTTAAATGTGATATAAGCAAGTTATTTTTCATTTCCTGACTGAGTCTGAGAACTAAATGTCACTACAAACATGAAATGAAAATTGTGTTCCTAATAGTGAATAGAGTGCATTCAAGTGTAGTCATGCCACCTACATATAATCAGGAGTGTTATTAGGCCCCCTCTTATGATCTTTTTCAAAAACTCAAGATCTAGTTATTGTTCATTTCAGGGCCATGGTTACATGAAAAACTGAGATCAAAATTGCAGTAGGTCAAAATTGCATGCACTCAGTGGCCTGTTTATTAACTACACTTACCATATATACAGTAGTAATTACTTACTGTTTTGCCTTTACCATTCACACTGTATCACAACCTCTTTACTGCATCTACAGTATCAATGTATACAGACCATTAAAAGACCGCCACTAAGCAATCCCCGCAGTGCAACATAATGTGCTTTGAATAAAACACTTAAAGGTAAAATGAATTATACAAGTGCTGTTGAATACTCAAGTCTGTTAGGTTATCAGTTCTCTGCAACAACATATCTCTGACAGTACTGATGGCGGTAATTCAAATGATAGGTTTGGTTAATGTACTCATTCTAATGCATTATATTTTCTACAGTAGCGTCTCCTTCACAGGGGCTTGTATGGCTTGAAAATTGAATGGATTTGAAAAAGTATTGTTATTCTTCTCATCATATTCTATACATCATATTCTATATAATCTGTACAGGATCGTGGGGGCCTGGACCCTATCCCAGGAGACTTAGGGCACAAGGCAGGGTACACCATGGACAAGGTGCCAATCCATCGCAGGACACACACACACACACACACACACAAAGGGCAATTTGGGAACGCCAGGAAACCTGTGGTGGACTGTGGGAGGAAACCTAGAGGAAACTCACCAAGCACAGGGAGAACATGCAAACGCCATACACACAGACCCGAGGCAGGAATCGAACCCGGACCCTGGAGATGCTGCCGTATTTTTATTCGTTGACAAAAAACACAATATAGAGATCACAGAATGCAGGAAGGGGATCATTCGCAGCAGAGTAGTGACAGTTGTGGTATATTGTGTATATATGATAGTGATGGCCAATCCTGGTCCTCTAAAGCCGGAGTCCTGCATGCTTTCCAATTATCCCTGCATTACTCACTGCTGATTACCTGGATCAGTTGTGGTCGGTCAGTCAGAAGCTGGAATATACAAATTCAGTTTGTCTTCCCACACGTCACACGCATATGGTATCATTTTCATTCATCATCTTTTATAAATGAATGATGGGGGAGTGTGTGTGTGTGTGTGGGCTATGCCAAGAGACTTGGGCACAAGGCATGGTACACCCTGGACAGGATGCCAATCTACTGTATCGCAGGGCGCGCGCACACACACACACACACACACACATGCTACGGGAATGCCAATTAGTCTTTGGAATATGGGAGGAAACTGGAGTACCCAGAGAAAACCCATCTAGCACAGGGAGAACATGCAAACTCCGTGAACACACTGAACGCATTATCCACTCTAGTTAAGTCTAAAGTTTTTACTTTATCCAGAACATCGATAAGCAGGGTTTGTTAATACATCACCGATATAATCGAGTGGTGACGTCATAGCACTAGGCTAAAGCAGCTGCGTTCCGAGCTCAATAACTTCAGCTGACTTCCGATAGCGTTGACGGAGTACAGCATGGCAGAGGACAAGAACATTTTTCTAAGAGCAAAAAACCGAACGTTCGCGGGTTTAACGGAAGGTACAAAAACTAGTCAAGTTGGCGTTAACATGTGGATATTGTATAAACTAATGTCACTTGTTTTTGTCGTTTATGGAGAAGGCTAGTGCTGTATGCTAGCTATTAGTTTGCTGCTTTGCTTTGCTGTGTTGTGATAATTTAATCCACATATTTCATTTCCTTTTATTGTATGAAAGAAAAATCAGTAAATCTGAAACACTAATATGACAGATGTCTAAGAGACGCGGTTACAACTCTGGTTACCTTCGCATTGAAAACGAAACCAAGTGCGCATCTATCAAGCACTTAGCGGTAATGATAATACCTTTACTACACAGCAGCGCTTCATAGCTTTATTCATCGGTAACCTGCTGGATTTATCATAATTTAAATAGCAGGAACATACTAAAGTAATGTACTCAAGATAAATGAAAATATTTAGTTCGGATGTTGAGCAAGTTATTAACACACGGAATCAGGTGTTTTTATCTATTTTGTGTAACTAATATCCTAGTATAATCAAAAAGTTAAGTGTATTTTACGGTATTTACGGTAACTTGCATTACTTCCTTTTTCTTGTAAAAACTGAATACACTTTTAAATGGTACTTGAAATAACTAGAAATTCAGCACAAATCAATTTGTGTTGGGATTTTATTGCTTGATTTGTAAGCATGTTCAAGTGAAAACCATTCAATGTCTTAATCCTAAACAAATGGTAATTTTTAGCAAATTTTAGCAAAAATGCCAAATTACATCTCTGCTATATATTATAGTGTAAAATTATTGGTCTGTGTCTTGATAACTTTGTTTACTTTTATCTGTCACTTCCACACACTCTTTATCTTTTCTACATGTTCTCTCTAAGTACTCTCTTCGCCTTTTGTTCTTTAAGTTGCATTACCGCCATCTATACATCTCACTCTCCCTCATTTTCCCTGTCCTTTACAGCCAACTTTACAGTCCAGTCTTCCTCAAAACAAACAAACAAACAAACAAAAAAACTAACAAACTGTTCCCTGATCAGTGACTTCCCATATATTTCCAGCACGAGAGCAGTACATGCTCGAAAGTATTACTTTAATGGAATACCTCCCTGGAAGAGTCCCATTTGGTGCTTAGCTAATATATATCCAATTAAGTCAAACAGTTTTTGCTGGACAGTTCACAGCATGCATGAAATTCTCCTTTGAAGCCTGTGGTCAATGATGAACCTCATCACTGGAATCCTATGGCTGATTCAATTACTTGAATAACTCTGATGTGAGTTATTGCTACATACAGTCCTGATCTTGCTCCAAGCCGTTTCTACATGTACGGGCTGTTAAAGGAATTCCTCTGTTGATCATTGCTCTGTTGATCAACTTTCAGTTGTCTAATCCATAAAAGTTTTAACTAGTTTAGTTAAACTAGTATAGCATTAGTATATTGTATTATTATGTTTGTAATTAATGAAGTGATAAATGATAATCATTACTTCCGTTTTCAGAAAAAAAAATTGTTAACAACTAAACTGATTAGCTGCTTCTATCATAACATGGCAGACATTACTAATGTTATCGACCTGATTTTGGGACTTAGCTCGCATGGAGAACCTGAGAATTAAATTAGAGGCCAGACTAACATATGAAACCGATAACACAGAGCACACACAGATTCAATAACAGATGTCTGGGATTCCTCTTTTTATACAAAAAATAAATAATAAACTATTCCCCTATTCACATGAGACTGCAAATAAAACAAAACCAAAATGACCTTACTAGCAAACTCATTCAGGACTAAAGTTCAAGTTTGAATAAAACTAAATCGTCAGTGTTGCCACAAACCGTGACCAGAGTGTGTTCAGCTCTGCACGTACAAAACAGAAAAGGAAATATTGTGGAAAACATAAAATGACTCAATAAAATAGGATTGTATTTATAATTTAAGGTGAAAAGGGTGAAAACATGAATGCAGTGTGGCTGAAACTAACATGTCTCAGAGACTACATTTAATATTATTTTTATTCTGATATTCTTTAATTGGCAAAATATGAAACGTCTTAATTAAATCAACTCATGTTTCATATATGAACATTATAAAGTGTTGTACAGTATGCATGTGTGTTGCTACCAGGTAATTTACAACTTCTGTTGGCCGCTTATCAGCGCTTTCCATTCAAGGCTCCTGTTCAAGTGCAGGTGTGAACGTGTTACATCAGTTCACTTGTAACTGCTGTGTGAGCAAAAATGGATGCCCCACTTGTGATTTGTACGAGAGAAGAGCAGCGTGCAGTGATTAATTCTTTGTGGTCTGAGAGAGTACCTGGTGCCGTTATTTATCGAAGACTTTGTGCGCAGTATGGAGGAAGTGTTTTGTTGCGAAGAAGTGTGTATGAACAAATAGAGAAGTTTAAGGAAGGTTGCATAAGTGTTAGCTATCAAAGAAGGAACCGGATGCCCATCCGAACACACTTCTCCCCACACCGCTGACACTCTGCTAAAACTTTGTTTTGAGGTGTTACAGCATCCTCTCTATAGTCCTGATCTTGCTTCCATTAGACTTTCACCTGTTTGGTCCCCTAAAAGTCCCTGAAAGTAGAAATGAAATCAGCGGTGCATTTGTGGCTCGCAGCTAATACTAATACTTGTGTATACAGTGTAACTCATTTAAAGGTCAGAAGTTTTACTTGGTTTATTTCTGATGCTGACTGCGGTCGTGTCGATGCGACGTCACTCCTGTAAAAAAAAAAAAAAAAAACTCAAAGACTGATGGAAAGACATGTCGCAAAGAAGGGTTTACACGTTACACGAACATATTAACTGCGCTGTGCATAGCAAAGAGTGTTAATGTATTTTTACCAATATTTTATAAATTATAATGTTTAAATATAACGGTGTTTTTGAAGAAGTGGGGGAATCGATTCAGTGGTGTATCTCAATTGTTTTGTATGGCAATTCATGTATGTTCACACTGTCTCGAATTAAATTTAAAAAATGTATTTTCAATTCATGTGTTTGCATTCGCGGCACGGTGGAGTAGTGATTAACACTGTCGCCTTGCACCTCCAGTGTCCGGGTTCGATTCCCAGCCAGGGTCGATTCCCGTCTCTGTGTGCATGGAGTTTGCATGTTCTCCCCGTGCTTGGTGGGTTTCCTCAGGGTACTCCGGTTTCCTCCCACAGTCCAAAGACCGGCAGAGGCTTATCGGCATTCTCAAATTGCCTGTAGAGTGAAAATGAGTGTGTGTGTGTGTGTGCCCTGCAGTGGATTGGCACCCTGTTCAAGGTGTCCCCCGCCTCATGCCCCAAGTCTCCTAGGATAGGCTCCAGGCCCCTGCGACCCGGAATACAGGATAAAACGATATAGACGATGCGTGAGTGAGTGTTTGTTTGCATTCAAGGTGGTAAACTGTTGCTGTTCCTCTATAATCCTGCTCTAAACTATTGACACAGCAATCCATGTTGTAGAAACATGCTTGTTTTTTTGAATTGTAACAAAATCTGAAACAAATTTATATTGTATTGCAATATTTATAAAATCGCAACACAAAACGAATCAGCCCCTGGGTATCGTGATAATATGGAGTATCAGGTGATCCCTGGTGATTCTCATCCCTAACTGTTGCTCTATTTGCTATAGATGGTGCTGTTACTATTTTTCATTTGCATTATGTAATAACAACAACAAAACAATAAAAGTCAACTTTTGTTCTATTTTGCTTCTACAATATCTTCAAGCCCTCAGTCATGAGATGACTCTTATCTCTTTTTAAGGAAGAACCTGGCCCAGTTTTTTTTTAATAAGGACAAAGTACATCCTAGAAGTGCTGAGCTGATTCTTTATAAACATTTCTCAGAAATGATCAGTGACCTGAAGTGCTTGAGAACTGTATTAATCGACACTTGTACAGTACTTCTTTGTGTTGTTGTGATGACGGATTGTGTCGCAGTAGTCAGATAAAACACAAGGGCCAAACCAATAACGTTATTTTCTATTTTTGATCAATTCTTTCTGTTTGGTTAAACAGTTACAGCTAGTGTAGGAACTACTTTTATAGTAATTTGGGGGTTAAAAAAATAACGAGTTTAGTTTCTTTGGCACAAGATTTATAATTCTTTTTCTCTTTGATTTTATGCCATAGCTGTAACATCTACAGTATGTGAAGTGATGTTATTTGGAGTTGGGTTGCTTTTTCTTGTTATATATCCCTTGTGCAGGAAAGGTTTTATAGTGATCTGTCAATCAGTAACCTGATGTGAAAAAGGCTTGTTTGTAGGGAAAACGATGGGATTTTCAGCTGGTGTTGTGAATTTATTTGTTCAATCAGTTTTATTTGTTCAAAGACGGCATGTTCAAAATGTTCTGAATTTAGACAAAAGTTTAGATTATGTTTTACGATGTGTAGATGTACATAACGTCGAACCATGCACACGAGGTGCATCTTTGCGTAGTATATAATAGCATGCAAACCTGACAGAAGCACTGAAATGTTACAGCTCTCTGTGGGCCGCTGCTTAATGCTCAGCTTACGTAGGTGTGATTAGACTAATGTAAGCGATTCGCTCAGTTTGTGCATCCCTTGTAAAACTGCCAGCTATAAATTTGACAGATATTCCCTTTGAAGCAAAAGTCATTTTGAAAGCATCATTCATGTCAAATAGCATCAGCCTGTGCTGTTAGAAAACAGCTGTAATGTTTTAATGACTCATTCTGTAGTCAGAGCATTTGCGTCCTTTTATCTGCTTCAAAGAGTTGCTGTTTTCTTGCTAAATGATGATGACAGTAAAACAGATTCAAGAACAACTTCTTTCATTCGCAGTAGGGGGATTCTCCTCTTTTCTTTTCTGCCCAGGATAGAATGGGATATTAACATAAATTCATGTGGGAGGAAGAGAACGATGTATGAAGAGCATGCACTGGAGTGTAGTACTTGAGTTGCTGAGAGGTTGAGTATGGATTCGTACACCACGGGCCTCATGAGGTGGAAGGTTGCAATTCTACACTTATTCGTTTCTTCTAGCACAAGAGCCGATGCATCGTTTGTAGGCGATATATTTAAACGAGTCCGTTGCATGCAGCGTTACTTTCGCTGCTCTTTACCGACGGGTCTCAAAGCAGACAAATCTTACTGTCATTTATGATTAAGAGTTTTTGACTGTTATGAGCTTTCTTTGTGTTTGATGTAATGCAGGATTATGTAAAACAGTTCATCGTGAAAACCTCAACATCAAAATAGAGAGAAATTAATTATTAATGCATTTCGTTGACTGGCAGTGCAAAAACAGACCTGCCCTTCTGTCTTTCACAGACGAGGAGAAAGAATGGCGTGGGCCCTTTTGCTTCATCCTTGGGGCTGACCCACAGCTGGGTCTGATGAAGGCTTGGAGAATGGGAGACTGTGATAAAGGAGGAGATGAGTGGGCAGAGGAGGTGCAGCTCACCAAACAGGCTGTCGAGGCCATCAACAAACTGCAGCCGCAGCCCCGCTTTGTAGTTTTCTGTGGGGATTTGATCCATGCCATGCCAGGTAAGAACAGATCTGCTAGTCAATATAAACTGACACGGATTCATTTATGACTTTAAAATGACTGTGTATAATTCAGTTTTGTTGAAGGTAGATTTCTTTGAAAAGAATATCATGTTCAGGGTCTCATACCTGCAGGGTCAAGAGTTCGATTCTCGCCTCGGGTCTGTGTGTGCAGAGTTTGAATGATCTCTCTGTGCTTGGTGGATTGCCTCACCCAGTCCAAAGACATGCAGAGTAGGTTATTTGGTATTCCCAAATTCCCCGTAGTGCGTATGTTTACCCTGCGATGGATTAGCACCCTGTCCAGCGCATACCCCACTTCTTGCTCAATGTCTTCTGGGATAGGCTCTAGGCCCTTGTGACCCGGTACAGGATAAGCGGTATACAGTGTGTGCACAATTATTAGGCAAGTGAGTATTTTAACCAAATCATCATTTTCATGCATATTTTTTTTTCATGCCTATTTTCCAACTCCAAACTGTATAAACTCGAATGCTTATTGGATTTAAGCATATCAGGTGATGTGTATTTGTGTAATGAGGGAGGGTGTGGCCTAAGGAGATCAACACCCTATATGTAATTATTAGGCAGCTTCTTTTCCTCAAGCAAAATAGGCCAAAAAAGAGATTTAACTGACTCTGAAGTCTTTCAGAGGGATGCAGCACTCTTGAAATTGCTAAGATGTTGGTGCGGGATCACAGAGCCATAAAAACATTTTGTTGCAAATAGTCAACAGGGTCGCAAGAAACGTGTTGAGAAAAAAAAGACGCAAATTATCAGGCAAAGATTTGAGAAAAATGAAACGTGAAGGAACTCATTATCCTCCAGTGCTGTCATATTCCAGAACTGCAACCTACCTGGAGTGCCCAGAAGTACAAGGTGTTCAGTGCTCAGAGACATGGCCATGGTAAGGAAGACTGAAACCCGACCACCACAGAACAAGACACATAAGTTGGAACGTCAAGACTGGGCCAAGAAATATCTGAAGACAGATTTTTCAAAGGTTCTATGGACTGATGAGATGAGAGTGACTCTTGATGGATCAGATGGATGGGCACGTGGCTGGATCAGTAACAGGCACAGAGCTCCACTTCGACTCAGACGCCAGCAAGGTGGAGGTGGGGTACTGATAGGGGCTGGTTTCATTAAAGATGAGGTAGTTGGACTCAAGATGGACTCAAGATCAACACCCAAACTTACTGCCGGTTTTTAGAAGACACTTTCTTCAAGCAGTGGTACAGAAAAAAGTCTGCATCTTTCAAGAAAACCATGATATTTATGCAGGACAATTCTCCATCGAATGCATTAAAGTACTACACTGCATGGCTAGCCAGTAAAGAAGAAAGAATAATGACATGATCCCCTTTCTTACCTGACCTGAACCCTAATGAAAACTTGTGGGCCCTTCTTAAACAGGCGATTAGGAACGCTTGCACACCAACTGAGTGATGCAGTTCCCTTATTCGCCAATCACATGACAGCAGTGCAATGCATAAAATCATGCAGACATAGGCCACCATTATCAGATCATATTCACATTGATCATCAGAAAGAAGAAAATATGTGATCTCCGTGATTTTTGATGATGTCCTAGGAAAAAACATCCAGTGAGCATTAATCTGTGGTTGAAAACACATTGGTGATGGAAGAGGTCAACAGAGAATGGTCAGGCTGGGTTGAGAAAGGCTTCAGTAAGCAGAAAGGCATCTCGGAACGCACAACTCATTGAATCTTTCGGCTAATTGGCTACAACAGTAAGATTTCGAGGGAGCTAAGGCTGCACTGGAAAACAAATGACTCTGGACAGTTGAAGAGAGGAAAAAATTCCTGATAAATTAAAAATTTTCTGGTGCGAGACATAAATAGCAGAGTCAGAATTTGCATTATGAATCCATGGATTCTTGTGTCAATAGTCTGGGTTGGTGGGGGTGGTGTAACGGTGTGCGGAAGCTTCTCTTGGTGAACTTAGGTTGTTGAAACCAATTGTTTATCGATTAATTGACACCACTGCCATTTGATGATGCTGAACAGATTTGACAATTCAGCAACACTGTGGAATAAAGTAACGGTATCACCAGATGTGTCATTTGTTTAACGTTAACTTGGAGCTGCATTTTTAATGTGTTGTTTATTTGCAAAAAATTTTTTGCATAAACATTTTACTTCCACAGAGACACATTTAAAAGCTTTTGCTACACTAGGTCATCTACTTTAACCTGCTAAAGGGCTTAGTAATGCTGATTAATGGCTTAGCAATGCTGATGATTGTGTAATAGAAGGAGGGAAACACTAATACTCTGAGCGAACGTCTGCAATAGAGGAAACAGCAATTGTTTTCTATTTTACATTAGCTTTGTATGATATCACATTTCCTCAGCTGTATAAATCTAGACTGCTATGATTCGTTTAATCTACACATACAGAGGAAACCCACAATGAGCATATGAAGGAGTATTTCACGACACCTGCCTTCTCCTCATTCTGAATGCATCATCCTATTTTTAATGCATTGAACTCGTATTTGAATTTCTGTTTTCTAAGGTGTGGAGCTGTTATCCCAGTGTGAGTCATGTTTTATTTTTTTATTATTTTTGGGGGTTTTGTTTTTAGAGAGTTAGAAAGGAATAAAAATCAGGGAAAAACTTTAATTAGATTTTAAAATAGGCCTTTTTTTTTTTTTTTTTTGCATAGAAACAGTAGATGGTGACCTGACTCTCTGGGAGCACCTTTTCTTCAAATACTTTATATTTCTGACTTCTGATATTCTGAGTTCCGGGAGGAATATTATTTACCTTGGAGAATCATTGCAGGCTTCATAGTTTTAGTTTCCTTGATTTAATTTGAACCCTGCAGCTATGTGTCTGTAGCTGCATTTGCCTGGTAAAGAGATTGGCAGTAGAGGCACGGCTGTGGCTGGTGAGGAGGTGTTGGAGACCTTTAAACAGTCTTTTAGTGACAGGCCAAGCAACACGACTCTGGCAGGTGCATGAGATGACCCATCCATCACGCAAGTTCTTTCCTGCTCTTCGAAATCAGCTGAACCCGTCTGACATTTCCTTTCCTCTGTCTTCCTTTGAAGTGGTCAGAGAAAACAGTTTTGTTTAGCCTCTGGTAAAGCATGAACTTGGAGAAAGATATGACCTTTTATTTGTTAATTTTTTGTGGCCAGTACTGAATCATCTCTAGATGTATTGAATAAAAATTAATAACATAATACTACAATTTTGGGTATAGGACAGTATCAAGATATCTGGTTAAGCAGCCTGCTAAAACACTAAAATGCTTGCTTTTTCTTTGTATTATTTTGTTAACAAGAGTCAACAGAGAAGTGTAGTTTTATTGATTTAGCCTGGTATGCTTTTTGTTTTTTAAATTATTATTATTTCAAGGTAGCTGCTCTATATATTTGCATTATTTACAGTGCTGTGAAAAGGTATTTGCACTCCTACATATTAAATCTTAAAAGATAAAATAACATGTGATAACCAGAGTAAATACAAAATACAGTTTTTAAATTATAATTTTATTTTTTAAGGAAAAAAAAAACTGTCCAAACCTTGCCCCTGAACCTAATAACTGGTTGTGTGACTAATAAGTGTTTGCGATAACTGGCAATAAGTCTTTCACATCGCTGTGGGGGAATTTTGGCCCATTCTTCTTTGCAGAATTGTTTTAATTTAGCAATATTGGAGAGTTTTCAAGAAAACCAGCCTGTTTAAGGATCTTCAAACACTCCAAAACCTTAATTTATTCTTTTTTTTTTTTTTGGAGCCATTCTGAGGTGGAGTTGTTTCGGATCGTTGTCCTGCTGCATAACCCAAGGTTACTAAAGCCTGAGGTCATAAACTGATGGCTGGATGTTCTCCTTCAGGATTTTTTGGTAGAGCATGGAATTCATTCATCCCCAGACTATCAAACTACCACCACCATGTTTCACTGTCATTATGATGATCTTATGAAATACTGTCAATTTTATGGCAGATGTAACACGACACAAATGAAAGTTCCAGAAAGTTGATAATCTAGATATTCTTTGGCAGATTTAAGATGAACCTTTGTGTTGTTTTTGGTCAGCAGTGGCTTTTGCCTTGGAACTCACTGGTGGAAGTAATTTTTACCCTGACTTTTTCTTATTGTTATATCATGAACACTGACCTTAACTGAGCCAAGTGATCCCTGCATTCTTTAGATCCTGGATGCGACGTCATCCTTAGAAATGACTTTGTAACCCTTCCCATGTCAGTTACTTTGGTTCTCATCTGTTCTTGAATTTCTTTAGATTATGTTGCTTTTTGAGATCTTTTAACATTTTACTTTCAGCTTTACTTTGTTAAGTGATTTCTTGATTCAATTGGTCTGGCAGTAATCAGACCTGGGTGTGGTGAGTGAAATTTAACTCTGCTTTATTTAATTTTTCTTTTTTGCCTTAATGAATAAAATCATCATTTAAAAACTGCATTTTGTATTAACTCAGGTTATATTTGTGTAATATTATAATTTATTTGATGATCTCAATCATTTAAGACAAATGGGCAAAAAAAACCTACAAATTTAAGAAGGGAGCATATTCTTTTTCACAGCACTGTATAGTATAGTTGTAGCATCGTACATACACCCGTTATTGAAAAAGTATATTTGAAACAGATATTTATAATATATATATATTATTATTAGTTTATTTATTTTTTTTGTTAATGGTAAGACTCTAAGGTGAGGGGTTGCTCAGGGACTCATTCATCATTCACTTTCACTGAACACATGCCCTGGCCACTTCGAGCTTGACTGGTGAACAAATTGCATTCCTTTTTTTTTTCTCTCAGCAGCTGTTCTCAAACATTCTCTTCTAATCTTATCTTGAACCACAGAGAGTAGTGTGTCAGCAGTGTTCTGGAGTTTGATGGATGCGATATCTGAATAGATTCCAGAATCCAGAAAGCGAGCTCGTGTTTGGAGATGATTAGACCGGAGGCTGGTAGACTTAGAGGACGGGCGTTGTTGATGGAGAAATGAAAAAGCAAGGATAAAAGTATAACATTGTGATTTCTACTCCCTAAACCACACATGTGCTGTTGGAAGGGATAGAAATGAAGTTCTCCAAACAGGGAGCAGCTGGAATGACCAGAGGGAGATGAATTCTCTGTGTGTTAGTTGATAGAGATCTCTGCTGGTAGAACTTATAATGGAGTTGGGGTGGGGGGGGGGGGATGGGGTTGTAATCAGAATAACAGGGAGCTTTTAAAGTTGAACACTCTGTACCTTTGATAAGAGAAGGCAAACTAGCTCCAAATCTGCTAGCTTCACAAAACATTAATTCACTGCAAATAATGCTCTTAAATAGCTTTCATACATTAAGTCACAGCTTCAGGTATTTGATCTGCACAAATTGGCTTCATAGCTACCAAAATTAGCTTGAAATTTAGTAAACACACCTCCATCAAAACTTTTTGTTTTCCTAGACCACATGGTATATTGACTAGTGCTGAAAAGGTCAAAAAGTCCAAAACAAAATAATCTGCACTCAAAGGCCAGTTTAAAATGAACACCAATATGTGCAATTACACAATCAGCCAATTGTGTGTCAAGAGCGCAGTGCATAAAATCAGGTCTGGTAATGTTTACATGGTTTACAATTATCAGAATGAGGGGGGGGGGAGCAATCTTAGTTATTTTTCCATGGCATGGCTGTTGGTGCCAGATGGCTGCCTGCCGTTTTCCCCTCTTCAGCTGTCCAGTTTTGGTGAGCCCAACAGCAGACCCACTGCATCCTCAGATTCCATTCATTGGCTAACAGTAGTGGAATCTGGTCTTTTACTGTTGTAGCACAGCTGCCTCAATGTTTAACTGTAAAATGCTTTTCTGAGATGATCCAAGATGCTTTTTTGCTTACTGTTGTTGTAAAGAGTGGCTGTTTCGTGTTTCAGTTACCAGCACTTCCTGTTAAATCAAACCAATTTAGCTGTTCTTCTCTGACGTCTCTCATCAACTTTCTTTGTGCAAGCTTTAACGATGTGCGTGTGCATGAAAATCCCAAAGGTTTCTGAAATACACAGACCACCCTGTCTGGCACCAAAGCACTAACATCACATTTTCTACATTCGGATTTTTGCTGTGGCAGCATTGTGGCATAGTGGTTAGTGCTGTGGCCTCGCTCCTCCAGGGTCGAGGGTTCAAGTCCCGCCTTGGGTATGTGTGCATATTCTCTCTGTGCCTGGTGTACTAGGTTTCCTGCCACAATCCAAAAGCAGGCAGATTTAGATTATTTTGCCTGTAGTATGTGTGTGCCCTGCAATGGATTGGCACCATGTCCAGGGTGTACACCACATCATGCCCCAAGTCTCCTGGGATAGGCTCCAGGCCGCCTCGTGACCCTATACAAGATAAATGGCATAGAAGATGAATGAATGGATGATTTTTGAACGTTAACTGAAGCTCTTGACCTGTATCTTGATGATGGTCTTCATTGCTCTACTGCCACACAAATGGCTGATTCGACAGCTGCGCATATAATATGTTTCTCTAACAGTGGCTGGTGAATGTCTTGTACGCCTTAACATTTTCTTTTAATTTTCACTTCTCACCAAGCTTTAAACCTACCTCAGGGAAATTTATCAGGATGTTGCTATTGACATGTTGGCGCTAACAGTTTCAAAACGTACTCGGACCGTCACGACTTATGAATGAAAGATTTTTCTTTTCCTTCGAATTCACAAGACATTGTCGGGTTCTGACACCTTTGACTGCTGAGCTGCAGCAAATATAAATTGGGTGCAGCACGGACTGTTGATTTTTGGAAACGCTTAACAGATTATTTGTAAGAATGTTTTTCTTTTCCTTCAGCGAATTTTTTTTTTTTTTGTGTCTTTCATGGTAAGTATAGGCAGCTCAGTGTTTCCCTGCTGAGGGGGTGGTGGGTGTTGCACACATTCTCGCAGATATTTGAGCACAGCGGGTATATAATTTTCTCATTGACCGCAGTTGTAATTTCACATCAAATTAATATTTACAGAATAATGATCGAGGCTGCTTTTGTTGTTCTTTCTGTGTTATATCAGAACGTTGCAGCTTTATTAAAACCTATTCTGTTTAATAACTCCCGAACAGATTACTTTAATCTAATATTTGTCTCAAATATTGCTGTCCCCGGTTGTATTTTTAATAAGGTTAATCTCGCATTAAGCAAGGTTAACGACTATAAAATCAGAGGCAGACCTTTTAGAATATGGGTGCAAACTGGAATCATGTAATCCTCCCAGCCATGACTGGGTAAAATTTTAAGGATAAATGTATGTGGCCGTAAGAAATTCTGGCTCTCATGCAAGAGTAAACACAGCTAATGGGGGGGGAACAAAACGAAATTTATCAGTAACTTCAAAGTGCCAACCCATGGCTGCATGAAATATTGATTTTAATTATCTTTATCTGTTAGTTGCATTCGTCTGTTTGAAATGTGTTGCGTGACTCCGCTCTACTGGGAGCTAACCCTACTGCAGCACCACATGCTCTGACTCTGATTAAGATCCAAATCCTGTGCAAGCTATAACGGCCTCAGAGCGTTTAGCATACGAGTGTAAATCTCGTTGAATTAATGAATGTAATGGGCTGTGAGAAACGTATAATGTCAGGATGAACTGAAGAAAAGTATAATAAATTGACAGCGAGTACAGATATTTACATGTTATATTTACTATATGAGTGCAGGATTGCGTGGTAATAATTGCTCCAGTCCCAGCTTACTGAATGCCAATGTTTCTTGCCTGCTGCGATGAAAAGTGTGAGCAGTTGTGGCTTTACCACACACGCTTTGTTGCTCCTGCTATTTGTAGTACTCTGTTTCCTTCCTCCTCTCCTGCCTTCTCCTTCTCTTTCTCCCCTTCCCTTGACCCTAAGCTTTGTCCATGCCACTGCTAAATTGGACGTTTTAACAGATTAAGACTGAAATGAATATTTAAAGGAGTGTAGGAGAGACTATTAGCTACAAAGACGAGGTGGACAGCTTTGCTGAAATTAGATGCTCCTCTGTGAATGTTGGAGATGCCAGCATATGAACGAGATACCCAGTGCGATAATCATAGAATAATCATACAATAATTTTTTTTTTATAATATTAGTGCAATGTTATTGATATAAAGGCGGCCTTGTAGATGCCATGGTACGTTTTATCCCCTAACTAAAGAGGTAACAGTAACACGCTCATCATTCTCAGCCCAGTGATGAGTCATTTGCTTAAATTACGATCTATGTGTTCCTCAGGATGCGAGTTCAGAGAGGAGCAGGAGAAGGACCTGAAGGATGTTCTGCGGGCCACCGATCCGGACATTCCGCTTGTGTTTGTCAGCGGTAACCATGACCTGGGGAACACTCCCACTCCAGACACGGTGGAGCAGTATTGCCGTGTCTGGGGTGATGACTACTTCAGTTTCTGGGTGGGCGGAGTGCTGTTCCTGGTGTTGAACTCGCAGCTGTTCTTTGACGCATCAGGCTGCCCTCAGCTGGAGGAAGCTCATGAGGCCTGGCTGGAGAAACAGCTACAGAAAGCAGCCAAGAGCTCAGCACGACACGTCATTATCTTCCAGCACATTCCGCTCTACCTGAGAACTCCAGACGAGGAGGACGACTACTTCAATCTGCAGAGAGCCAAGAGAGAGAATCTGATCCACAGATTCTGCCAAGCAGGTACGGTTCTGAGCGGCCTCACTGGGGAAAATTCAGACTGAATGGGCATACACAGCCTCGCGATGTAAAAAATCTATTCAGATACATATTGTGATTCTCTAGTATAGTCTAGCAATTCATACATCAGCACGACAACCACAGAATAAAGTTTTTTAAATTCCGTTTTAATTTAGACATGTTTGCATTTGAGGTGGTAGAATTTTGCCGTACCTCTATAATCCTACTCGTGGCGTGCTCTAAACTGTGCACACACACTGGCCTCTCAGGATAGTTGAAGCAGATTGTTTCCAAGTTTGTTTAGAATTGTAAAAAATATCTAAATTCTACATCAACTCAGGATTTTTATAAAATCGTGATACTAACAGAATCACAATACAAATCAGAGCGGCAACTAGGTATCTCGATAATATTGTATCAGCTGCTCCCTGGTGATTCCCATCTCACGTTTAGAGGGTGTACAGTAATGCTGTGTCTACCAACTCAATTATAATGTTGACTAATTGTCTCATTGAAAAACCCCAGTATATAGGCAACTACAAAGTATCATTTTAAAAGAAGAACAGTACAATGAAATTGTTTTTGTCATATCCCAGCTTGTGCAGTCAGAGTGCAGGGTCAGCCATGATGCATCACCCATAGAGGTTAAGAGACTTGCTCGAAGGGCCCTTGCAACCAAGGGCATCTTGGCTGTGCTGGGGCCTAAACCCATGTCTTTCTGATCAGTAAGCCAAAGTTTTAACCATTCGACCATAACTGCACTAAACAAAAAATCAATTTGTAAAAACAACATTTCCACCTGGCAGGGCTGTTGTAGGCAAATATAACATGATGTGAAATAAGTCAGTTTATTAGTGTATTCAATAGTAAGATCCAGGGAATTGAATGATCATGACTAGAATTATGTTAGCTGAGTTTTTTTGGAAAATTTTGCCAAAGAAAGTTTGTGATTACAATATAATGCTAAACTCTTGAAGATGCGTTGAAATATGTACTGTATTAGCTACCAAACAAAGTTTATCCTCTTGTACACTCTTTAAAAATATGAATATATTTATATCAATGAAGTCCGTGAACTCAATCCGATGTCTATTCCTTATTAATACAGCAGCTAGTTCTGCTCTGCTAATTTGTCTAGATTCCAGTTTTAGATTCCGTATTTCATTACACTGTGACTGTACACATACTACAGGCTGTCAGTCAGTCTGTTCATTGCATGGCAACAAACAATTCACTATCCAGCTGGGGCTTGTTTTAGGATGTATTTTGTCTGAAATGTTTATTAATATGAATGTCTTGTTTAAGGAATTATTGTATAAAAGCATCATTCTAGCATAAGAATGCTCAGGCAGTTGAAGTTGAACGTACTAAGAAATGTTGATCTTCATCTGAAGACATGTTTGTATAGAGACTTGTAAACAGTTTCTGTATTTACTGTACACTATGCGGGAAGTTACAAGTTTTTTGACCATTTATTTACATTATGGGTACAAATTGAATCTATTGTATCGAACATAATGTATACAATCAATATTAATGTTTTCTTAAGCAAATAACCTGGAACACACCTGTGTTGTTAAAAAAAAAAGTGATTTCCCTTAAAGATTGTTGCTGAAAAATGTTCAGGAGATGAAATATGACTTTCTGACACAAACATCATCATTTATTCAAACGTATTACTGTCTTACTAGTCCAAACTCAGCCAGGCATAATTTGTACGATTCTGTTTTCTGGCCTTTTTCGGTCAGGTTTGTTTACAAGTTTTTGCTCAAAAAACAGGGGTTGACTTTCCCAGGTGAGTGCACCTCCCGAGGATGTGTGAATGCAGCACAAACTGAAAGTGAGAACAGCCTGCTGATACACTGCAGCAATAGGTTTTATTCATTATTTAAAATGGAGTTAGCAGAGTTAGAGGAAAGTATACACAAGTCTAAAAATTCTGTGTTTTGTCTGGTGAGTATGCCACTGGAAATGCAGAGTGGGAATTGTTCAGGATTTAGTAATTAATCATGAAATGTAACGCTGTCTGTATGATAGCCAGGTCCAGTGTCGAGGTTAAGGCTATCTTCTGTGTATTAGAATGAAATTATGTATAAGGAGTATATTCAAATCTCAACAGAGCTATGCGGTATTTTCTTACTACATGAGTTATGAACCTGGAACATATACATTTTACTTGATACTATTTTTTTTTTCCATTTCAATATAATACACATGAGAGATATATTTGATGGCTACATAACATAACTGTAAGTTATGAAGTTTGTGATGCATGCACAGGAATATATTTGCTGCTGGTTATCAGAGTCAGGTTTATTACATGGAGCTCTGTTCTGTTTGTGAGCTGTGTGAGAGGTCACTTGTCTCGCACTGTATTGGGGCAGGTGTTTTGCCCCAGTGCTGCTCACTGGGCACTTCGTTAGGTTTACCTGTTTGTTGATGCGAATATCTAATCAGCCTATCACATGGCAGTGAAACAATTCATTTAGACATGTAGACACGATCAAGATCTGCTGAAGGTCAAACCAAGCCTCAGAATGGGGAAGAAAGGTGATTTAAATGACTTGAACATGGTATGGTTGTTGGTGCTAGATGAGCTGATCGGAATATTTCTGAAATTGCTGATCTGCTGGGATTTTCATAACCATCTCTTGGGTTACAGGGAATGCTCTCAAAAAGGAGAAAAGATCCAGTGAGTAGCAGTTCTCTAGATGACTTGCTGATGCCAAAGGTCAGAAACAAGTGGCCAGACTGGTTCAAGCTAAAATATCAACAAGAGGTTTGTCAAAGTACAAACGTACCACACATAGAACTTTGAAGCATGAATCCTGCCAGCTAAAAACATGAAACTGAGGCTACAATTTGCTTGTTCTCACCAAAATTGGACTATAGAAGATCGGAAAACTGTTGTCTGATCTTGATTTCTACTGTGGCTTTCGGATGGTAGAGTCAGAATATGGTGTAAACATAAAGGCATGGATCCATCCTGTGTAGTATTAACAGTTCAGGCTCCTGATGGTTGTGTAAAGGTGTGGGGGAGAATTTCATGGCACATTTTGGGCTCCTTTGTACCAACTGAGTATTGTCTAAATGTCACAGCCTACCTGATTATTGTTGCTGAATATGTTCATCCCTTTGTCCAGCAGAATAACGCACCATGTCACAAAGCTAAAATCATCTCAGACTTGTTTCTTGTGCATGACAATGAGTGACCACAGTTACCAGATCTAAATCCAATACAACACCGTTGGGATGTGGTGAAACAGGAGATTCATATCATTAATGTGCAGCCAACAAATCTGCAACAACTGCGTGGTACTAATATGTCAATATGGGCCAAATCTCTAAGGAATGTTTTTCCGGCTCCTTGTTAAGTCTATGCCATGAATAATTATGTCAGGTTTGAAGGCAGAAAGGGTCCAACCCAGTACTAGCATGGTGCACTTAGAGGAACCGGTGAGTGTTAAGTGAAAAAAATACACTTAGGATTAGGACTGGAACATTTTGAATGTTGGGGTAAATTTACCTAGCAGACTGTGTAGTAAGTCACAAGGTGCACATTATTCAACTGTAAGGTCAAGATGTTCTTTTTCACATCACCACTTCCTCAAGCATTTCTATTTTTTTCTTTCATGGCAGCTCATCCAAAAATTCCCAAATTGGGGGATAAAAGAAAGCATTTGTTCTTGGCTTACAGAAGTCAACTGCCAATAGTCAATCCCCATATGCTGTCTCAGGCTTTAGAGACGTGATAAAATGCTGCTTTTAACGATTGAATCCATGTTGGGTATGAGGCAGTACGATTGTGGGAAGATTGTCTATTTTGAGACATACACCCTGAAGAAAGCAGGTCTTTCAACGGTTTAGGATCATAAGATGGTTATGATCGTGCTTTATTTCATAACATTTTCCAACTAACACCATCTCAGACAGTTTGTTATGGTAGTATGGCTTCATATATGATGCACACCATCTTACCTCAGAGCCTAAAGGCATGATGTAAAAATAGCTAGCAGAAGGAGAGGAGGGCGTTCCATCCAAATACTTTTACTGGGAAAAACCACTCAATTCATTTTAATCTAGTTCTGGATAGCAGTTGGCCAGTGGAGAACACCACTTATTTATTTTAAATTCTGATGAATCTCATGAATATATTTGTGAATGTTTTAGAGCCCTTGTGCTGTCCTAATTGGAAGCACTGTACCTTCTGAACTCAGTGGCAGACGGCTCCATCTATTATTGTCACTGTGACTCATTGCAAGATTTCCGGCTCAGTACTCAGGGGTGCTCATGAACCACAGCCTAGCTTAGGGTCCCCTCTGCGCTCACTCTTCTGCAGCATTGGACAATCTAAAGATTGCTTTTTGTGAATTCCTAAGTGGAAAATGACTGCTCTCATGTGCTCATTATTTATAGGTGATGGGATGTGAACAAGCATCATACCTCGGTTTGTGTTCAAAGTTCATGAAAGTTGACCACGTCATGTCATGTGAAGGTTTTATTCCTGTGCTTTCAACATCACTGGATGAGATACCCAACTCACTCCAACCCAACTCTCGGTCCAAATCAATAAGAAAAATTAAGTTCTGTCTAGAATAACTGCTGTTTTTGTATTTATTTAGACGTAACTGATCAGCTGCTGGTGGTGACTTGCACTGAGCTAATAAGCCAACTCTTTCTTTTGTGATTTCTTTTGGCTAAGGTAAGCCAATGTTAATTAGTATGGGTGGGAGTAAACCAATGGAGCATTTGTCATCACTGGGAAATTGTAGGTAAATTAGAAACCATTCTCCTTTGGCAGATGATGAAGAATGGGCTGAGCTCAGGGTTATAAAGGAGATAATAACAGGTAGAATGGAAAGACTCGATTTATTACGTGATGACTTTCCATCAACAAGCAGAGCCACAAGACACGCGTTGCTCTTTGTGGGATACCATTATTGATATGTGGTCAATGTAGTGGGTAATTACAATCTTCACTTCTAAGAAAGCATCTAAAAATGGAGAATGTGTTTCCAGTTAATTATACAGTTCTCCATGATAAAGCTGCATTAAATTTTCAACATCCTTTGCCTAATAATAAACAAAGTCATCTGACTTCAGTTTATTGCCACATGACTAGACGTGACCAACTGGAGCAAGCCCAGATCATAAGACTGGCTCCAGAGGCTTGTACAGTGGCCAATTTGCATGATAAGTGCATCGATTCATGAGCTATCCTTCCTATCCTGATGCGCACATCACCCTGAAATAAGGTCCATCTGCACCACATGATCTTTTCCCTTTGCTCCAAAGTCAAATCTTTATGCTCCCCAGCGATTTTAAGCTATTTTTTATAATTAGTCTCACTAACACTTGGTTTTCTTATGGCCACACAACTGTTTAGTTCCAGTTAACTTTTTAACATATCTATGACTCTACTGTTGAATTTTTTTTATTATTTTTTTTTTTTTACAAAACGTTTAAGTGACCTCCATTCATGACATTTTATATGAGTGGTTTATCTCCACTCATATAAAATCTCCTCAGCTGTTTCGCTTCGCTTGGTGCTGGCCAATAATGTGACTTTTTTCCGAAATGCTGACATTTTTATTTGGCCAGGCAGTGTAATAACAGAGAGTTTTCAGACATGGGAAAGTTTCAGGACTGGAACAGCTGATATAGCATAGATACTAAGTAAAACTAATTTGTCTCAGAGATGTTATGCAGCGTTAAATTGCACATCGCAATTTTTGTCAGTTTGTTGTGGTATAGAATGAATAAATCTGTCAGAGGAGTAAATAATCCACTTCAGGGGCTGCTCCGCTTCATGTAGCAGATTATTTTCTTGTAATAGGACATCACATCATGTTTCTTACTAAATAGTCGTTTTGATTTTGGTTAGCGAGATTAGTCATTACATGCGTTTTCTTTTTTTAAAGCTCTGTCAAAGCCTGTTCAGTTAAAGCTCCACTGCCATCTGTGATATTGGTCCCACAGCAAGAGGAAAGATGGCCAAATGCTGCTGTCTCTATTTTTATGTAAAACTGCAGATCCTTTTGTGAGAGCAATTTCAAACCACCCTGATTTCCTGCTCTGCATCAGTGTACATTTGGATGGAATCTTAATTACTTACATCACACTCAATGCACAGGCCGTCCCTCATTGAACGCTTCATGAAAGGACTCGTGTGGGGATAAATGACTGTGATATATGAGCAGCATAAATAACGATCTCTGCTCGCAGATCATTCTGTCTTTCCTTCTGTCATGCAAATTATATACGGGCATAGTTAGGTGATTAATTCCTAGTGGCCTAACGATAACACATGCACGCACCTATACCCTCCGTAACTACGAAATAAATTCTCGGCGACTTGTTTGGATAGAAGGCAGCAGCTAAATTTACATATCATCCATATCTGGCAGGCGGCCGCAAAATCTGTCTGCCTTTGAATAGACTCATCGGCGGCACAGTAAGCGGGTCTCGGGGGAACAGAAACCAGACCGCCGTTGTACTTCCCTGTTCATTAGAACTTAATTTCATTTTGTGTGACAGTTTATTTTCGGAATGCATTACTTACTATATTCTCAGGCCTTTGGCAAACTTTGGCTTGCTCAGCTAAAATGCACAGTGGTCTCTAGGTGGTATTTCTGCTGTAACCACTGCGTTGATATTGAAAGTTGACGGTGAAATGAGATTGTGTAAAAATTTAGAATTTTTAAGCAGCACATGGGAAGTGTAAGTACAGTACAGTACTTCTTATGGGAAGATATATAAGAGCATTTAAACAAGATCAGCTTTTTTTCATCTGGTGGTTTTTCCCTAATGATCCATGATCTTTGATTTTTCTTCTTTTCCTGTTCTGTGGGAAGCTTGTAGTCTGTAGAAATCGTAGTTACAAATTTGCACAACAGTGCTGCTGCTGCTGCTGCTGCTAGGCAGTTTGCTCTGATTGTTATTTCTGTGCCTCATAATTTTAAGTCAGCCACAGAGAAAAATCAATCAAGACACATCATTGTTAAAGGATCACAGCTCGTTAATTTACTTTTCCATTAGTGAATATGGAGAATACACACTTTCTGTTTCAGCTCAGAGCGCAATCTCTAAAGTCAGACATACAGTAGGCTGTAAGTTAAAAGCGGCTCTTTGACACGGTCTAAAGAGATCTCAGACCTCTTTATTAAATATAGTAATAATGATGTGGTCCTTACACACCCACAAACACCTGCAGTTTCACTATTCAAACACACTTTCTTCACAGTTGTGACTTTTTAGAGACATCCCAGTATACTGCATTTGCAAAGTGTAAAACAAAGTGTCAAACCGGATTGCGGAACTAGTTTATGCTAGTTTGTTCATTAATAGAGCATTAATTAATATAAATGAATAATCATTGGGCTATAAGTAGTGTTAAAATGGTAGATTTTTTTTTCTTATGTACACACTCTTTGGCACATTAATACATGGCATATGTATGTAGTCTGCTGTTTCACCACACTACTGGTCCATTGAATAAAAAAGCTTGTTTAAGTAGTGTTTCGATCACCTCTATACACTCCCATACCCAGTCCAGTTTAACATCCTACGCCTCAAGATCATTTATCCTGTTTTCTCCATGTTTCTCTGTTTATGCTCATTTCAAGGCCTGATTCATAAGCCATCATTAGAGACAAGTTTGAAATTTGCATAATTAAACAGCTTCCCTTTTGAAAAAAAAAAGATTATATTAGAATTATTCACTTTTGATTTAATAAAAAAAAAAAAAGACTTATTTCTGCTGTATTGCACCACAGTCATGTAATTGTTTTAAGGAAAAGGGGGTCTGGGGCTGTACATAACTCTGCATAATTATCTGCATTCATTAATTTTAGTCTTTCTCCAGAGGCCGTGTTGGCATGTTTTAGAAGCTTGTCGAAAGGGCATTAGGATGTGCTGATGTGTTCTGATGTTTAAGCTAATACTGTATTTAATAAAGATCTGAGTGATGAGTGATAAAAAATCTTTGATAAAAAAAAAAGCCTTGATTGCCAGGCAGTTACAGGAGGGAATTCCCTCCTCATGACTTTCCGTCTTTCGCACCATAAAGAGAAAATAAACAGATAGCAGATTTATGAGCGCTACCCTTCAACGCTTGTCACGCATCAATCATAATTTAATAGCTAGCAGTAAAGGCAGCAATGTAGAAGCATTATTGTAATAAACTGAAATACCATGGTTTTGTCATTTGTGCATACCTGTGGGGGAGAGTCATAATAACCATTATATGTATTGTATGTTTTATAAGTGTCTTCCTGAAACGTCGTTTTTGCTGTTGGATGTGCAGATGTATAAAGTTTGCAAACCCTATTAGTATAGTACGTACTATTAGTTTCAGTTTATGAGCATGTCTGGAAAGATTTCTGTGCAGATCGCTTTGTCAAATTGCATTCCTTCAAAACAAAGAGAGTGATTTGTGGACTCAACTGTGTCAACTAATCAGTCCACTACTTTGCATTCTGCAACAGCTGAACTGCGTTGGCTGGTGAAGGGAAGAGGTGAGATGAAAACCTTCCCTATGATTATGCATATCAACACAGAAAATAGATTTCTCAAGAGGTCTCCGGCATGGACGATGTTCTTCGCGATGTCCGTCACTTCTCGCTGCTTCATCAGCCAGCAGCTAAGTGGAGGCCAGTCTGACGGGGAATAATGTGGCTCGTTTATACCGCCACATAATAATTCTCCTGAAATATTAATTGCCAGTGCTTTTTAATATGCACATCAGCGCTAATCAATTAGTATAATTGAACTTGACCTATCCTCATCCCTCAAGTGAAGCTCATATAACAGAATATTAACTTCTCTCCTCCTGCCCATCTCTGTTTCAGGCGTCAAAGCAGTGTTCTCAGGTCACTACCATCGCAATGCGGGCGGGTGCCACGCCGGACTGGACATGGTGGTGAGCTCAGCTATCGGCTGCCAGCTAGGCGAGGACGCGCACGGCGTCCGGGTGGTGGTGGTGACCGCTGATAAGATCGTCCACCGCTACCACACTCTGGACCAGCTGAGTACGAACGGCATAGATGAAGATCTGAAGAAACTCTCATCTTAAAGTTGCAGGCAGACTCTTTTTGACCTTTTTGTATGTTTTTTTTTGGAGGGGAGGGGGGATTAGATTTGTTGGTTGTAGATGAGTAGAAAAGAACAAAGTCTGCTTTCAACTTTCAAAGCCTCTGAACAAAAGCAGCCATTTTGTGTCAATATCCAGAAGGCATCTGAATAATAAGCTTCTGCACACAGCAGGAGAAGCCAGTGAAAATCACTATATCTTAAGGTGTCATCGGAGTGCTGTTTCTATTCTGCATTTCAGATTCCTTAGTCGCTGTAGTGTTTTGGTCTTTATTAAGAAATAAGAGTTTTGTGGGTGTAATTTCAAAGATTAGCAATAATAACGGTCTCTCTTTTCATCCGTACGTTAATCAAACATCTTGACATTTGAATCAAGCAAAAGTACTCAGGAATCACCTAATCACACTAATAAGCAAGCGGAACTAGTTCGATCTGATCTTTTTTTTATTTATTTATTAAATTGTTTTATGAATTTTTTTTTTTGTGTGTGATTTCATCCTCTGTGTCCAAGCCCATTACGCTCTCCCAACTCCAAGAGGTGAGAAGAGGCAATCTCCATGGCAACCATTGAAAAAGCCATGACAGTTAAGACTGTAAGTTACAGAGGCTTGTTCAGTCATCAGAAGCTGCCGCTGATTTCCATCTCACACTCGTAGTTTTATCCCTTTGGTTCAGAATCCACTTTGATGATTTGATGCGGGGAAGTCTTTCTCGACTCAGGGAACGTCTTCTCATTTCGGCTCCATCTGACTTTGTAATGTACAAACCAACCCTGGCGGTTGTGAAGGGGAACATTGCGAGGGATCAATGCACCGTGCTGCCCTAGGCCATCTCTTTTGTAACATTTTGTTTACAATACACAATACACAATAATTTATAGTTGAACCAGTCATTAGCCAGAGAACCAGTGTTTATGGAAGCACCGTTGGGAAACCTCCTGTTGGCAGATGTGTGTATAATTGCAGGAATCCAAATAAGAGCTGAAGGGAACATCACAGGGGTTACATTAAACATTTTATTACATATTTGAAATGTTAGTACTGTTTGTTCACCTGCCTGCTGTGTTGACCTGAATAATCTTTGAAGAAAACAGTGCACTTTTCATACTTTACTGAAACTGAGCCGAGCACAATACAATATCGTAAAATATTACATGTATAATTTTTACATTATTGTTGGTATGAGGGTTAAACTGATAATTTTGCCTGAGACATAGATTTAAATATATAATATTTTTCCTTTTGTTTAATATTTACACGAGATGATTTTACAGACATGTAATTATATTTTAACCTCATTTTGTTTCATGTGATTTCTTTTTTTTTTGTCACATCTACATTTGCAATAAATGTTACAGTATGTGCGCTGTAGTCAGAATGTGTCCTCCAGTACTGTTGCATTCACAAAAATCTGATTGATCAGACAATGCTGATTAATATTCTGTAACATCTCTAACAGTAGCACAGACTGCAAGACAAATTGTTATATTAATGCGCTTTTCCATAGTATAATACGTTTCTATAGTAACAACAAACTGGGATTTGTATCACAGACGGAAAAGTATCACAACAGAAATATTTGTTTATTTACTATTTTTTGGGATGAAATAACCTACTGTAGTAGGGCCACAGATGTTAGCAGATCTGGTGACCATGCAGATAAAAATTATTAGCCCAAAAAAAAAATATCTGCTGTGGAATTCGAGAAATAAACACCTTCTGTGTGTCTTTCTCTGATGGTTAAATAATGAACGTATCACACCACCCTGTTGTTGATCATTTTGCTAGTACAGTAAACCCCATCTTGTTCAGGCCTTTGCCAAGTGTGTGCTGAAATGTTTTTTATATCCTCATGACTGGCCATCGTCCATATGGCCATTTTATAAATGTGCCATTGTTCAGGATTTTAGTCTAGAATATCTATTTTAATATGTGAGGGACAATCGGGATGTATTTTAAGAACTCCATTTCATTAAAGGTATAGATTTAATACAAGGCTTGTCAAATCCCAGAGGTGCTGTATTGTGCCTGTAATGTTTCACAGTTCAACATTGATGACCCGGGTTGCGGTTACACAACAGTTTAGTTTGTAAAGGTGACTTTGTAAGATCTTTTTTTTTTTTTTTTCCCATTGGCGTGGTTCCTGGATGGAGAGCTTGGCATGATGAAGTCTGCATTGGAACAGAAGGGCGTTTGACATTTAGCAGGTTGCAATTCCTCGCACAGCAGAATGAACTCCCACACTCAGAAAATCAGAGCCCAACTTCCAAATCACTCATAACAACCGCCTGCTTCGCAGCCAAAACTGCCTTTGTCTCTGTGGTTTATGCTTAAACACATGACACCGGCTAGTCTTTCTACTTAGTAGGTGCAAAAAATCCCGACTGCTTCTTTCGACTCCTTGATCCGACGCTCTATTGAGTATGATTCCATCAATGATCGTTTCAGTGCATTCTGGTACAGTGCACTCAGATTTTTTTTTCTTCTATATTTTACCCACAGCCACATGTCTTTACAGTGGTGCTTAGAGTCATGTTTGGAATGCATAATATGGAGAGAAGAGAAATGAAGACTACAGTGCAGGTGAAGAGGTCTCCACTGACTATTTTCTGTACAGTGTAGAATATCAGGATGTCGGCAAGACGATAAGGAAGAAATCCAACTGAAACAGGTGCTGTCAGGTCTTACAAACCAGCTCTGAATTTTAAGCAAAATTCTATAAAATGGTAAAATTGCTGCTGTATTTTATCACTTTCCCAGGTCACATTTGAATTAATAATGGTAATATTAGGATTTAAATGAATAACTGAAAACCCATATTGGTTTTAGAAATAGCAGCGGCTTGCATTAGGCCTTGTTCACACTGTCAGCCCAAATCCAATTTTTGGAATATCCAGATTGGAATCAGTTTGAAATGACATTGCTTTCATGTAGTCTGAACAGTAAAAAAGCAAAAACACACACACAATTAGATTTTTTGCGAATTCGTTTTGAAGCACATCCAAATCAGATCCAATGGATGTCAAATTGTCCGTTACATCATTCGCAACCTGACGCAGAAGTTCAAGTCCACTCAATCACTCGGTATGGGCATGGATTCATGATTCAAAAAAACCAGCAGGGAGTCGATGAAAGAGATGGAAATGGCGACAGAGGTGTTCAGCACCCTGACTGGACAGCTAAATGACCTGAAGGGTGCGATGTGATGTATGCATTCTTAACCGTCTGTTGTTATAAATCACCAGCATTTGACGTCACACCATTTGCCACACCTTTGGCATCGTTACCATAGCAACTAGTGATGGGAAGTTCGAATAATTTTAGTGACTCATTTCTTTGAATCTCATTCATCAAAATGAACGAATCTTTTTTTGTCATTTCGTTCATTTCGTTCTTTTGATCAGAAATAAATTAAAATGTTTCGTTTTCAATAAAAAAGACTCCCAATACGTCTACATACACAAATTTTGCCTATAGTTCCAGTTATGAAAATATTACAATGCAACTATGGACATATTATAATAAACAGAATGAACAGCTCACCTCATATCTTCCAGTCTGAGTCGTTCGTTCTTTTAAATCTATTGCACCGCATAGCGTCTATGGGAGTCATGTGACAAAGGAAGCGAACAACTCGAGACTCGAAGACTCATTGCTGAGAATCGTTCAATACTGTTTCCTGTGTACTGCACTGCATAGCGTCTATGGGAGTCACGTGTCAAAAGAACGAACGACTCAGGACCGAAAAGACTCAAAGGTAACTACTCATTTCTGTTTCCTGTATATAACATACGGAGGTTTTGCGATGCTTTGCGCATGCGCGCCCAGTAGAAAATGAACGAATCACTCTCCGAGATACTCGTTCATCTGAGTCATGTTAAAGATTCGTTCAAAAAGAACGAATCGTTCATGAATGACCCATCACTAATAGCAACCAGTGCAGGTTTATCAACAATGTTTCTGATTTGGTCTGTGAGTCTGAACACAGCCAAATCCGATCTGATCACTTTCATACAATGTTGTGGACAATCAGTCCTAAAGCCCGGGTTTGTGAAACTGCAGTCTGAACAAGGCCTTAGGGTCGACAGTTTAAACTCTACTCAATTATTATACAAGACTACTACAGTCTAAAATCTACTCGATTATTATATAAGAAAAAACCCTCAAGCTTATGAGTTATGCATTTATTGGTATGTAACTTGCAATTACTTCATGCTGTATACCAAAACCTTAAAAACCATTTTAGTTAGTTAACAAGCTGCTGCATATTAAGTGCACATGTACTGACAGTTTCTGCTTCTCATTCAAATTTTATTACTGTTCCCTAAAGGCATTTAGAGTTTTCCTCATCAGAGCCCTACTGAGCTCAATGGAAGCTTTTTTTATTATCTAAACTAGACTTTGTGATTGGTAATGTTCATTTCATGCCTTTCCTTTTTCAGTTATTTGCTTCATTTAACTAAAGCAAAAGATGTAATTGTTTAAAAAAATAAGTACACAAAAAACAGTAATGGTCATTGTTATTTGACATTTCCATGGGTTTATAGGGGACATTGGATGCAATTAGGTTTTGTTTATGTATTTGTGTGTGTGTGTTCTGGTTGTATTGTCACCATGTACCCAGAGCTGTGAGTCATTCATTTGGTCGCTCCTGGATCTCTGCAGTGTTTGGTGTTACTGGCATATTTACTAACCTTACAGCGTTCTCGTTCCAAAGTATGAAACTATTAGATCTAGTTTGTGGTGGTTCTCTCTGTCTCTTCGTTGGCTTTGTTGACCTTATTTGTTCAGAACAAAATCTGCAAGACAATCAACCAACAAACGATCAAACAAACAAGCCTACACATTTATTACATTCATAGTCACCTAATTTTGTAGTCTGTAATACTCATGTACATATTGAGTAAAAAAAACAAAATTAACTATTGTTCTCTGAATACAGAATTGGCAGAATTGTCGTGCCGAGTTCAATGAGAGGCGAGATTCTAAAGAAAATACACGATGGCCACCAGGGTCTAGTTAAGTGTGAAGAACGAGCCAAATCCTCTGTGCGGTGGCCAGGACTTTCAGCAGAGATTAAGTATATCATCTTGCCAAGTGTGCCGGGAACTGAAAACAACTCAACAAAAGGAACCTCTTATCTTGATACCTCCACCAGACCTCAGTCCATCCCTGAAACAGAATTGCATCAGCCTTGTGTCACTCAGACAAGCATGACAATCAGCTAGTAGTATTAGATATCTGCTTAACGTTCATAGAAATACTTCACCATGACTCAAGTCATACAGAGACCTAAAACTGTCTTTGCTTGGTTTGGGATTTCTGATAAAGTAGTAAGTGATAACAGACCTCAATTCTCCAGCCATGAGAGCTGAAAACTAGAGAAACAGCTGGATTTTATACACATCCCATCTAGTCCCCAATGTCCCCAAGGAAATGGACATGCTGAGAAAGCAATAGAAACAGGAAGATTTCCTCTTAGCTTTAATGAGAGATTTACTTCATGCTCCTCTGCTGGTGCTAGTTCAATAGAACTCCTAAAATGGGGGAAATCAGGACAAAACCACCCACTCTAGAGGAAAATTTCCTACCCAAATGACCCAGGTCATGAGCAGGAAAAGAAAGAGGCAGTATGATCATAAGTCTAATGATACGCAAACTAAAGAAACCCCACAGAAACTGCCTCGGACAAGGTCAGGCTGTGTTAGCAAACCAGCCAGGCGGCTCGAACTCAAAAACATTTCTGTTGACCAAACACCTAATGCACTGCCTGAATGTATGGAGAGATTCCAATGACTTTAAAAGTAAATTTGACAACGGGATGTGTTCCCATCCTGATTTAGAGTCCGTGTGTGATTGCACTTTGGATACAGTGTTGTGTTAACTAAACTTTAATGCTGAACTCTGTGTTTTCCTAATATACATGTTCCTAATATACATGTTCCATTGAGTTGCTAATTCACTTAATCTAAGTCACTAAAAAAAAGCGCTGAGATGTCATCTGTATATTGACATATACTGTATGAGTACATTGAGTTTAATGTAATTTTGAGCAATGCGGATGTGGAAGTATCCTAAGCATGCTGTATATTGAGGCGCGACATGTGAGCTGATGTAACAACAACAACAACAACAAAAAACTCAATAAACTTCAGTTCGTTGTGTTCGAGCCTCCATGATTATTTTACAGTAACCATAAAACCCATGTCTTAAAGTTTCATGGAAGCAGATGTTATAGGGTTATTGATCTGCCGTGTAGCTCCATTAGTGGTGCCGGAAAGACAAGTCGATTGAATGTACAATAGACCGTGGAAAGTGGGGTGGTGGGTCCTTAAGTAAGCTGCATCAATCCTAACTTGGAATTGTGAGTGCAAAACTTTTAATTAAGTATTTTTTTTTTTAGCCTGGCACTTGTAAGTTATAAAAGTGAAGGAAAAAAACCAAACAAACATGGATGCCCACATGAAAGTGTGGGCTTTGGTAGCACTAGCCAGCCATTTATTATTAGGATTCATGAGGTTTATTGAAATTTTACAGAGAATTGCATGGTCAATATTTTAGATTTAGACCTACCAAAGTGACCTTATGTTGGCTTATTTAAAATAACTACTGCTGTAAATCCATGAGGAGTCTTTGACATCATATGTGTACCATTTTCATGGCTGCCAGAGAAGTAGCAACCACAAGTAAAAGCAGAAGTGGGGGACTTATGTATCTATGTATACAAAGCAAGGTTATTTACCTCATAAGTGTACATGCGCTACTGTGGTTGCAGTCAATGTCACACAAGGTCCCTGTGGATGCTGAAGTTAGTGGTTCTATCAACGATCATCAGACAGCACATCCTGATGTAGCCTTTATCGTCACTGGAGATTTTAATCACTGCAACTTGAGATCTACTCTACCAAAGTTTACAGATTGCCCCCCCCCCACCACCACCACTTCACAGAGGGACACAAAACCCTGGGCAATGTATTTTCTGAAGTCCCAACCCTTTTCTACATTCTCATTGTTTTTGTTGCCCCAGTTCTTTTAAATCTACTTCGATCTTCCCCGCTTGCAGCTGACACCACAGGGGTTGGCCTGATCAAAAAGCCTGTAGGGAGGCCTGGTGTGAGGACAATAACTTATGCTCACACTCATGCTCCCATTTTTATGGCCGTACCATTGGGAGCACCTTCAACAACTGCATCTTAGTACAGTACAGCAAGCGCAGCATATTGGACCACAAAGCTTATCAGCGGGAGATGAAAACTGCCCAACGGATCTTCAGCATTTAGCTGCCCACCATTGAGGACATTTATAGTAAACTCTGCCTGCAAAGGGCGAGAGAGATTCTCAGAGACGCCTCTCACCTTAATAATGGACTATTTACCCTCCTCCCATCAGGCAGGAGCTATAGGTGGCTCAGCACCCGCACAAATAGACTGAGAAATAGCTTTTTCCCTGTGGCTCTTTTCATATTGAAGAGCTGATCATGGTTCATACTGCACTGCTTTATCTATTATACATCTTTGCACTGCCCATAACTTTAAAAACTGCCTTTGTGCCCTACTTTGTATTTCATATTTTGTGTGTGTGTGTGTGTGTGTGTGTGTGTGCGCGCCCGCTTTCTTCTGCTATTTTTTCTACTCAGAGGTTGGCAGTACAGCTCCAGAACACCTAGCTTCCTGAAGTGGTCCTACTTTAAAACTCTCTGTTAAAGATTCCAAATAAAACCCCTTAACTGTTTACACACACAGATGCACCCTTTAGAACGTCGGCAGCACGGTGGCATAGTGGTTTGGCATGGTGACCTCGCACCTTCAGGGTCCAGGGTTCGATTCCCTCCTCGGCGCTGTGTCTATGAGGTTTGCATGTTCTCCCTGTGCTTGGTGGGTTTCGTCCTGGTACCCCCGGTTTCCTCCCACAGTCTAATAACATGCAGTTCATTTGGTGTTCCTAAATTGCCCGTAGTGTGTGTGCTCTGCGATGTATTGGCACCTTATCCAGGGTGTTCCTTCTGCATTATGCTTCCATTCTATACACCATTCTGTACATTTAATATAATAATACTCTGTTTATCATATGTTGTAAGAATTGTTTAGACTTATACAATTACAGGATTCCTCAAGTGTTTCTTTTTTGCTGGTTAATGATTAAACCATTTCTCCAGGAATAACCCACAGAAAAATGAAAATTAAAAACTTGCTACTTTAAATAGTTTTTGGAAATTATAATAAGTTCCTATTAGCTTCCCACAATAGTTGGATTCCAGATTGCCAGGTTTAGGTACCTTTTGTAAGGGCTTGTACACAGAGCTTTTTCAAAAAGGTTCCTGTCTCCTTTGAAGTGTTCTACCTAAATCCTTTAAAAGTTACCCCTGTGAGACGTGTGAGACACCCCTGTGAGTAGAACCTTTAAATCAGATGTTCTCTGCCTGGTCTTGGGTGGCCCTCTGTCCAGCACATTTTTGTCTCTATCACAATTCAGAATAGGTTCTTAATTAGCTGATTAGGTAAATCAAGAAATCAATCAAATGTGCAGGGGGTTCATCAGGACTGGGGGGTCGGGAACCACTGCTTTAAATGATACATGAGAACACTATATTAATACAATGCAGGGCCACTTCGCTCTCCAAACATCCTTAATTTTTCATGGCATGGATTTCCCTGGATGATGGAAACACTCAGTGGAGAATCTGGTCCATGTTGGTGTGATTGCATCATGAAATACCTGCAGATTTTTAGGTGCTGTTCTGCCACGTCCCAAAGGAGTTCTACTGAATTCAGATCTGGTGACTGTGAAGGCCAGTGAAGAACTCCATGTCATGTTCATGAAACCAGTTTGTGATGTGCTGCATTATCGTGGCCATGGAGGTAGCACATGCTCAACAACAGTTCTCAAACAGGCTGTCGCGTTCAAGCGATAATTGATTGGTATTAATGGGTACAAAGTGTGCGAAGTAAACATTTCGCACACCATTACACAATCATGCCATGGTCAAAATCACTGAGCTTTGATTTTCCTTTCTTTTCATGGTTGATGTGAACATTACCTGAAGCTGTTGGCTTGATTTTCCAAGTGCATTGTGCTGCTGCCACATGATTGGCTGATTGGATAAAAGAAGAATGCATTTTTTAAAGTGTGTACTGTATGTTTACGCATTGACTATGGGACTGTTTTACTTTGAACATTTCTAACGCCGTTCTTAACAAAGTCACTTATTTCCATATTTAGACAGTGGAAGAGGGACAGGGCAGCAACTACAAAGCCTGAGGGGATTACATGGCTTGCTTCACTTGTTTTTATCTTGGTTACCCCGACCACCAGCTTTGGGATTTGGCTCTGGGTCTTTGTTTCTGTCGGACATGTTGTGACTTAGAATTTTAAATACCTCACGTACAGGAACAATCTGATTGTTCTACCAACACTGCTGATGCTGACACACATGGAGCCTGTAGCTGCTGAAGCAGGCCTTCCGGACACATCCATGACATTCCTTTCGCATCATCTCAATATCGGTATGTTTTTTGTTTTGTTTTTTTTCTTTGTGAGTGTTTGATACTAGCTTCCATCCTTCACCTTTTGACAACTGTCTCCAAACTGCACCTGAGCTCTGAGCAGGCGCTCCTTACTGCATTGCTCATTCATGTATTTTCTGACAATTGCACACTAGGGACTGCTCCACAGCCGTGAGCTCGGGACCAGGGCTGTGTTTTGTTCCAGCTCTGCTTCTCACCTGCCTTTCTCTCTTCTTCTACTGATTTCTTGGCTTTTTTTTTTTTCTTCTTCTTCTGTCACCTGCAGTTTGCTAAAATGGATCTGACAGCCCAGAGGGACTTCACAGCTCGGCTGAAAAGACAGATTTTTGGCCGAGTGTCTGTTCCCTTAAAATTTTCCTTCCGTTCCACTATAACCCATCTATCTTATGGTACACAAGTGCTCAGCATTGATATGCAAGAAAATAAATCAATAAAATGAGGTCTTATTTACTTCAGCATTTTACAGAATATCTTACGATGACTCAGTAACAGGGCAGTGATGATATATTTATATAGAATTTAATGCGGTAGTGGAGTCTATTTTACTGAGTCCGACAGGAAAGTCACACATATCTATCATTTTGTCTGGAGCTTTCCTGACTGAGTCTCATCTTGTTTCACTTCATTGTAGGCTAAATAAATCCACTCCATGGGCCAGACACTATATTACTCAGGGCTGAGTGAGTGAGTGAGTGAGAGAGAGAGAGAGAGAGAGAGAGAGAGAGAGAGAGAGAGAGAGAGAGTGAGTAAGTGAATAAGAGAGTAAGATAGAGAGTGGGTGAATGAGTGAGTGAATGACTGAGTGAGTGAGATAGAGTGAGTGAATAAGAGAGTACGATAGAGAGTGAGTGAGTGACTGAGTGACAGATTAAGGTAGAATGAGAGAGTGAGTCAGTGAGCAAGTGAGTGAGTGAGTGAGTGAGCGAGCGAGTGAGTGAGCGAGTGATTGAATGAGTGAGTGAGTGAGTGACTAAGTGAGTGAGTGTAAGAAATAGTGAGAACGTGAGTGATTCAATGAGTAAGAGAGAATGTTAGAGTGAGTGAGAGTGAATGACTGAGTAAGTAAGATAGACCGGGTGAGTGAGTGAGTGAATGAGAGAGTAAGATAGAGCGTGAGTGAGTGAGTGAATGAGAGAGTAAGATAGAGCGTGAGTGAATGAGTGACAGAGTAAAGTTGAGTGAGTGAGTGAGTGAGTAGGAGTGAGTGAATGACTGAGTGAGTGAGAGAGTGAGTAAGTAAGTGAGCGAGTGAGTGATTGAATAAGTGAGTGAATGAGTAAGTGAGTGAGTGAGTGAATGAGTGAGTGAGTGAATGACTGAGTGAGTAAGATAGAATGAGTAAGTGAGAGTGAGCGAGTGAGAGAGAGAGTGAGTGACTAAGTGAGTGAGTGAAGGAAATAGTGAAAAAGTGAGAAATTGAGTGAGTAAGAGAGCATGTTAGTGAGTGAAGGATTCAATCAATCCAGTGAATGATTGAACAAGAGTGAGTGAGTGAGTGAGTGAGTGATAAAGTGAATGAATGAGCAAGAGTGAGTGTGTGAGTGAGTGATAAAGTGAATGAATGAGCAAGAGTGAGTGTGTGAGAGAAATAGTGAGTGAATGAGTGAGTGATTGAGTAAAAGAGGGAGAAAGTGATGGAGTGAGCAAGAGACAGTTTGTGTGTGTGTGTGTTTGTGTGTTTGTGTGTGTGTGTGTGTGTGAGCAGTTGCCCAAGAAACCAACTGCACATGCTATTGCATTCCATTCATATTTCAACAGGCAGTGAAGAAATAAGGTGAATAAATATATAAAAAGAGTCAACGACCAAGTGAGGAGTGTGAGGAATACATTTTAGCGCACCATGATCTCCTATCATCTCTCTCTCTCTCTCTCTCTCTCTCACACACACACACACACACACTATTTCTTTGAAGTGCAAATTTAAATGTATCTATATATTTTTATTTCTTATAAAAAAATCTTTGCTGACTCTCTTCTGCTAGAATACAGTTTTTTTTTCTACATGCCTTTCTATCTATCTAGCAACGCTTCTTTGCTCTTACACTATCTGTCTAAATCCAGTTCTCTTCGTCTCATTAACGTTCTGTCATTGTCAATGATGCCTTATGCTGGTCTTTGTATAAGTGAATCCATCACCCGGACACTGAATGTGTATTTACACTGCATGGTATAATATACAGTAGGTATTTATTGGGTTATAAAGATGACATAATTGCAAAACATATTTCAGCCTTATAAAGGATTTAGTCATTATACTCTGCAGATCCAGCACAGCTGAGTGGGTGACCTGCATGTGTTTGTGTACCCCATTTAGATCTAGAAGACTCCCATTGGCTTTCACACACAGAGTGATGCTCTACTGCTCTCTAAAGGTGGTTTTTGGCAGTGCATCTATTAGCAGCTCCATCAACAACCTAATGGTGGAAAAATGTCACTGAATATTATGTATACCATTAATTTGATTTCTGTTAATAATATGCTGATGAAATGTACCTAAGACTTTTAAGATTCATTGCTCTAATGTATAGCATTCAGGATTTTTAGTTAGTACCACGAAATGTGTCAAGTTTCAGCAATTCAATTAAACAAGTCACAATTTTTATCCTTCAGCTCTAACGGTGTCTAGAATAAGTGGAAGAATTAAAACCATTAGATCTTGAAGGTGTCGAAATGCTTCAAGGTTCAAGGATCAAGATTTTTATTTGTCAATGCCACCATATGTGCAGACATACAGAGGAATCAAAATAACGTTTCTCTTCTCTCTCTCTCTCTCTCATCAAGTGTTTACATTGTCAACGCAATATAGAAAGTTTGTGGTGTAATGGTTGGCATTGTGGGCTCGCACCTCCAGGATCGAGGGTTCCCTTTGGGTCTGTACTCTGGGACCGGTACTCTGAACCCAGTGCCGGTACCCTGGTTCGCTCACACAGTCCAAAAACATGCAGATAAGGTTAATAGGCTCACTAAGCTGCTCAGAAAAGCGGGCTTGGTTGTGGAAATCAGTCTTAACTCACTAGAGACTTACAGTACTGTATAGTCAAACAAAGGACACTTCAGCCTGTATTGAACAATGACTCTCACCCACTCTGTGTTTTCTTAACAAAACAAATGAGCACATTCAGTAATAGACTGAGAGCGTTATGGGAGGTCGTTTATACCTGCAGCCATTAGGCTCTTTAATGAGTCCCTGCAGGGCCGCGAGGTATCGGGTATTGTCTGCTTTATTACTGTTGCTGATGAGGCGTGAACTGTTACTGTATATACAGGTATCCTGCTGGGGAATCTTACATACAGGATGCACAATATTGCACAAAATGTCTCCACAGGATACACAACCTCCTTCTATGTATACTGGTTAAATTCTGTAGATGTATATGAATATAATACTTATAGGTGTTAGTTAATGCTGCAGAACTGCAATTTTGTTTAGGATTAATAAAGACTTATATTATATTATATTATATTATATTCATTTTCTATACCTTTTATTCTGTACAGTCATGGGAAGTCTGGACAGGGTGCAAATCCAACACAGGGCACACAAGCACACACATTAACGCATTTAATTAGTCAGTGGAAACCAGAAAATGCAAAGGGTCGTAGTAAAAAGAGGGGAAGTGATCAGGACAGAGTGACTTTAGATGATCAACTAATTTGTAATTGTCCATGTCATTCTTAGAGAGAAAAAGAAAAGAGTCCATTATAAACGTATAGAATGAATGCGGTATTTCACCAGCCATTCATCAGTATTTTACTGTTCACCCATTTATTTTTTGTGTTTTGCTTCTCAGACCTATATAGATAGATATACCTACTGTAAGCTCATACCTATTACTTCAATGTTCTTGTGTCTAACATGGTAAATGTACATAATTTGGCACCGCATTATGTTAGTTCTGTTTTCTTCTGTGTTTTCCAAAGCAAATCTTCATGAAAAAAACATATCCCTGCTGTGTAGGCAGGGCAGAAAACCATAAACGGACAGAGAGCACACAAACACAGATGGAGGGTTCAGAAACACATGGTGAATTGTGTGATGCTGATTCACATTTGCTCTCCTACTGATTTCATTTTGTTGGCAAAACCTTGCGATGTTCATTCGCTGTCAAAACAGCCTGACAGAAACAACCTTTTCATCTCTATTATTAAGAAGAATTTACTATTCAGTAAAGCTAAAAATGCATGCAATATGATGCATTATGTAATTTGTGCAGCATGGCACCTGGCGTTCACTTTCTTTAGGTTAAGGATAAGTAGCAGACATGTAGTAGTCTTTAAAGAATCTGGTTGATATTTCGATCACTAACCTGTAATTAAGGAAACTACAGCAGTTATTTATCATCAACCCTGTTCTTGGAGATTTGCCTATATAAAGCATTCAGATCCAGCCCTAATCCATCACACCTGCTCCAGATAATCAGTGTATGTGATTAGGCGAATCAGATTTCTGGACTGAATTCAGGAGGAAGGCACATCTCCAGGAACAGTCCTGATAATCACTGCTGGACTGTTTACTAATCAAATCAATTCACTGGCACGTCACACTGTTTCCAGTGTTATTCACTCTTAAAAAAGAAGGGTTTTTTTTTGCTTTTCTTTATTATTGGCAAAAATCCTGTTAATTGATAATATTCATGCTTCCTCACTGCCCAGGATTAAAAATGAAAATATGAATAATAAAAAATATCAGTCTTATACTGTATGTGCACTAGAGGGTGCAGGTAAGGCATGGCTTCAACCTTTATCCTTTATCCTTTATACACAGTTGAACTAGGTATACAGTACAAATAGCACTTGAATGGGTGGAAAAGAAGTATCAAGGAGAAGTGATAACAGCATCAGATAACCATCATCCTTCTAGAAACAGGAAATTCATGCAGACAGGATGTACTAACTAACATCTTACAGTATCAGAATTATACCCTAAGGGTGTAAGGATCACTTTCCTATGGATATCAACACGTCTAGGAGGAAAAAAAGGAATCGAGGAAGCAGATCATCTCGCCAGACAAGCAGTGAAAAGTAAAAATGTTCAAAAAGAAATCTGAATAAGTAGAGCAGAAGTCACTCACACACTCATTGTCTATACCACTTTATTCTCTATACAGGGTCGCAGGGAGCCTGGAGCCTATCCTGGGAGACTAAGGGCATGAGGAGGGGTACACTCTGGACAGGGTGCCAATTCATTGCAGGGCACACACACATATACACACGCATATCATTTATAAAGAATGCCTGTCTTTGCACTGTTGGAGAAAACTGGAGTACCCGGAGGAAACTCAAAAAGCACAGGAACATTCAAACTCCATGCACACAGACCCAAGGAGGGAATCGATCCCGGACCCTCGAGGTGCAGGGCCACCATACTAACCGAATAAAGCATTTTACAAATAGAAGAGAGGAAATCATTATAGCACAATTAAGATTAGGGCGCACAGGATTAAACCAGAGTCCGAGTACAATAGGCAAACACCGAACTGGAAACTGTGAATTTTGTGGGTAACTGGAGAGAGTAATATACTGTATATATATATATATATATAGTTAGCACTGTGGCCTCGCACCTCCAGGGGTGAAGGTTTGATTCCTTTGGTTTGATCGGGTTTCCTTCAGGTACTCTGTAGAAGCTGGTCTAGAAATGACAGTAGAAAATATACAGTAACTTGATCAGGTATTTAATATAGTTTTTTTTTCTTCTTCTTGTTTTTGTTCTGCCAAGCTGATGGTCTACACTCCAGTCCAGCAGGTGGCGGTAATGCACGTATAAGCTCATCTGTGAGCTTATGGGCAAATAACTTTAAAGAAGAAGAAAAAGGAGCAGTAGAAGAAGATGACTCCGGATGTAGATTTTTTTAAAACAAGTACAGATATCTGTCTCTGAAATACTAATGTTAGGTTTACACTTTATTATTTGTAACTTTGGTAAAGTAAATAAACAGTATAGAGTGTAAATACATATGAACATTCAGGGTGCGTTTTTTAGCATGTTAGATACGTGCTAAAATAGGTATTTGACCATTATTACACTGTAAACACAAAACGGCGGAATGCTGAACGGCGCGCTGTTGTGTTTAGAGCTCACTATAAAGCTTGTACAAGCCGTTCTTTTATCCCCTGTGGAGTGCATTTTGTAGGGTTTAGGGGGTGATTTGGGAGTGAGCAGCTGTGCGGGAGGCAGTTTCAGGCTGTGCTGTAAGGGTTGAAGAGGAGGATGGCGGGAGCGCTGCTGGAGCACGAGACGGAGATGTTCCTCAGTCTGTTCAGTGCGGACGGGCTGCTGGTCGCGGCAGAAGGACTCGGGATCGACCGCATCTTATTACACTTTATGAAGGTTTATTCAGACGAAGGCAGTCTGGTGCTGCTGCTCAACACAACCACCCCTGAACAGGTAACAACAGGAGCACGATATCAGATTAGATTAGATTAACCTTTTGTCATTGTGCAAAGTTTTTTTGTCATTGTGCAAAGCCTTTGCAATGCAGCCAGGATCCAACCAGAAGTGCATTACACACTGATGATAAACAGTATAACTGTGCAGTCATTGTGCAGTGGTTAAGACATGTCAAGAAGATAACACAGTGTACATATGCACAGATATAAATGCCTGTATGATTAGGGATGGGAATCACCAGTCGCCACACCGTACATTATATTATCACGGTGCCGATTCTATTAATACTGCGATTCTGTAAGTTTCATGATTTTATAAATATCCCTGTTCACTATTTTAAACAATCCCGATTTTAATTGTTACAATTTCAAGACCTTGAATCTAAAAAAAGGTTCAAGGTTGAGTCATAACTTGGAATTTTGTGCCTTAGTTTTATTCGACAGATTCACGGATGAATTTAACATGAGTAATTAACTGTAGCTCGTTTCTTCGGACGCGGTCAGCATCCAGACAGAATGACAGTCCTATCAGGACTCTATGTTTTTCTGATAAATATGAATAATTACTCTACCAGTAATCTACACTGATGAGTGCTCGCTGTGTTTTGTCAAATAGCGTAAGCGTGTAATGAGTAGATTTTCACAAGTTTTGACAATGTGTTTCTGTCCCACCACTCAGAAGCTCGTGCACAGAATCGGTTGAATCCAAGACTGATCAGTCATGTATCCTGAAGCTGAACACCAGCCAATTCTGGCATTGCTATTATTTATTAATTCAATTCATTTATAAACATTTAAAATTTTCATAAAGCATTTAAAAATTTATTTTAGGAAGAATGGCGATTTATAACTGAATAGATTTTTGATCTCTACAGTATGAAACAGAATAAATATGGGTTTAATAAGCAGTATTGCAAATATAAACATAAATTATACTTAAGTTTAACACATTAGGGTTGATAAGTTACATAAAATTAATCCGTGGTGTGAAATGTTTCAGGAGTTCTTCACAGAGCAGCTGAGAGCTGAAGGAGTGAGCCACCTTCCCCGGACCATTAACAGCGACACACAGAACAGTGAACGCTATCACGTGTACACACAGGGCGGAGTGCTGTTTGTGACCAGCCGCATCCTGGTGGTGGATTTCCTCACAGACAGAATTCCTGCTCACCTCATCTCAGGTAAAGGCTACAAATGCTTCATCATGTAGTGATCACACCGCAGATTTCTTGGAAGTCAGTGGAAAAGACTGGACTCGTGTGTAAAGCTTTGGAGGGGCTAAAGGGGTGGGATTTTTTTCTTTTTCCGTTTAAAGGAATACTCCAGTGTTTTGAGGTTAATCCGTTGTCCCAATTGTTTTTAGGGTAAAGTATGCTTTAAAAAATACACCAAATGACATTATGGTTTAATTTGTATTTTTACAAAATCATGTGGGTCATTTCTGAATCTAAAAGTTTTCACATAAAGATGAACACTTTTCTGAAAACTCAACTAGCAGGAAAAAAAAAAAAAACGATTTATATGAACAAAAGAGCATACATTTTACCAAACAGTGGATCATTAATTGACTGTTGAGGAAACCATGGTGAGCAGTAATTCATAGTTAAAGAAACTATGGTGATCAATTCTTAGTTGTTAGAGAAACTATAATGATCAGTAATTGCTTGTTCGGAAATATTGGTGATCAGCGGTAGGTTTTTGGTTGAAACAACTCCCTCAGCTTTATGCACTGGTTATGAATCTCTCTTAATTCATTTCACCAGGTGTTGTGATGTGAGCCAGAGAGCAACATCACATGCAGGCCCGTCATAAAAATCTGCTCAAAACATCACTAAGTTTAAAAGAAAGAAAGATTATAAAAGTAACTAAAGTTAATTTGGTCATGCTGACCAAATTCTGTCTACTGTTTGTGTAAGATATGTGGGATTACAACAGGAAATAAAGGTGACACATTTTCAAGATAAGAATGAAATGGAAAAAAAAAAAAAAAACAGTTTATACACAATTTACTTGCACCAAAAAATCTAAGGGTAGTTGTAGGTTGTAGGGCAGTCTCTAAACACTTGTAAAACACATATTTTGATAAACTCAAAGTTATGATGTGGAAATCTCCTAACTTTAACATGTGTAGATACTATAATTAACTAAATGAAGGTGTCAGTAACTTTGATTGCATTGTTCCAGTATCACAGCTGCTTGACAGTATGACTTTCTCTCACGTGTGTCACCTGATAAAAACTTAACTGTACTTTAAATACTCAGGTCATCAGTACAGAGAAATTCTTGTCTATAGTTATCACACTACTAATGTGGGGGAATATTCTGGAATATTCCTTTAAATAACGTGTGATGCTGATGAAGATAATCCCTTGTTCTTCTGAAGCTTTGGACCTGAGAAGAATTTGTTTTGTTTGTGTGTACTATGCATGCAATGTTATGTATTTATGTAATTGTAGTCTCTCTTAATTAATAATAATAATAATAAAAAACATATGTTTACTGATTATAACACAAGTGACTTACCCTGAGCTTACTCTACTCAAAATGCATAACATTTTAAATGCATAACTGAAAACTTGAACAGATGAATTGCTCGTGGAAGTAAAACCTGAAAATCATTGCACTGTTGCCTGCAGGAATCCTGGTCTACCGTGCCCATAAGATCATCGAGTCATGTCAAGAGGCCTTTATCTTGAGACTGTACCGACAAAAGAACAAGACCGGCTTCATCAAGGCGTTCACAGACAAGGCCACTGCTTTTTCAACTGGCTTCTGTCAAGTCGAGCGAGTCATGAGGAATCTCTTTGTGAAGAAGCTCTTTCTCTGGCCTAGGTACAAGCACAGTGATAAAGCCACTACTCGAGACACATTTGTGCTTGTTTATGTGATGTGAGCTTTGCACTGTCTGATGTGTATTTGTACGTCTTGCATAATTACAGGTTTCAAGCATCAGTGAACAGTGTCCTGGACAGACACAAGCCTGAGGTTGTAGAGCTGCATGTGCACTTGACTCCAGCGATGAGGGCCGTCCAGAGCTCCATCCTGGACATCATGAACGCCTGTTTGAAGGAGCTCAAACGTTACAACCCGACTCTGGAGGCAGAGGACCTCTCGCTGGAGAATACACTGGGCAGGGCGTTTGAGAAAGTGAGAGAACTCTCTTTAAACAATAATGCTAATTGCAACGTTCTTAGTAAGAATTAATTGCCATCGGTTTAAACCGACTGACACACAATTAGAAGCTAGCGTATCATGTAGCATGTTTTTCTGCTCTAAGAGTGTTGCATTTGTGAATTGTTCAGTATAATATTATCTTTCTAAAGATTTTAGGTATTGTGTGTATAATGAAATTAGGTAAGTAACCAGGAAATAATAATTAATAGAATCCAGTCAGGGTAGTTAAAGCATGTGTACACTGAAATACACTGACTGGCCAGAAAAAGTCACCATTTCATAAAGGTCAAATTATTGGAGCGTATTGCTGTATTATGTAACTAAGGAGAAGTGAAATTACTGGAACAGGGTTAAGAAAGCTTCAATACATTATCAAAACCTGGAAGAAAAGAGCTGAGTCGTCAACTTTGTGTAAAAAAAATGTGGTTAAAAAATCATGAATGGACTTCACTTAAACACTGAAGTTTTATGGTTAAATAAATCAACAGTGAAAACCATAGCTGTGTTTAATAGTGAAAGTAAGAGCATTTCCATCAGAAAACCACTTGTTAGTGTTAGTAAGAGGCCATGTGGTCTGATGAGCTCAGATTGACCCTATTCCAGCGCGGTGGGAGTGTCAGGGTGAGATGCACTCATCGTGCATAGAGCGCTCACTATACAAACCTCATGTTATGATCCGGTGTTACTTCAGTTGGTCAGGTTTAGGTTCAGCAACATAATGTGCCAAAAAAATGAGGTGAGCTGACAACCTGAATGTAGTGACCAGGTTATTACATCAGTGTGATGTTTTTCTTCTCTGACGGCACAAACGTGTATTCCAGGGATCGAATTGTGAAACAGTGGTTGTGAAAGCATGAGGAATCATTTTCACACAGCTAGTCACCATGTTGTGTTCTGTAATCAAAGCTAAAGGTTGAATGAAATGCTCTTACTTCCACTATTAAACTGGTATTACAAGCAGCGTAATAATCTCTTTTAAATATGAAAATCATTAACATTTAAAACAATCAAATAGCATAAATAAATAAATAATGCAAAACTATCTGCTAAGTGAACTAGCCCCTTTACGTTGTTTGTACGTATGGTTGTTATACAGTACTGTGCAAAAGTCTAAGGCACCATATTATATGCTGTACCAATTTTGTTATATACGTTTATCATGTCTGTTAATTATGTACAAAGACATAAATATAGTACAAGACAGACCAGTTTTCAGATGGAAACAAAAAACCTAATGTTCGCTCCTGGGATTTGCATAAAAAT
>JAQMYJ010000006.1:10828306-10840574 GCA_030014305.1 Clarias laeviceps | reverse complement strand
ATTTACACATTAAGTTTACTGAAAGTAAAAACAGTTGAAAGTCAGAGGACGTTTCTTTTTTTGCTGAGTATATTTTAGGTAAAACACAATTACATTTTCAGTGACATCCAGTGAGTTTTACCAGAATGCCACACACATATACTGTATAGGGTATATATTTATTTAAAAGCTGAAAATGTACAGAATGTAATATATAAAGTGTAACAAGTGTATGTGTGTGTGCGCATACACAGTGCCTTTAAAAAGAGAGCTGGTGCTTGAAAAGAACCCAAAGTGGGAGGCTCTGACTGAGGTGCTGCAGGAGATTGAGAAGGAATTGAGCAGCTCTGAGCACGAACCAGGTGATGTTATGACACTTTCATCACTTCAAACCTTCACAAATGCAGTGACTTTGAGACTTGAACGTGTCTGAATCTGTGCCACCCAGGCCGGGTGTTGATCTGCGCCAGTGACGACAGGACGTGTGCTCAGCTGAAGGAGTACATCCATAAAGGTGCTGATTCCCTTCTCCTCCGTCTTTACTCACGTACTATCGGTAAAGACGACTGCGTTCCAGTGCCGGAAAAAACAAAACAAGATAACAGCTGGCGCAAAAGAGACGTAGGAAAGGTGCCCAAGGGCAAGAAGCCCCGAGCCAAAAACAACAAGCTCGGCACAAAGAAACCACGAGCTTCACTGACACTCACGCAAATGGTGGAGCAGCAGAAAGAAGCTGAGCTGGAACAGATGGGCAGCAGCGGAGATGAGCGAGAACAGGATGAAAAGCAGGAGGTGAAGGATGAAGATGTCCTTCTAAATCTTACCTCAGATTCCTACTACGGTGTTCTCCAAGAACCCATGACGGTCATTCATCCGCTGAAAGGATGCTCAGATCCGTACAGTCTGACGCGAGTGTTAAAAGAGGTCGAGCCCATGTTTGTGGTGCTGTATGACGCTGAACTCAGCTTTGTGCGTCAGCTGGAGGTGTACAAAGCCAGCAGGCCCGGTAAACCGCTCAGGTACAATAATGTTTACACAGTCTCTGTTTACACCTTTCATCACCAATGGAAAATTCCTTGCCTAATTTATTTGTGCCTGTTTTAGGGTGTATTTTCTTATTTACGGTGGTTCCACAGAGGAACAGAGGTATCTCACTGCTCTGCGTAAAGAAAAAGAAGCATTTGAACACCTGATAAGGTTTACTCCTGTTCTTTTTATGTACTGCATATATAAAATGTTGATGGACTAGATCACTATTGGTTGGCTTGATATAATTCCAATTTCATGTTTTGAAAGTTTTTTTTCTGGTCTGCATGTTGAATACAGAGAAAAGGCCAGCATGGTTGTTCCTGAAGAGAGAGAAGGCAGAGGAGACACAAACCTGGACCTGGATCGTAGTCAGGAGCCTGCTCACGCTGCCACAGACACTCGCAAAGCAGGCAATCTGTCCTATCTAAGTTCAAATTAATGCGACCGCATGTGGTGTAAATTAACCTTCTAATGTGGTGTATCATGGTTATGAAATTTGAAGTAGTTATGAAAATAAGCATGGTTGTCATTTTAAAAACAAACAATGCCAGGCCAGTGTCAGTTTTTACCAGAATTTCGTAAATTTTATTGATATAGAGAAGGTGATAAAAGCTAAGAGATCCTTTGAATACATTTATTGACATATATATTAGCAGTGTGGTTAACAAAGAGATTAAATATATATTGAGTAACAGACTTATCATACTGAGATTTTTATACATTACTATTATTATTATTGCAGTTCTGAGTTGATTCTACCTTTTTTAAGATGACTCAGTAGTGCAGAGATTTGCACTACTTCCAAAATGAGGCTTTATGACATCTATACACATTGTTTCCAAATGCAAGCCTTTCCTGGAATGAATGAGATTCTTAATGAGAATAAAATGATAACAGGCGAGCATCAGAGCAAAGTGTTTTAAACCAGAATCTATAAATTTTTCCATGAAGAACCGTTCTGGTTGCAGGTTTTCATTCTATGCAAATTCCCGACAGATAAAGTTACGACATCTGGCTGGCTGGAAATTCTATTTATTTATCTATTTATTTTTTAATGGAAGTTGTTTCCCATACAAAATTCAATGCTTGCATAATTGCTGCAGTGGTAGACCATTTAATCTAATACTTCTTTCAGTGTACTCTAAACAAATAGTCCTGGTGTATGAAAGCATTCAGTTGTCTTGTTATTGCATCATGAATTTTTCAGACATGTCCTTTTAATTTTTTCCTCAGGTGGACAGGAGGTAGTGAAAGAGCCGTGCCGAGTCATCGTGGACATGCGCGAGTTTCGTAGCGAGCTTCCTTCCCTCCTGCACCGACGTGGGCTTGACATCGAGCCCGTCACCCTGGAGGTGGGAGACTACATCCTGACTCCTGAAATCTGCGTAGAGCGCAAGAGTGTGAGCGACCTGATCGGCTCGATGCAGAGTGGGCGTTTGTACACTCAGTGCCTCTCCATGAGCCGCTTCTACCGCCGACCCGTGCTGCTCATCGAATTCGACCCCGCCAAGCCATTCTCGCTGGTGGCCCGTAGCGAGCTGCGCCAGGAGATTTCAGCCAATGACATCACCTCCAAACTGACCCTCCTGACCCTCCATTTCCCCCGGTTGAGGCTTCTCTGGTGCCCATCACCCCATGTCACTGCGCAGCTCTTTCAGGATCTCAAGCATGCTCGTCCTGAGCCTGATGCGGTCACTGCTCAGGCCATTACAGCAGAATCAGAAATGGTGGAGGATTCAGTAGACCTGTACAACCCCGGGCCTTATGACTTCCTGCTCCGTATGCCAGGAGTGAACGTTAAAAACGTAAGGGGAATCATTAAACATGCTGCCAGCCTGGCTGAGCTGCTCACTCTGAGCCAGGAAAAGCTGAGTGAGATTCTGGGCAATGCTAGTAATGCCAGACAACTCCATGAATTCCTACACAATACCATGGACATGACTTCAATTCAGAGGAACAAGCAAGCAAAGTGTTAGTACGCAGACAAGACCTTTAGATGTATGTTTCTACCACGTAATGCATTTAAATTATATAAAATGTGCCTTGTGTATATGTATTTTAAATTATTTTTGTCATGTGAAACATATTAATGTACAGTTTATGAATTTTCAATTTTGTATGAGAATATGTAAGGAATCTGTAAAGTAAATGTTGTAACTTTTTTAACTTTGATATACATTAAACAAAGTTGACAGAAAAAAGGTTTGTATGTACGTGTGTTTAGGTAGGAATTTATTATTTTCATTAGTGTAAGCAACTCATCATTTCATCATCCTATGCAAGCAATGTATACGATAAGCACTGCACGAACTACAGCAGAGTTTTAATTCATTCATCTATCTTCTATAACACTTATCCTGTGACAGGATCGCCACCCTTACACCCAGGAGTGAACCATTGGTGTGGTAATCCATTGCAGGTCACACGCACACACTACGGGCAATTTGAGAACGCGAATTAAAGTGATCTATATGTCTTTGGACTGTGGGAGAAAACCGGACAATCGTGAGGGAACCCACCAAGCACGGGGAAAACATCCACACAGGCAAACTCCACGCACACAGACCTGAGGCGGGAATCAAACCCTCAATGCTAGAGGTGCTATGCCGCAGTTTAAACCACTCACACTTGTCATCTATACTACTTTATCCTGTATACAGGGTCACAGGGGGCCTGGAGTCTGTTCCAGGAAACTTAGGGCACTAGGCAAGGTACACCCTGGACAGGGTGCTAATCCATATCGCAGGGCCCACACACATATACAGCCATGGCCAAATGTTTGAGAATGACACACAATTTTCACAAAGTCTGCTGCTTCAGTGTTTTTACATCTTTTTGACAGATATTCCTCTGCTCTACTGATGTATAATTACAAGCATTTCATAAGTGTCGAAGGCTTTTATTGACAATTATTTTGAATGTTGACACTTTTATCACTTTTTTCCAGACCTCTGCAATTCACCCTGGCACGATGTCAATCAACTTCTGGGCCACATCCTGACAGATTGCAGATCATACTTGCATTATCAATGCTTGGAGTTTGTCAAGTCGTGGGGTTTTGTCATGTTTTTGAGAACTTGTGGTCAATCCTCAAGAGGCGGGTGGACAAACAAAAACCCACAAATCTAGGCAAACACCATGCATTGATTATGCAAGAATGGGCTGGTATCAGTCAGGATGTGGCCCAGAAGTTGATTAACAGCATGCATGGGTGAATTGCAGAAGTCTGGAAAAAGAAGTGTCAACACTGCAAATATTGACTTTTCGTATAAACTTAATGTAATTGTCAACGTCTGTCTTTAACACTTACGAAATGCTTGTAATTCTACTTCAGTATACCGTAGTAACATCTGGCAAAAAGATCTTAAACCGCTGAAGCAGCAGACTATTTGTGCTTTGGACTGTGGGAGGAAACCCACCAAGCACGGGGAGAACATGCACACAGACCCGAGAAGGGAATCGAACCCTCGGCCTTGGAGGTGCGAGTCCACTGTGCCGCCTTAGAGGTTTAATTTGGATTTAATTTTTGCTCCATGGCATGGCTTTAATATAATATTCGTATTCACCTTTGATGTAAACAAGACATGTCTAGAAAGCAGTATTTACAATGTCTCATAGCTCCTGTGCGTGCGGTTTATTCCATTGGTGGAAGCTTCTGTTATTATTTCCAAACCCCCACGGCTACTTTGGCGCCCCCTGTAGGAGATAGAAGATAAATTAAACATTTGGTCGCAGCAGAAGTTTGATCCCAAAAAAAATTCCTACACTACACTACTGAGTAGTATTAAAATAACACATTGGCGGTGCCTCGTACTTGCCTACTCTGTAGTGCGTGAGTGTGCGGGTCTGGACAGGGGCAGGAGAGATTTGCCAGACTCCTGATTGCGTCACTGGGTTCAGACGAGCAGTCTAGCAGCGGCCATCTTATTCCCAGCAAAACTTCAGCACCAGAGGGAAAAAAAAAGAAAAACACTGGATATATACATTTTCTCAGCACACAGAATGCTGGTGTTGTGGACAGCGATGGAGGATTAGATTTTATATCCTGAGAGGGCGCATTTGCTACGGGTGTTAATCACAAACAGGGTGAGTGAGGGTTTGTTTCTATTTCATTCCCAGCGATTAGCTTTAGCTGCCCGCTTCCTGTGATAAGGAGTTAGCGTTAGCTTAGCGTGTAGCGCTGCGGCTACCGCGGCTGTGTGCGGATAAACACACGGCGTGCTGGCCTTCATTACGCGCTCAGATAACGAACAGCTACTGAAGTGTACGGAGATTTACTGACCGAAACTGGAAATGTACTGTCCTTATGGTGTGATTTTTATATATATATATATATATATATATATATATATATAGGTGTGTGTGTGTGTGTGTGTCTATATATATATATATATATATATATGTCTATGTGTGTTTTTATTAGCAGTGTTTGAAAATTGGGAAGCTCTCGTGCTTGCTGAACTTCTAGAGAATAAACACTTAACTGATTTACAGTAAACATGCATCCATGATAAACAGCAAAGCTTTGTGTAAGCCTGGTGTGTGTCCTGTTTTATCCTCAGGATCTGTCTGATTAGTCATGATATTGTAGCCTATTGTAATGTAGATCAATGGTTTTGAAACCCCTTTGAAGTCAGGCACGTCTTTAAAGAAGAAAGGAAATCCCTTTCAAAAGGCTGAAGAACAAACCATCCAATCAACCGGATATTAGACCTAATTAAAATATAATTTAAATGTGTTCGGTGATATTCTTGTCATTGAGAGAATCCTGAGAGAGTAATTTCTCATGAACTTTCCACCGACAGGACACATTCGTGACCGTTGCTTATAAAGCAACTTTTGGGTTTCCATTCATTTAAACATCACCAACGATAGTATGGACCCCCTGCTTGTTCTTCATGGATTCCTGTGAAAAACAATTGCAAACTGTAAATATGACCTCATGCACCTGGGCGTGAATCACATACACACACATTGCCCCGAACACTACCGCTCCCTTGTCATCTACATGACGTAACTACGCAGACACGCCTGCACCAAAAACAACACCGAAGGAACCTGTTAGTTTGTGGTGTATTCGTACATGTATAAGAGTTACCAGCACAATGACAAGAGATTCTTCAGATCAGGATGTTCTTGTGTGTGTGTGTTACTAAAAAACCAGGCGTGTAAGTATTATATTTGATTACAGACTTGGCCTCGAGTCATGATTAAGAAGCAGGGAGCGATCCAGTGTCAGTGTGTTTGATCACAGCCTTGCGACTGAAATTCCACACCTCCGCCACGGGGGATTCGGTGTCCTGTGATAGAGGATAGAAAAGGACGACTAATTTATCATGTTAGATCTGTTCGGTTGGGTCTGTGTGAAGCATGGCATCGCAGGGGCGTCACTGCTGCAGGTCGGCGTGCCTGACCGACAGACTCCTACGCGGCACTGTTAATTCGATAGAGCTCTTTGGACTTGGATGTATTGAGTTAGCTTGTTGTCATGGACTAGGAATAGGAAAAGCTATAATATCAGCTTCTGAAATAGAGATAAATGTTTATTTCGTATAATATCACTGTTTTTTGGGGGGGGGAGGTGGGGAGTTAAAGGAAAAAGTTGATTCGATTTGATTCAGATTTTGGTCGTTGCATTGTTTTTATTCGATTCAGCATCATTAATATTTGTTGTCCGATTTATCTCAAGCAGCTATATTTTTTTCAGGTTTTATTAAAAATACTAAACCCATTTAATTTTTAGTATTCAGATATTATTATTGCATTCAAATGCTGTGTAAATTGTGTTGCTCATACAAAAGAACCTAACCTTCTTCTCAGCACTCCAATCCAGTAGGTGGCAGTGTTGCACTAACTGCCCATAATTTCTAAAGAACAATAGCACTACTCTCACAAAATGATAGGATTTGCACGTACTTTGCAAGAAAATAAAAATCTGCAAACACTGTAAAAATTTTTTTAAGGAATTCAGTTATCTTTGACCATTTAACATTTGTAAGCTAACCTAAATATTTTTTTTTAAACGTGACTCAAAGACTGATCCATGTATTCCACCCGTAAGACATTGATTAAATCACACAGCTTTGCGTATTGCATGTTAATCTTTATAATTAACATTTCATCATCAATGGCAGCCAAGATTTATCTTATAATGAAAAGCAGAGTTGAATTCTTTCATCAACATGGCCTGTCTCCACTGAGGGCTGTTCACTTTAGCGCAAAGGTTAACTTCCTGCCACCTGCTGTATTGTAGAGTTTAAATGCGCAAGTGTACCTGAGTACGAAGAACAAAAATAATGTGAATGCTGGCCAGCAGGGGAGTCAGGAGAAATCATTCCTGGGCAGGGTACAAGCAATCGCACTATGTGAAAGTGTTATAAGACTCCCAATTTGATCTGGACTCGGTCCACTTGTGAACAATAAATATTTTATAATTACCCTGGCACAATGTGTGAACATTACTCTAAAAAAAAAAAAAATTAGTTCTGCAGTATGTTACTGCGAGGGCCGGACATAAACAGTGCAGCACATCGTGACTTCTCCATTTATGTGTACATATTGACAGGAGGAGTATCATGTGTAAACAATTATGGAAGAAAATTAAAGACAATAGATTGACTACATCAAATTCAAAAGACACCTGAAAACACACCCAGACAGGTTTGTTTAGATTACATCAGTGTCAGAGATTTGTTCTGTGTTGTGTCTGTCAGTGATGGATTCAAAACGGCTTTAAGCAACCACACTGACGATTCGATCAGGGTTAACAGGTAAGAGCGAAAAAAAAAAAATTCAGCTGGAATGACGGCTCAACCAGGCAGTCGATAACAGGCATGTCTTTGATTTTGTTAATAAAATTTAGTCTTTATGATAAACTATTTCTGAAAATTCCAGTTCTCAGGGAATATTATTTGAATTAGATTTTCCCCATGTTGGGATGTCATGTGTCATGATGGTCACAAGTAACTTATTTCCTGATTTCTTATATTGTATTAGACAGTTAGGGACCAAACGCTGAGTAAGTTTTGATATTTACAGTGTTTCCCACAGATCTGAAATATACTTAAAGTAGTAGCCAGGACAAAAGTGCAAAACAACAAATACTTATGACCTTTAACATCATATTTGATTGATTTCATATTTTTATTAATTTCGCATTTCGGAGGTCCAACCTACTTTGGCAGTGGGAAAATTAAGAACTGAACACTCTTATATTAGTAGGGATGGAAAATGCCAGTCACCGCCCGATACGGTATTATCACAATTATAATATATAATTATATTAAAACATTATAATTGTGATAATACGGGTGGTGACTGGCATTTTCCATCCGGAATAATATATTATAAGATATAACATAATTATATATAATTTATATCTTATAATATATTAGCAGGGATGGGAAATGCAAGTCACCACATGATACGGTATTATCATAATACCTAGGTGCTGATTTAATTAGTATTACGATTCTGCAAGTATCACGATTTTATACATATCACGATTTATTATATTTTTTTAGATTTTGTCACAATTTTAAGACCTTGAACCTTTAAAATATTTTTTAAAAAGTTGAGTTATAACTCATGTTTTATATCTTAGATTTATTCAACATCACAACTGAATTGAAAATGAGTAATTAACTGTAGCCCAATCTCTCTTTAGTTTTCTCACTTTAAAAAAACTGCAGTATTTAAATAATACAACTAATACAAGAATTTAAATTAAACAAAAATGCTACATTTTTAATGAGCAGCACGTATCTGTCCTATGCCATAACCATTATTTCTAAACAAACTTAGCAAACAATTCACTCCTACCACATGGGATGGAAATGATTTAAAAATCGATTTTGGGGTCAGTGTGGTGATCCATGAATTCAGCACACAAAGAATCGTGCAGTGTAGAGTAACATTTTTTTTCCAGCACAACTTAGGCATTATGATAAAGTAAATGTTTTTTATTTTATTTTAACCAACTACACAAACATGACTGAGCTAAAGGCAAAACAGTTTTTTAAATTGGTACACACAGGACAAGAAATAGCACAGAGAATGCTTGTTTTTATGTTTGTTTTCGGTTATTTTTGTGACCGATAATAATAATAATTTGAGTTCTACATTTTTGCCACATCCTTCCCATATTTTAGTAAAGATAGCAGTAAAATTTTAATGTTTTAAAAGTAATGATAACTTTTGTTCTACATGACGCATCAGAAAACCCAAATGCACAGTTTGATGTCTGAAGCCTCCCCCATCACCGTGAGATCATCAGTACTCCCTTCTTGTTCTTTTTACGGCAGCTGGCATCCGCTACATTCACTGCCTCTCAGTACACCGCTACTTCGAAGATTAAATGTAATGGATGCCAGCTGCCTCTCAGTACTAAAAACTTTGTTGATGTGAGAGGTCAGAGATCGGATTAGTTCCAGCCGAAAGAAAGGAGACAGCGACCCAAATAATCACTCTTTAGGTCTGTGATGCACAAAAAAGTATCACAGAACACACAAATCAGGAGACTAGAGCTGGATGAGCTAAAACTGCAGAAAACCGCCCCTGTGTCTGCTTCTGTCAGCCAGGAACAGGAAGCTGAAGCTATAGTGGGCATCGGTGCAGGACAGCTGAAGGTAAGATATAAAACCCCCCTGTCTTGTCTTTAGTTGTCAGGTTTAGGTGATTGTTTGCCCACTGTAGCCTCAGTCACGTGCTCTTAGCTGCTCTTGTTTTATTGTTCTTTACATTGTTTAGATGGAAATTTATATACAGATAAGGTTGCCATACCCTCCTCTTCTATTCTGCTGACTTGACACTAAAAGACTCGAGCTTAAAGACTCGGCACTTGATTTGGTCTTTACATTACAGAACGTGTCATAATTTGGTGATAATTGATTCATCAGGGTATTATTATTATTTTTTTATTAAAAAGAAATGATTACTGTTTTTCTGTTTTGTCAAAAATAAAATTAGCTATAATTTTACTCTTACACAAAACGTATCATGGTAATACCATAAAAACTGCTATGATTATTTGGCCACTACCATGATGGTACAATTATATGTGCTGTGAAAAGTACTGTGGTACTATTATTTGTACCATAGAAAGTACCATGCATTGTACCATAACGCATACCAAAAATAGCATTTTCAGTACCATGGTACATTGCATACACCATGGTAAAAGTGAACGTACCGTGCATTACCACCATGATACCATGGTACGTTTTAATAAATTTAATAAACGGTTGATTGGATAAAAATTAAGAAATATTATTTCCTTTTCATACCATCATTAGGCTGGATTAAAGCATTTATACAGAGTTTGTGCTTCCTGGCTGTTTATTAATGTGGGTCCTGGGGGACACTGGCCCACTTCTAGATAAAGACATGAATAGTGACACGGTTCAGGACGTTGCCCTGATTTTAGAGTTTTAAATGCCAGCCTTTACTCTGCAATATAAGCACAAAGAGTGTTCTGATGAAGAGCAGAATGAAGCTATACTTATACACTATACAGCTATACAGAGACCGTCACGATATAAGGTGAGTATCAGTTGTAATTACAATCAGTAATTACAGTTTCATTCTCGAGACCACTTCTTCAAGTGGACTCAAACCTGCTGTTCTCAGAAACAATCCTGGGGCCCTAATGTGAAAACACTCTTAGAAATGCTTACTTGACGAGTTTTTAGTATTCGGTACGTCATGACAGTGTGCACTCAAGCTCCACAAGTATGTGAAACCTGATGACCCATGAGTGATGAGATCTAGGGAGTCAGAGACTCTTCAAAAAATAAAAGCTTCAGTAAAGGCATAACACTCTTCGAAATTCTGATCTTTTATATGAAGGAATTCAATCAATTGTTCAATATTACAAATTTGCTTAAATTTTAATAGTGACATTGAAATTTTTTGTTTTTAAATTTATTTTCAATCTAGACTCAGACTTTTGGAACCCGCTGTGTTGACTTACAGAAGCAGCAGTCGGTGGTGTGATGGTTGACTTGGTTGTAAGATGGCTTGTTTCATATACATACGCAAGCACAATATCTGCCTCGAGTATCCTGCGTCTGTTCGATGCCTAGATTTTGCATGTCCCCAGGAGATGTCCCACAAGACGCACTATGCATGTAAACTGTAGGGGCAGTTTATTCAGCAGGCACGTAAAAAATGGTGGAAATTTTTGAAGAAAAGTTGTGCGACGAGGTCCGTAATTCCCCCCACCTGCATGATGCGTCTTTCCTGCTGCACAGTGACAAATATGTATTGATAATTGAAAGTACTATCTTAAATGTTGACATGGAAACTGAGCTCCTCGAATGTTGCCATGTTTGTTTACTTTATATAAAAAAAAAACGGCCCTCACTGCAATTTTCCAGTAACATGTAGTATGTAGGCAAGTATGTAAACAAATCCGCTCACAACGTTGCCGGTTGATTACGCAACGGAAAGCCATCATCTGGTACATAAGCATTTGTCTATACTGGCCTAAAATACTTTTTACGCAAGAAAGTTTTTACGTTTGCGTATTATTTGCGTTCCTTACAGAATGCACTGTGAGAATGAAAGACAATAAAACAATTTTTCTACTGATTCATAGTGTGAAATAGCAGGAAATCGTTCACGGTCCACTTTTTACCTCCAGCGTGCTGTCGTTGTTCAGTCAGGATTTTTACACACACTGGCCACTGCTAACATGCGTTGCTAAGAAATTGCAGTGGAAAGGTGGCTTAAGTCCCTCAAATCTGAACAACGTGAACATACATGTTGTGCAAGCATTACAGTCTTTCTCCAGTTTGCACACTAGTTCTATCTCAACCGTTTAGCTTGTGCCGGGTCTCTCTGTTACTTTCTCTTTGATGAACACATGGTAGTTGTTGCTTGTGTTTTTTGCAGAACAGAAAAAAAAAACCAAAAGGGTTTGCCCTCTGGACTTGGTCTGTTCAGATTATTCAGAGCAATTTTGATATTACCAGGGTGATTAGTCATGCCTCAGATTTGCCTGCCTTCTGCGCAGGGCCGTGGTCGTCCTGGCACCAAGCCCACACAAGGCTGCTTTTTTTTTTGCTTTTTTTTTCCAGGCTAGATTTGACAAAATGACGTTATCGTTGCTCTGCTTTGACAACTTTTTATTTTAATTTTTTTTTATTATAATACTGTAGAGCTAATTTTGTTGAGTTAAATGCAGTTCTCTTTCAAGCATACGTTTCGGTGTCTCACTATGGGATACGCCCCCTCCGCGTATTCCTCAGAAGCCCTATTA
>JAQMYJ010000006.1:10805622-10828206 GCA_030014305.1 Clarias laeviceps | reverse complement strand
GAGGGGGCGTATCCCATAGTGAGACACCTCACTTAATGCTATCAGAGAACCGGGGTTACGCAAGTAACCTATTGTTTAGTGGGAACTAAAACTGTGTGGAGACGTTAGCTGAAGCGTGTGGTTATTTATTTCTGATATTGAACACCACAAGGAAACACAGTAATAGAACTAGAACCTGAACTTAGAAGAAGATCTCACACATTTGGATCCTGAGTCGAGCTCGAGCACTCTGTCCATAGCGTCATTGTTACCAGAGAAAGCCTGATATCATGGCGGTGCTATCATGAGTCTGTCATTCACTACTTACATTCCAGCATGAGCGACTCACAGCTGCATGTGTACATACATTTCACATCACCTCCAAGAGCATCCTGAGTTTTCTTCAAGTGCTCTTTATTTCCTGATTGCTCTATATCACCTTTGCTGGATGGCCGTGTCGGGTTTTATATTCCAGCATGGTGAAAGTGTTTTATATATGAAATCTGTTCATTATAATCAGTGATGGGTGATACAGCTGTTATGTCGCAGCTCCAGGGTTGTGATGTCGATCCTGAGCTCGTGTTTTTGGTGTTCCCGGTTTAGGCCCTGTATCAACTGCCAGGATCGGGATAAAGTCCTTACCAAATACAATGGAATGAAAAATTCAGATTATGTGCTGAACATGATACATGAATTGACCTGTTTTTCTTTCTTTCATAAAATTGGCAAAAATGTCGTGTTTCCCACAGGACTGCGGAGTGGGCCGGCATCACCTGCTAGCACAGAAGTGGTCTACTGCACACAACAAACAGGAAATACATATGATCTTTAACAATTTTTTGGCAAAATATGGCACTGATTATCAGAGCATGAAGTCCTTAAAAACCAGAGCATTTTTAGTCCCATGTACCTGTTTATTGTGTAAGCGCGAGAGCGGTGCACTGTGCGCCACTGGGTAATCCATCGCGGATAGCCGGACTGATTTTTAAAGAGGCTGGACAGATATACATAGGCGGCCATCAATATACTTTGTCGGCCCGCCCAAGTGTACTATATGTGTGGGAAACACTGTACTTTGTTGTAACTGATTTTCAACATTTTGTGGACTCCCTGGCTTGTTCAGTCGTGATCACAGTAGTGTGTTACGTTAAGAGTATGACTTATTTGTTATGCAACAGCGACCGTGCTTATATTAACTCAGCGCTGAATCATATTTAAGATTATAACTTGATGCACAATCGCCTTATCCCTCAGCAAAACAACACGGGCCTGAATCAAGTGTCAGTAACACGTCTCAAAAGATATGGTTTAGCCGTGTGTGAGAGCATACTGCCAAAATAACAGCAAGAGATGCAGTCATAAGACTAGTACTTAAAACATGTTACAAACACACACACACGCACAAACACCTCGTCTGCCACCACCTACAGTAATGATTTAGTAGATTTGGTTGAGATAACAGAACACTGATTTTACAAAACTGGCGCACAGGGAATAAGAAAAATGGTGGTCAGGTTTCAGCAAACACTCTGCTATGTTTTGCTCACATTCTTCAGGTTATTATTAACGATGGATTCCAGGCTGCTAGCATGACGCGCCTGGAACTCGGAGCGGATCTCTAAGCTGCTTCCATCATAGCAGGGTAGCGGCTATTAGACTGAAAGAGAAAAAGCAACAGCAGATTCTTCTGGAGCACAAAACGGTCGAGTGATTCCAGACTTGAGCGAGTACGAAGGGGGGGAGGAGGGGGAACGGGGGGGTTAGTGCTGGGATTGGGTTTGGAGACCGGAATGTCATATCTAACCATTGACAATCGGCAGACGACAGAGGAGATTGAAACATCAGAGGCGATTTTTGGTAGACATTAAGTGAAGCTGGCTGTTTTGAAACTCAAACTCCAAACAAATACAGAGTGTTCCTTCAGTGTTCGCTGCAAGAGCACACCCACCAAACCCACGTGTGCACGCATGTGTGCCCTGGTAGGTTGGGATGCATCGAAAACCTTTGGAGCTGACATTAAAACGCTTCCTTGCCACATTTTGACTTCCCTGACGTCACCTTTTAAACATGCTGCCTCTGCTTTGTTTAGCAAGTTTGCATGCGTTGTGTAGCCAGCTCCGCTTCATATCAGCGCTTTAAACGTGAGGACGGTGAGGCTGTCAGAATGGCAGGATCTCTTTGCAGACAGATGGCTCCAGCTGGCTCAGAGAAAGCACAGGCTGTACTTCCCCTTGCCATACTCCGGCATCTCGACTTCCTTACCTCAGTACTGCAACAGAGTGTGGAGGAAAAACACACAGAAAAGTTCCATATGCTCACAGACCACAGCCACGCAGGTGATGACGAGCTGGCGTTGAGGGGAAAAAAGATGCTTATCTCTGCACGAGGATTATAGTGTAGCAGGACACGAAGCTTGAGCTTTTCACAGCCGAGCCTTGCCCTCTGCCAGACGACGATCAACTTTTGTGGACAAGTAGAAACGCAAAATGATTTTCCTAAACCGAGATGCTCGCCTCTGCGTACTTCTCTACTTGTGCAATCTGAGTTTTCCCCCCACTATTCTTAACATATTAAAAAAGCAGATTCTTCCCCCATTTTGAATAAAAGTGTCATCTGTCATGTTCAAGACATCCATTATGTCCAATATTTAAAATGGCGGTTTAAAAAAAAAAAATGTTCTGTTCATGTAATGTTCCAATCATCATAATTATATCTTAAATAAATGTTAAATAGTTTTTTTCCCCCTCACTCAGCGTTCTTCCTTAAATAGGTCACATGACCTGACACGCACATCATGTCCCTGATGCAAATGTTTCAGAAAAAGAAAGTCTTTCATCTGTTACAAGCAATGCAAACAGAGGCATGTCAGCTCAGCAGGTGAAGGAATCTTATATTTATACATCCCAGTACATGCTGAGGTAGGTTAAAGGGCAGCGTTTGTTAGCTCAGGTGTTACAGGTCAGTGTTATATCTCTTCTATTTGGCCAGAATTAAATGCTCTTGTGTTTACTCAGAGAATTTACTGCAAACTGTCCCAATGATGAATTTTATATTTGTGCTTGTTTACGGTAAACCAGGAATTCACATAAAAAAAATTTTGTTTTCCGGTTGTGTTGTCTGTGACAGATTTTACTTTTATAAATTTTGTATTTGATTAGATGAGGTTTTTTTTTTTTTTTTTTTTGGTCTTGTTAATGTAGATTGGATAAATTATGTCCAATTTATCACTTTGTCTGATCGCTCGCATTTTTATGTCAAATGAAGAGCTGGTTTCTTTTACAAGTATTTCTATAAAAAGAGAAAGGAACAAGGAACATATTGGTAATTTAAATGTATGACAGATTTCAAGAGATACACCCTGAACAAACAAAATTTATCAAATTTTTTATCTTCATCCAGCAAAAAAAAAAAAAGAAACAAAAAATGCTGGAATTATTAACTTTAATTATAAACTTTGTGGAATAAATGTGCTCAGGAACAATCCTGAATGACCATGATCAGAGATGACTTAAACACTTAAAGTTACAGCACCAGTCAAAAGTTTGGACACACCTTCTAATTCCATGTTTCTTGTTTTGTGATTTATTTTCTACATTGATTATTATCTACATTGACATACTTGATTATTTATGAAATTAAGTAACAACAACAACAGGAAATTGTTAGTTTAAAACACAAAGGTCAGCTGTTCTGGAATAGTTTTTGCAAGAACAGTAATGCATTTGCAAAACCCATCAAGCACCATTGATGAAACTGGTTCTCATGAAGACCTTACTTCAGTTTGTTAGGAAGCATTTTTCTACTGATTATTCTCACTAACAATAGGTTTTCCCATGGGCACACAGCTGTTTAGTCTCAATCCTGCTTGTTCTTGTCACATCGGTCATGTGAATTTTCAATGTTCTTATTTTCACTATCAAACATTGCTTTGATTTCGACTGTTTATTTTTTATTTTTTTAATTTGTAAAAAATTTTTTTTAAAGTTTAGTTTTTTTTTATTTTATTATTATTGGTCATTGACCAAGACTGTGTGGCAAAGGATTCATGACGCTTGAGTTTTCAGAGTTAATCCTCCTAGTTTTTTTTTGGTGTCCTTTGCAGAGCACGCGCGAGCGTCAGTACACCCTTCGTATTCTTTTTACAGCAGCTGGCATCCGCCACATCTACTGGCTCTCAGTAAACCGCTATCACTGTAGCAGGATAAGAAGGTACAGGAGCGGTAGAACGAGAAGGACCTGACCAAGCATACTCAATGTGTGAGAAATATTGTCAAGTGATTCACTCACCCTTCATAGTACCCATTGTACAAGCCGCTGAAAGAAGTGTTAAGACTTGATGTGTTGGAAGCAGAAAAATAGGCAAGTGGCAAATGTTGATGGCTGGACGACTGGGTCAAAGCAACTCGAAAACTTCAGCTCTTGTGGGATATTGCTGGTCTGCAGTGTTCAGGATCTACCAAAAGCAGTCCAAGGAAAGAAAACCAGCAAACTGGTCATAGGCAGCTTTTGCCTCAAATGGTCAGGGCTGTTTATGGTGGTGAGAGTTGATTAATGTTATGGCTGATTGGTGTAGGAAAGTACCTACTCTTACTAACAGTGACCTTCAAGCACTCTTCTTATTTCTAAGTTTAGTAAGTAGTATCTCTGAAACTTGTGCTGCTCTATTATTTCACAGCTTTAACATTGAGGACCAGAGTAAGGCAGTGTGGTCATTAACCACAGGAGCTGAATGCGAGTTATTTCTGCTGTCCATGACTGCATTTTATTTTCTCACCTTGTTTTCAGGTCGGAACACTTTGCTCTTTGCTGTTGATGAAAGCGTTACCAACTCCAGTTGGGTTCTTGTTATTTTGATTAGATCAATGACCACAATGATTTACTAAATGTGTGGTTTTGTGAGTGCTTCTAATGACTGAGTTGCTTGCAAATCCAGCTGGCATTCTGGTTTATTTACCAGTCCTAAACATCTGGATTTCACTATGTTCTGAGTATTTTAGGTAAGGAAACTTTTAGAATGATGAATTCTCTAGTGGTATTCATAAAAGAGGAATAAAATATCATTGATGATTGTTTTTCCCCCAAACATATTATAAACAACAGTAGCAAATTGTGCCTTTCAGACTTTTGTCTTCACTTGACTCCAAAACGGTAAACAGGCTCCAAACTAAAACCACTCAACTTGTCCAGCTGTTGTTAAAAGCTTTGGAACATATATAGACTTTGAAATATAAAGTACCAGTCAAAAGTTTGGACACACCCTCTACTTCAATGTTTTTATATTGTGATTTATTTTTGGCATTCTAGAGCAATAATGGAGGTTTTAAAACACATCTCAGCATCAGCTCTTCAAAGGAAATTATTGCATATTTTGGATGCATTCAGCATTGCTTTATAATGTAGAAAGAAAATGAAAGAAGACACCATGGAACTAGAGGGTGTGTCCAAACCTTTGACTGGCAATGTATGTTATTCACAATCAAGCATACATATGAACAACAGGGGGCAGAGGACACCCAAAACATGATCTTTAAAACCAGCAATTAAAATTTCATCTTGCAAAACCCAAAGGCAGGACAGTTGCATTAATTATGTCAAACAAGAACTACAATAAAAATAAAGTAAATATTTCCTACCAATGTTTACTTGAAAACAAAATCCATCATTCTTTCATTGTGAACATATCAGAAAAATGAAGGTTTTTCGAGAAATGAACCACTGATTTCCCTCCTACAGCCATATCCAATACTGGCTAGAAATAAAACTACCAGAGTTAGAGGTTATGACCTCATGGACTGCTGTGGAGCTCAGTTGATATTTTAGTCTATAATTCTTTCCTGGGTCAGAAACCTTGTTTGTTTATTGAATCAAATTAAATTTTTAATGGATGGTGAACCTGTAGTATATTTTAATATAATTGTTAGCTATTGTACATATCTATTTTTTTATATTGTCCAGATAAAACTGTAGACTGTTTTGTATTGGTTATGATTCAGAAATACAAATGGTCTGTAACTTGTATTAGTACCAAAACAATCAAAATAATTTGCACACACGGATATTTCTTTCAACAGTTTTTTTTTTTTTAGTATATTCAGGTCATCAGCTGAATTATTTTATTGCCACATGACATTGCTGAGCCTAGACCGGACCAACTGAAGCTACCCCAGAACATAACACTGCCTCTAGTGGGCGCTATGTGTGATGGGTGCATCGCTCAGGAATAGAGATCAGTCTGGTCTCATCAGACCATATGACCTTATTCAACTGCTCCAATGTTTAATGATTAGTCTCAAAATCAATTGGTTTTATGGCCACCTAGCCATAAGATGAACCACATTTTGCTGACCTCATTTCACAAACATAGTTGACAGTTCAGTATTATTATTCCAAGTTTTAATAATGTATTGAACATTTTTAATCCAATTTCGGTAATTTCAGCAACCTCTTTAGTTGTTTTCGTTGCTTAATGCAGGCCAATAATTTGACCCTTCGGAAATCGTGACTTGTTTTTTCTAGCCAGACAGCGTATGTGATAAATGAAGGAAAGGAAAAACAAGCAGAAGACAGATGATGTGTGTCCATGCTCTCTCTGAACTTCACTGAGTGAAAGTTAGGTTGTACCGTTTATTAACCACATTGGTTCGTTCATTCATTCATTCATTCATTCATTCATTCATTTTATGTTACTTGAACAGACTACATTATTTGTGACAGAAAGTTCCAATACCTAAACTGTGCTTTTATGTTTGATTTAGAGAATGAGTATTCTTTATATTTATTAACTAATACATACACATATAAAAGATGATTTGTTTCTTTACTGTGTATGTAAGGGTAATGAGCCACTAATATTGCCAATATGCTTACTGGTAGCCTAGTTATACCCATATTTCATCATATTATTCATCATTGTTTAACTTCTAATACGTGATGTAATGTGTTGGAAACCATTACAGAACTGAAGAAAAATAAGGAGAAATTACTCACTGTTAATTTGCAGTGTGAAACATCAGGCCACAATGTTTTTACTGTAATAATCTCTTCCATTCGAATTAATGAACGTGGTCAGGGTTTTTTTTTTTGTGTCAACAAAGGCAGCTCTAACATTTTACATTGTGCTCGATTTATTTGATGAATGATCATCTTGTTTGTGTGTACCCAGAAGGTCTGTATGTCCAACTATTAAATCAGCATGATGTCAGAAACTTAAAGCAATGACACATTGACAGATTAGATTTTTTTTTTCTTTCTGAGGCTTGTAGACCAGTAGAAATGATTATGCGGTTCAGTATGGGTTACTTTTGATGGTCATGATGTAATGTTTATGGATCTTCCGTATGCCTGAAGCGATATTACAGACTTTACCGCATCCTTTTCATTGGCAAGGCAAATTCAGGAATGAAGGGAACACCAAACCCTCGCTCTCCCTCTGCTGTGTTTTAGAAATCGAATTACTCTCTGTATAATGCATGGTGTACTTCTGTTGCTGTTTAGGCTCACTACAGTCCCATTTGTTAGATTTATGTTTTTTAGAGCTTGAATCTGATCTGGACAAATCAGTCACCTGCGACGAGAAAGTTTTGTGTCTTTAGTGATTTATTCATAGTTGCCTGGTGGATGAGGAGAAAAAGAATACTCCTTATCGACATTTGCAAAACATAAGCCTTTGCTGTGTTTATCCAATATGGCTGGAGGATGTCAAGTGCAATCAATGAGTGCTTATACTGTACCAGTCATAATAATAGTTTATCATCAGATCCATACACTCCTATTGATACTACATTTTTGCATCAATATTTCTTGGAAGGAAATTTTAGCTCATTATTTATTTTCCCTTCTCTTTGTTCTCCATATTTGCAGAAACTGCTGGGTTCTCTGTGTTTATCAGAGACAGCAGGGGTTGGCCGTGAGCTTACCCTTTTGTGCGGATCTCCAGGGAGTCCTGCGACTCCTCCCGGAGGAGACATGAATGCCCAGGGAGAAGCTGGCGCAGGGGGGCTGTTGGTACCGAGCCCTCAGAGCGAGGCGGTGACCCATGAGATGGAGGAACTGTCACTGCAGCCCAGCCAGAACCTACCACCTCTTAACGAACGCAAGAACGGTGAGTCCGACGTTAGTTACCAATAAATATTGACACCCACACTTACTTTTTTGCTCAGTTTGGAAATTGGTAATCTGGGGATAAGAACGTTGAAATGATACGGTTGGTCGTCAATAACAATAATGGGGAGTTTTGACAGGAAGTGCAGTCTGGATAATGTGGAAGTGTAAGGCTTCCTTGTGAAGACTAATTTGTGGAACTAGTAGGTTAAAATCTACATAGTTCATTAGCCAGATATTATACGCTATGTGGTTGGAGTGTGACAAATTATACTTTAAGCATTTATTAATCTTTCATGCCTTTTGGATATTTGCTGTCAGTGCTGTCTTTTTGTTTGTTTGTTTGTTTATTGGAGAGTTACTTACACAAAATATGATAAATATAGATAAATGTGTCATCAACTAGAGCAGATTTAAACGTTCCTGACAACTATTTGGCATGCATCACGCCCTTTATCAACTGGCAGCCACACAGGAATGCCTCACTATCCCCAGTATGAGAGTGGCAGAGTGGCTCCGTCTAGCATTACGCCGGTGCCTCTTTTGATTGACATGTGAAAACCTACAGCACTGTTACATGCACATGAAGTAATTCACAGCTCTGTGTGGTTGGCTGTTCGTACGTCAGCATCAGATTGATGATGCTGGCCGCTTGCTCTGCCAAGGTCACCGTGTCACGTTAGGGAAGTGTACATATTTCTCCCAGGACACTGCTTATGTCAATCATTCGGCCATAGGCTTGTACGCTTGAAGTGCCCTTTCTTTCTTTCTTTCTTTCTTTAGTGTTTTCCCGTAGGTATGCTGTATGCATCAGAAACGAAATACAGGCACTTCAGACAGAGATATTTTCCTCCAGATGTTTTTTGTTCTCGGACTGAAAAAGGATTTCATAAAAAAAAATGCCAAAGCCAAAAAAAAGAAAAAAGGTTTTTTTTGGCTTGTAAATTTCCCAAATATAAAGAGAAGCTCAGCTCCTCAGAAGGGCATTGCAGCCATCAGGGAGAGATGATGATCTGATGCGGTTGGTGGGAGTGTTCAAGGTGCAGCTCCCGCCTCTCTCACCCTCATAACGAAGTGCACAAACAGCCATTCAGTCAGCACGATCTGCTCCGGCGTATGAGACAAGACACAAGCAGTGGATATGGATTTGGAAAGACCATTCGGAATGTAAAGCTCGGAGGTTCTGTTTAAGCCTCAGTGTCTGAGGGATCATGGCGTGTCTGGGAGTCGAACGCCACACTGCCTGCAGGACCGCCTTCAGTTCAGGTGCTGCCTTATTCTCTGCGCCATTACCAGATGGATATGAATTTCAGTATTTATTTATTTATTTTCACTTTTGTTTCTTCACATCTGCTTTTGCTTGTTTGATCACATTTAACTCTCCAGCGGAGCTGAGCCCACGGTAACGGATCTGACTACGGATGCTATTTAGTTTCTGTGGTATTAGAAAGATTGTTAGGGGGGAAAAAAACTATTTTATTTTGAGTGCTGCTTATTGTGATTATGGATATTTCCTCCCTGAGCAGAAAACCAAACAAAGTCAGCTGTTTAAATCCAACTGAGTCACTCAGTCAGCCGTGCACGGGATCACACAATCCTCCGCTCAACCCTTGTGTACTAAGAAGCAATGCTCTAGGATTGTTCTGTGGGTTTGGGATCACCAAGGTGTCGCAATAACTTTAGCTGTTGTGTGTGTGTGTGTGTGTACATGTAGGATAAACACCTTTTGCAATCATTTTTGCAAAAGTTGTTATGGAACAAGGAGCACAAGGCATGTGTAGTATGTTTTCCATCATACCACAGATATTATCTTAAGGAAAGCCTGAGACTTGGTTTAAGATGATGATGAAGTCATGGTCTGTATTTATTTACCAGATCATCAGTGTGAGGTATTTCTTACTCGGGAATGTAGCATGAGCAATATTTCCGAGGCACGTGGTATTTTAAAACAATGTTGTTGTTTTTTTCTTCATTGTGCTCATCGGTTGATTAATCTTTTATATGTACTGTGTTTATAGTAATAATTCTGTTTTACATTATTCATTAAATAAGCAACACATGTTTTAATCATATTGCTTTGTTTCCAGTTTACTTGACCTGGTGTAGTTTTTAATATGATAAATTGGTAAATTTACACATGCTAAATATGGAAAATTAAATAGGAAAAATGCACAGCTTTTTTTTTGTGCATATATAGTGTTTATAAAAAGAAGGGAAGTGTGTATGATTTCTGTATAGTGTGTATAGTGCTGGTGAGGGTGACTATTTATTTTCTTTTTTTTTTGAACAGTCCTTCAGTTGCGGCTGCAGCAGCGGCGTACTCGGGAGCAGCTCGTCGACCAGGGCATCATGCCACGTGAGTACAACCTGTGTGCTTCAAGTTTGCTGCCTAACTAAAGTGCATGCTGGAAAATGTGCTGGTGGGGTTTGGTACATTTTGTAACATTTATTCATTGTTCAAAGCTCTCCTTTGGGTTTTTTTCCTTTTTTTTTTTAAATAAAGGAAGGATTGTTTAAAATCAAACAGAGTTTTTTAAATGAGAATTAATGTGCTCTGGTTTCTTTTGTCTACAATGCTTTTCTTATAAGCACCCTAATTTTTCCTCATTGAGCGTTATTAAATTACCACTGAACTTGGCATGTGTTCTTTTAAAACCTCACAGCAGGGCTTAATCCACTGTTACTCATAACCCCGTCTCATGGCCACCCTGCCTGAAGTACTCAAAACGCACACGTTTGTCCTCTGACGCTTCTTTGGCCTCATGTGAACAGCTTTAAGATTAAGGAGATTCCACTATAGCTTCGCTTCCTGCAGATAAAGATATGTCTGTCTGTCTGTTCGTCCTGGATCTGGTTTTACTACGAGAGCGTGCAATCACACCAGCTGTAACATGTACCATGTGTTCGAAGTGTGTGGAAAAGTTCACTGGCTCCTTGTTATACTGTTTGCAGCCCTCAAGAGCCCAGCGGCGTTCCACGAACAGATCCGCAGCCTGGAGAGAGCCAGGGTAAGTGCAGGGTGTTATTCTCTAGTCCTCCCCCAACTCCCCAAAAAGTCAGGATGCATCTACTTCTGTTCAGATCTCTATACCTGACAAGGTACATATGGGCTATGTTTAAACATAGCGTGATTGGTTGGAGTTGGAGATTTCTTTTTAACCTTCATTCATTTCTCTACAGACTGAGAATTTCCTGAAGCACAAGATTGGTAGTCGTCCAGAAAGGGCCGAGTTGGTGCGCATGCACATCTTGCAAGGTAGCCCGTTATTCCCACCGCACGCTTACTGAGAGTATGTTATGGACTGGTATGGTTTTGGTTTACGTTTGAAATTTTGCTCTTGGCAGAGACTGTGGCAGAGCCATCACTTCAGGCTACGCAGCTGAAGCTGAAGAGAGCTCGACTGGCTGATGATCTCAATGAGAAGATTGCACAGCGGCCTGGCCCCATGGAGTTGGTGGAGAAAAACATCCTGCCCGTGGCATCCAGTGTCAAAGAGGCCATCATTGGTAAATGAATTAACCACAAGGTCACAAGGAAGACTGGGATAAATTATCATTTTATATTATATAACGATGCATTAATAATACGGATGAGAATCACCAGGGATATCACCCGATACGATATATGATCATGATACATAGATGCCAAGTTGATTTGTATAGTTAAAATCCTGATTTTATAAATATCTGATTTGGTGTTAAACTTTTTTCAGAATTTGTGCTGCATACCAATAAGTGAATAGTTTAGAGTAGTGTAGAGACCCTGTAGGACAATAGCGGAACTGCATCTCAGCATCTCAAATGCAAACATTAATTAAGAATGTTTAAAAATTGAAGTCAGTGAGGCGATACATAAATTGCCACATGGAAAAATTGTGATATGTAATTGAAGCAATATTTCCCTCATCTCTAATTAATAGATTAATAATTGGGCCAGGGTTAGCTCAGTGATTAAGGCATTGGTTCAGAAGGTCCCGGGTTCAAATCCCCCGACCACCAAGTTGTCCCCGTTGGGCCCTTGAGCAAAGCTCTTCACCCTCAACTGCTCAGATGTATAATGAGATGAAAATGTAATTCGCTTTGGATAACGTCATCTGCCAAATGCCTAAATGTAAATGCAATATATATATATATATATATATATATATAAATTTTTTTATTATTTTTTTTTTTTTGGTACTCAGTTAATACAGATACTAGAACATCATGCTTGTGTGAGAGGCTACTATGATCATCCTTTATAAAAAAAAAAAAAGATCTAGCTGCATGGATTAAGTAAAAGTTCAGATTTTGTTTCAAAAACTTTTCAGTTAATCTGTAAGGAAAATAAAATTGCTCGTTCTCAGTGGCAATATTGTATTGTCTTTGTTCTATGTCTTGAGGATCCCCTCGAAAACGAGATGTTTCATCTCAAGGGGTTATCCTCCTAACGTCAATCAAATATTCTTTTACTTCTTTTAATAGTGCCTAAGTATCAAGAACATCCTGCTGGTGATTAAACATGTGCAAGTTGATATGCTTTTTTCTGCTGCTGTTGACAATGCAGATGGTCAGATGCATTACCCGAAAACACTGGAGTTTGATGAAGACAGCGGTGACGCATTCTCTCCAGAGCAGCCAGGCAGTCAGGAGTCACATGCATCTCTACCTTCACCTGGAGAGGCAAAGGCCATGGAAGCCTCCTCACCACTACCAAATAGTTTAATCCAGGTGATTCATAATTCCTGCTTCGAATGCAATATCAAATTTTGTAGAGATTTGTGAAACGTGAATTTAATACAGCATCCTTATTTCTTTTGTCTTGTTGTTGCAGCACTGCCCTCCTGTCACACAGATCGCAGGAGATTTTTTCAAACATTATTCCCCCAGCGAGCCGGCAGTCAGCCCTCCTGCTCCACAGCCTCATCCAGTCACTACACCTCCCTCCAAATCTGGACTTCCTCTTATTAAGGTCAGTCAGCCTACAGTTCAATGAACATTGAAAAACATTTTGATTAATGTTTTTTAAGTGATAATGTTTTTTAAGTCTGTTTATTTTACTTTTCATTCTTATAGCAAAGTCAGCCCAAGTCCGCTAGTGACAAGAGTCGCAGTAAGAAAAACAAAGAGGCTAAACCACGAGTGAAAAAGCTAAAATATCATCAGTACATTCCCCCGGATCAGAAACAAGAGCCCAATGAAGCCCCTATGGATTCCTCTTATGCTCGCTTACTGCAGCAGCAGCAGCTCTTTCTGCAGCTGCAGATCCTCAGTCAGCAACAACAGCAGCACTACAACTACCAGACCATTCTGCCGGCTCCCCTCAAGTAAGTTGGTCTCCTGTTGCTCTCATTCCATCCTCGGTCTCTACTGTTATGACACTGTACTCTTTATAATCATTTGCATTGGACGACATCTGCCGACTGCCTCTATCGGGTAACCTTTTGTCTTTAAAGCTTTCATGAATAGCTCTTACACGTAAAAGCGTCTCTAGCTGGAAAATGTCGTGGAACACTGATATTGTTGTTGCCACTGGGCATCAGGCCCATTACCTAGTTTCCAATAACAAGTCAGTTGATCTTTATTAATGGCAGGAAGTTAATGAGATTTTTCCTCAGCTTCCTTTTCCGTCTCTATCTGAACATGTGCAGGATTTATTTAACCTGAGCTGTTGCATTTTATCCTACCCTAACATGCATTGTTCATGACCGGGTTTGTTTATTGTGATTGAGGACGACAGAGGAAATTGTTTCCTCCATGTTGTTAACAGATTTCCTTCTCCTGCCTCTCCCCACCTCCACCCTGACTTCCTGTGCAGGCCTGTGATTGAGGGGCAGAACAGCAGCGCCACTGTTGCCATTAACAGTGCACAAAGTCTTCCTGCTTCCATTGTGGTGTCGCTGCCTCCAGCCGCAGCATTACGCCCGAATTGCAACTTGTCGAACCGCAAAGCTGGCACACTTCCAGCCAACCTGGAGGAGATGAAGGTGATGACCTCACTGGGGTTCATGTTGCACAAAGGGTGTTTTTTTATTTTTTTATTATTATTAGTCTGATGACTCCTTAGCCTCAGATATTGTAAATGATTAATTATAGTAAATGATAATGAATTGACTATCAAACGTTCCAGGCTCTGATTCTGCACATTTTAGTGTTTTTCTGCTTCCAGCTCAGCTAATTAATCAAGCTTAATCATTTAAAGAGAATATATAGTAAAAATATAGTACAGAACCAGAGTTGAAAAGAGAGAAGTTTGCGGAAATTTGTTTTGCCAAGTCACCCATCTTTTTGTTCTTTCCTGTAGGTGGCTGAACTTAAAATGGAATTAAAGCTGCGCGGTCTGCCTGTGTCCGGAACCAAAACAGACCTGATTGAGAGGTTAAGGCCTTACCAGGAGAGCGCCGTGTCCATTCCCAACACCAGTCCTAACACACAGAGCTGCAACGCATCCATGGAGGTATCCAGCACCACCATATGTCTGTCACCTACTCAGCAGCCCCCTGAGACCCAGAGCGCCACGCCGCCTGTATCCCCTGCATTCTTAGACATGAACAATAGAGAGGATGCTATGGAGGGTCAGCCGGAGACCCACTGCCAAAGCAGCGGCGGTATCGGCCAGCCAGCAGCCGTTCCTGAGGAGCAGGACAGGAGGCTGCATGAGAAAGAGCGTCAGATCGAGGAGCTGCTACGAAAGCTGGAACAGGAACAGAGGCTGGTGGAGGAACTGAAGATGCAGCTGGAAGTGGAGAAGAGGATCACACAGAACCCTGTCTCCACAGACAGTAACAACAGCATCAATCAAGCTGCTTCACTAGTCAAAGTAAAGACTGAGAGCCCGGTTATGCCAAATTGCACACTGGCCCCGCATAGCACCCCATCCGTACTGAAGCTGGAGAAAAGCCACGTCGCCCCAATGACTGCCACCCCTTTACCCCAGTTCTTCATCAGTCACCAGGGCATGTCGCAGGTCATCGGGCAGCCCCAGGCTCTCCTCACCGCGCAGCACACGGGGACACAGATCCTGCTGCCGGTCTCTCTACCCAACAACACCACTACAATCCAGCTCACCAATTCGAATGTCAAACTACAGGTACTCTAACTATCAAACAAGGCTTCGGTGTGCTTACCTTACTAAATCTACACGAATGTGGAAAAACACCTGGGTTAAAGCTGTTGTGCTGTTTACATTCATGGTCTGTTTTCTCTGTGTGTGTGTTTATAATATCTGCGTTCTGTTTGACAGCCAGTCCTCCAAGCAGCTGTCTCCCCTCAAGGCCAAGAACTGATCCAGACCACTCAGCTGCACTCCACTCTTCCTGCCAAAGCAGAGAGTTCCTCGCCACAGCCTGTCAATCACAACAACATAGTGCAGGTGACTATTTAGCAGACAACGTCAATTCCTCATGTTGATTACCTAATCAGCACGACATGATTAATGCGTCTTGTGTTTTAGGGTGAATGGAAACTGGTGGAAATGTATTTGTCAAGTGTAGGTTTCCACAAGTGCAAGGTTATGATAAAGACTAGGTGACAATGCGGTGTGTTGGGTCTAAAAGAATTGATGGACATTTTTCATGCAGTAACTGAGAGCAAGAGCACCACAACACTCGTGGGACCTGTTTATGCGAGCGCAAATTCATCAAGCATATAATTAAGTACCCTGTTCATCTGTCAGATGGTAGAAGAGGGTTGGCTGTGGGCCTTATATTCACACAACCAACAAAATAAATCACAAGCGCTGGCCAAAAACTATTTTATAAAGGCTAGGCTGTTTGTGCGTTGCTGTTGGACTGCTTTGTGTTACATCATTGTTGACTGTACATGACAAATATTTTATTACAGATTTATCCATTTAATTCAGTAAGAGCTACTGTATATTCTTAAAAGTTATGTTCTACAACTTGTTAAAAATGTTAATAACGATTAACCGAGTGTAAATAACGTGGAAGGGAAGGTAGATCGGTATGAGAGAGAGCAATCAAGGCAAATGGAGGCCTCAGGCCGTGGGAGAGAGAAGGAGAGGAGTCATCCTTCAGCAAGATACCAGAGAGTGGTCTTATTCCACAGACTTCTTGGTGTCTGATGTAGCTGTGCTAAAGTTACCCGAGTAATACCAGAAGATCATCGCTGCCAGACGCACAGTGAGCGAGCGTGCCTGTGCTGGCTCATTTTGTTTATCTGTCGTGTGTGTAACTAGATCTCAAGGAGAAAAAATAAGTGCTGATAGTGCTTTCACTGACATTCCTGGCAAAAGGATGTGCCCCATCATAATCATCTACTACACTACCACATGCCCTTAGATCCTTTTTCACAGAGGATTTTCTAATAGTGGCATATTGGAGTGGTTAGCATGAGGCATATCTGGAAATGCTCAAGAGAGTTTACTTTATAATAGTCGGTTTTGTCTTATGGTCTTATGCCTTGCTGTTTTTCTGTGCAGACCCTGCCTATGTGCAGCTCAGGTGGGGCTACTTTCCAGTTCGGTGCCAGTGAGAAGCAGGCAGGTCTGGAGATGCCTCGCTGTTTCCTGAGCAGCTCCCCAGACAATACGCTGTCTGCTCAGATTTCACCAGTGGCATCTTCACTCACCAACGGCCCCCTGAATAAGGTAACAGACCTGCCACTATAAATCTGTAATGATAGTGCTCAGTTTTTGCATTGTGTGTAAGTAGCTGTGTTGTGTTAGTCCCCCTCTCAGGTCTCGCCCGCCTTTATCCTGCCATCTCCGGCGTTCAGTCACGCCCCTAAGAGTCGAGAGCCACCTCCCTATGAGGACGCCGTTAAACAGACGCGCAGCCTGCAAGCAGCGGCCATCACACAGGTCTCATCTCACATTTATATGCACCACCACACACACTTCAGAGTTCATCTGCTGCTATTACTAATGTAATTGTGTTTTTATTACCTAAATTTTTTTTTTTTTTTTTTGTGCGATTCAGCTTCCGACAGCAACCAGTCAGCAGATGGATGATTTGTTTGATATTCTCATTGAAAGTGGAGGTATGTGCTCTTGGTGTGAAGGAGTAGGCCATCATTTGTCAACCTGAAATCCATTAACTGTGTCTGTTGTGTGTGTGATTCCCTCAAGCATGAGAAGACCAGGAATAGGCCAGGTTTACACCAAAGTATCTTAGAATTAAAGTCTAAGGGTATTGCGGTTTGTGTAGTTTGTAACAAACATTCACAGCTGCATATAATCTGTTTTGGATGAGATGGATATAAGATCGTTTCCTACCAAGGCTGCTGCTTCAGACACTGGAGTGGTGCCGCCTTAAATGTCGAAATTGATTGTGAGAATTCAGTTACCAAGTCAGGAGGTGATACCTAAACTATATACATTATTATATCTAGATATAGCTGTGTACTTGTGCACTAACCTGAGGATCAGTAATCCAGCCCCACTTTATCAGTTTGATAAAGCAATAATAATATGTCAAGATAAAATTTATGGTTTTGATGTACTGAAAAAAACAAACAAACAAAAAATAATAATAAAATATATATATATATATTAAAAAAGATAATTAGACAGAATAATAATTAGACACCGGCTAATTGTGCGTGACACCGGCGTGACACATGCGTGTTCCATCATGACATGGCTTCGTACACAAAGCGAGCTCCAAGGTTGGAGTGGAAGAACTCCAAAGACGAGATGGTCTCATCTAAGATTAAGGTTCAGTTATTAAGATTAAGTTATTATTAGTTATTACACCCATTACATGGGTGTAATGGCCATGTGTCCATAAACTTTTCGACATGCAATGTAGAACACTATTAATCCAATAATCGTATCATTCTTGTAAAGTCATGGAGGAAATCACAAGGTATCTCAAGGTACATATTTTATATGGATACAGTTATGAACTGCACATACAGTAAGCTGTTTCTGAATATCTTCCTTGACAACACTAATAATTGATGTTTTTGTATTAATTGACCAACTCAAAATGTTGAGTAAAAAGTTTTAATAATTGTGTGCAACACTTGTGCTTGTCAGTAGAAACAGACATGTTATTCCTCCACACTTGCAGAAACGAGGAAGTTGCTAGGGAACTGTAAAGACCTGTGACGTTCTCCAATTATTACTGCATGCTATTGATGTAAAATGTCAAGCTCTTGTCTGCAGTTAAAACACTTTTGCTACAGATCAGACTGAAAAACGATAATAATATTGTTGCAAAGGGTTCAGTTGTGAAACTACAGTGTCCATGTCATGTTTTTCTAGATTTCCAACCGTGTGCTTTTTGTCGAATGCTTTTTGTCCCTGCAGAAATCACTCCTTTCATTCAGCAGGAGCCTTCGGCGCCTAAGCTGATGCCAGTCACCGCTAGCATCACCACTTTACCCGTCAACACCGCCCTGTCGAGGCCGCCTGCTCAGGTGCAGATGGCGCCGCCGCCGGCGCTGCTGCCCGAGCCCATGCCCAGCCTGGCTTCTCTGGCTTCAGACAACCAGCTGGAGGCGCTGCTGGAGGGCACACTCGGGGGTGTGGGTGAGCCAGAGCACAGGACTCTGGGGCTTCTAGAAGAGCTGCACAGCCAGTTGCTGGAGCAACCCCACTCTCCCATGGACACATCTGAATTGAGCTTCAGTGAGCCGTCTGCACACTTGTCCTCCTCTTCCTCCTTCAGCCTGCAGGACACAGGCATGGACAGCATGGAGTGGTTGGACCTGACCATGCCCAGGCCCAACGGACCCCTCGACCCTCTCGGGATCGGCTCCGATTTCCTCGACACGCACGACCTGCAGCTGCACTGGGACTGAGAGCACTGTACACACTCCTTGTCTCTTGTGAGCGCACACACACACAAAAACACTCCTGTAATTGGGCTCTTGCAAAACAGAGAGGGAGGGGTTTAGTTTATTCATAGCAGTGTGTGCCTGCATGGGGGTTTGTGCAGGATTATGTCCCTCCTCTTTAACAAGTCACACATTCACTCAGTGGAAGATGTGAGAGGTTCCCCCTGCTCTTGTGCTGTAATGCACTGCAGTTCGTCTCATTCATCATTCAGACTAATGTCCTAATATGGCGCTACAGGAACAAAGGGCCTTCCATGATTCTGATGCAGACAAAGTTCTGTTCCCTGTGCCATCTGAAGAGGGAAGCACGTCTTTAACAGCCCGATTTTCATAATCATGTGCCATTGACTCGGCTGTTCTCTGGACAATCTAGAAATACCTTTGTAACCATTTAGCCAATTTGAATCAGGACGGGATCCTATTCCAGGCATTTGGACACGTTAGATAGTAAACACTAGTCAGATTACTGCACTGACACAGTTAGTCTTTTGATCCTCAAGAAACAGAAAATGACTTCAACCATAAACCCAAGTTCACCTAATCACCCCCATGTACTTAAACTGGGTAAATCACTGGGTAGAGTCCTAAAGCTACCCTGCCCTGTTTCACTGCGGTTATTCAAAAAACTCACATGCTGTGTCAAGCCATTCTTGTGTGAAAGTATTTCTTTGTGTGTATGTACAGGAGGGTGTGTGTATGTATGTGCGTGCAAGGTAGTAGTGTCAATAAGAGCATATGTGGAATGTCGCCTGATGTGCCAGGCCAGTGCTGTAACAAACCGCAGAGCTTGTACGTACATATAGTGAAGACGCAACTATAACATAAAATGCCATGCACGAAGGTATACATATTCGTTCGGGGGATGGAACGACCCCCGTGCTCTTGTATAGAGTATGCAGGTGTCTCTCGTCAGACCAAATTCAGCTCATGAAGGTTCTGCTTACTAGCCGATGTTTAGCAAACGCTAAACTCCTCAGTGCTGTTACACTCTAGGACAGGAGTGTGTCGGCCCTGCTTGAGGAAACGAACTGACTGAGAGCCGACACTAAGAGCAGAGGGCGTTCATGTAGCCTTCATTCAAAACTATAACTTCTATAGACTTCTTGTTTTTCTTATTTACGCAGGGTTTGATCATGTAGACTCTTTGTGCATCTCTTAGTGCCTCTGATTTGCTTCTTTCCAAGTTTTCAGATGCACCTGGGCCCTGGCTAAGCGCTTGGGCTATTATTTAAAGCTTCACACTGTTAAGGCCATTTCCTTTTAACTCTTATACGCAAGGACCAGGTGACTCCATTTCCTTTTTTCCTAAGCAATGAGTGTTCAAGATATTCCTGCTCCGGATTTTCCTAGCATTATGACATTGCATGTTAAACTTTCTTGGCAGCTTAGTGGCAATTTAATAGGAGAGAAAAGGATATTTTCTGGTTAGTTAACTTCCTCTGAAGTAGTGCTTTCACGCACCCATTCCTACACAGCCTCACCATTTGACCATTTATAGATCCTGTAAAGGCCCTCCTCTGTTTTGTCTGCACTTTTCGATGAAGTCTCTTTGTCCTATTGTCTGTGCCACGTTATCGTCTTTGTGTGCGCGTGCATGGGTGTGTGTTTGTGTGCGCGTGCTCATTGTTGTGTCCGTGTTCCTCTGTCTGTTAATGTATTACTGTGCCGCTATTCTAATACCGCTCTGCGCACAGTAAAAAGAGCAAAAAAACAAAAACAAACATGGCAGCCTAAGTGAAAATATGTATGTGATTAAAAGAAAAGAAGAAATACCTCGGCAGCATGCAACTACAAGTGATTCTGTGACCTATGTGATTTTAATCAGCTTAAAAACACTTTCTTTACAAATTTGCCTTTAGTTAAATCGCAAATCACACTTGCTTCTCAAGCAGTCCGCCGGGTCAAATCTCTGAGACCAAACTCTATGTATTGAGTTGCGTTTATCTAGAGTGGCCTCAGCTGTACAGGAATGTTCTTCTACATCTAGTTTCATGTTCTCAGCAACTCTAAGAAACGTTGCCTTTTTTTTTTTTTTTTTTTTTAAACCATCGTTTTGTTTGAATCAGAGACTCGATGTTAATAACTGACTGCTGGCTCAACAATGTGTTTGAAGCTAGTAACAGTTTGTTTGGTCCAAATTTGCTTTAAATATGTCAAAAAGGCTGTATGGCACTTTTACCAATGTGCAGTGATGAATGTTTCATCCTGATTAAACAATCATTTGCATCAGAGCACCTTCACAGATACAGATATTTTATTTATTTTTTTTTTTTTGGAAGTGTGATTTTATCAGCCATTTTGGTTTTTGCTGTTAGCTTGAATGCTTTTGATCAAAGCGGGCACAAGCCTAAGGCTCCTGCATCTTGGCTTCGTACTGTTCGCCCCACACACCGACCAAGTTGTGGCCTCTTCAGTAAACAAATGATGCCAAACATGAGTCTCATCTTATAGTTTGTACAGTAATTGCAGGCTGTAGATCTGAGAATGGATTTATTTAAGTTGTCATGTGTTTCAGTGACACGTTATTATTGACGGCCTGATTTTCAGTTCACTAATGCCTGATATGAGGTTAGGAACTGACACTGTATAGGTATAAACATAATTAAATCATTACCAAAGAGGCCAAATAAATAATGCATAATGCCATGAATGTTAAGTGGTTTTTTGAATTGTTTTAGAAATGTACTTAGTGGGTCGACTCAAACTGTAAAGTAGACTAACGCTAAAGAAGTTCACTTTGAAAGCTTGTCAGTACAAAACTTGAAGAGGCTAGCGTTCCAGTCAATTCAACATTGACAAAAGGAGAGCAAAGCAATAACTTCATCCTCTTTAATTTGATATTAGAGTACTGTAACGTATGCAGTTTGTGGTAAATCTCAGCACATTGCCTTGGGCTTAGGAAGTTCTGTTTGCATTAATACTTAGTCTGTTTAATGATACTAAAGCTCAGCACAGATAATAACATTTAGCCTCCGGGACTCCATGCAGAGCACTTGAACTAGGCAGCTGGCCGATCAACACTTATTTTTTTGTTTGTTTGTTTTTAAAACACTTTTTAAGCAGACCATTTTCTCCCTTTTTTAATCCAGTGGTCTTGTGGAGCCAACCCATTATTCATTGCTTTTTTAAATTTTATTTCTGTACAGTTGTTAGTCGTTTTCTTTGATCATTCGGCTGGTCCCATTTTCTACTGCTGGACTTTATTTTCAAATGTAATACTTTTTATCGACATTGTTAATGTGTAAAGTATCAGTGGTGACTACACTGGGTGATAAACCTGATGACTACCACTTCTCTACATCCTCCTAACAGAGGAGCACTCATCATTTGTATGCCATACGTTTTGCACATTGTGTACATATCTGAATGGATGTAATACATATTTTTATACATGTTTAACGCATCCATGAACTCTATTTTGTGAATAGTTTTAAAAGAAACGAGTATACATACGCTGTTATGTGTCAGTTCACTTTGCTGTATTGTGAACATACTGTTGTAGAGAATGCTTCAGAATCTCTTAAATATACCAGAGGAATGAAATACAAGAAGTGTTTCTGTGGGTTTTATTGGTTTGGTTTGTTTGATTTACAACATATATCTACTTACAGCTTAGAACAAAACGATGCAGTATGTATATATACTGTATGTATGTATGTATGTATATATATATATATATATATATATATATATACACACACACACACACACACACACACACAC
>JAQMYJ010000006.1:10793483-10805522 GCA_030014305.1 Clarias laeviceps | reverse complement strand
AAATTGTAGACCCCTCCATGATTTCTAAGTGAGAGAACTTGCAAAATCACAGGGTGATCAAATACTTATTGACCTCACTGTGTGTGTGTGTGTGTGTGTATATGTGTGTGTGTATATATATATATATATATATATATATATATATATATATAAAATGATTTTTTTAAATTATTTTTTTTATAGGAAACTGTTGGGTCTAATCCTATTTGTTCTGGTGGTGTGGTCATATTTACAGAGGCTTTAAAGTCTGCATACACAATATGTCTTGACCATTGATTAACCAACTCATTTGCCTTTCCTCTAGTCTGTTTATTTTGTACAGAATCCTGACCTTAAAGTCCACACACAGATATTATGCCAGATATAAGCATATATAACTTTTTATTCTTAGATAAAGAGCATTTAGTAATCATTACATCGTGTGAAAAACTTGCAAGTAAATGTTTTTTTTTTTTGTATTATACACAACATAAATGTGTGAATGTCTGAATTTATTTAAAAGCTTAACGATAATACTGAGATACAATATAGTTTTCTTGATGTTTGGAAATTTAATATTCTCCGATATGAAATGCAACGAACAGTAAATCTCTAGTGCCTGGTTCAGCTTCAGATTCAAACTCCAGCTTCCTAAAAAGTCGTATCGTACAGGTCAGTGCAACAGCGGCGATGGCTGTAGTTCCAGTGGACACTTTAGATCCGAGGGACGATCTGAATTTCCGTGTGACAGGAGGGACAAAAGTGGCTGGTGTCTTTAAAATAGTTCAGAAAAAAGGGCAACAGGCAGCATCCACCAACACAGCTGCAAACAATGGGTGGAAAGTTAAATACACTTAAACACTAGTATGTATAGTATGTAAAGGACCTTACTTTTACTGTGTTCAAATGAAAGGTTAGTACTATTGAGATTTCTTTGCTATTGATCAGCTCGGTAGAGACACCCTTTCCTGACCTTTATTTGGATGAAGAGACTCACCCCAGCAATGTGCAGAAACAGCAGAGGAGAAAGGATGTTTTGCCCACTTTGTGCTGAACCTCGGTGATGACGTGCTGCTGGCAGGTAGGACACTTCACCATGGCTGGAGAAAGTGACAGGTCATTGACCTCCTTCACCTCTGTGGTAGGAAATAATAGTTGAGTCTCTGTGTTACTCTCATTTTATAAGTATTTGACCTTTTTAGGTGACATAGCAGTACCTGGAACAGGTGTAGAGGAGCTCGGCTCTTCGTTACACGAGTTCTGGACTGAAATGTGAAATGACATTATTACATAATGTTCAGGTAAGAGGATTGCATCTCTAAAGTTAGAAAAGGCATACGGTCTAAAAGTAATCGAATCATTTTCTCCGTGCTTGAATGTTTATATATTGTACTTTTTGTGCTTTTATTCCTGGAGGTGTTATAAGTTTAGTTGAAAATTGTATTACCAAAAAAAAAAAAAAAAACTTTAAGGGATAAAGAATACATTTTAGATTTTGCTGCTTTCTCAAGGCTTTTTTTGGACACAATAAAAACACTAACATACCCATCATAACCCTTCTATTTGAATGCAGTATTTGGCTTCTTAAATCCTTTAAAAAATTCTTTAAGGTTATAATAAACTGCCTGGCCAAAAAAGTTATACACATCAAAATTTCGAAATAATGCACGATGTGGTGTCTACTTCATTCCTAATGCTCCCAGAACCACATTTTTATGATCTTTTGCTAGGGACAAAAAACTCCATTGACGCGATAACCTCCTCATTCAGTACATTCAGGTCGTCAGCTGACTTCATTTTATTGCCACATAACGACGCTGAGTCTAGACCTGACCTAGCAACCACATCATAACACTGCTTCCAATGGCCACAATGCATGATAATGATGATGATGGGTGCATCGCTTCACGTGCTTCCGTTCTTACCCTGACGCACCCATCACTCTCGAATAGGGTCAGTTTGAACTTATCATACCACATCACCCTTTTTCTGTTGCTCCAAAGTCAAATCTTTATGCTCCCTAACAAATTGTAGCTTTTTTTCTGATTAGTCTCACTAACAAGTGGTTTTCTGATGGCCTGGACTGTTTAGTTCTCTTTACATTCCATGTATTAAAAATGCTTTTATTTTCACTATTAAACATAGCTGTGATTTCTACTGTCGATGAAACTTCAACAAGCTTTTAAGTGATTCTTTTGCAGCTACTTTTCTTCTGTAAAGTCGACAGTTCAGCAATGTTCTTTCATCACAAAGTCTTTCATCAGGGCATCACTCTTTCGTCACTCTCAGGGCGTGGTTTCCTGGAAATCTTGCGGACTAATTTTACCCCCTGAATTTTTATCTTTGATGATCACTTTATCCTGGTCAGGGTTATGGATGATGTATTTCAGCTATACATACTAGTTTATTATAATAATTATCAAGGTAATGATACACAAAAACCGCACCCTTTAACAATCAATCTGGAAACGTACCATTAGCAGACGACTCCTCTGTACTTTCTGTGACGGAGTTTTTTCCCTGCAAACACTCCCTGTTCATCAGCTCCCTCTCTCTCTCAGACAGTCTCTGTAGCTCTCTTCCGATCTGCTCCAGCTCGCATAATCCTTGGACCTCTTTAGGCTTAAAGCTTCCTAAAAGTAGATACTTCAGTCATGTGGAACTAAAACACAATCAGGGCTGTTTGTCACATGTGCAGCATACTGTACCCGTGTTTAATATTGGTTAATGACAAACCTGTTTAAATGTAATCTGAAACACATACAGTAGCATTCATTCATCCCTTCTTTTCAGTAACTGCTCTATCCTGGTCAGGGTCACGCTTGATTCGGGGCCTCTTCATGGAATGCTGAGAGCGAGGCAAGAATATGTCCTAGATGTGACATTCTGTCACTGAGCTTCATGCCCTCATGCATTCACACACTTATTTATAACCAAGGACAATTTAGCATAGGCAAAGCCATGTACTGGGATGCAGATTTAAAAACAATACAATTCCAGGGGAAACCCACACAAATATGGGGGAAGATATAAATGTTTACACAGACAGCAACCTGACCCTGGACTTTTTTGGGGGTGGAAATGCTACCTACTGCCCCACCTGCCAGCTGCAGTATCATTTACCAGCATTACTTAAACAGATAAATATTAATAGGTGAAGCCTATGATGTGAGCATGAGTCAACTGAGAACATTTAAATTGTGACATGAATTAAAATGTATATTTTCTACAGTAATCCAGACACTTTAAACATTGGAACACTTTCATTGACCTAAATGGACTTTATATTCAGTTTTAAAAAATTATAAGCTTTTGTGACACTTTTTTGCAATAAACAATAAATTTAAAAAAAGTTCTCATAATGAAGGTTTGACTCACCTTCCTAAGGCGGAAAAAAAGGACTCATACATTTCCTTACCTCATACATTTGCGTTAGACATGAACGAGGAAGGTTACCTTCTTTGAAGTTGTTTTTCATCAGGAACTCCTGCAACTCCAGCAGGAGTGTTCTCCGACGCTCGAGCTGCTGCTTTCGAGACGCGATGTACAACATCTCTGTAGAGTCCATCTCCATTTGGTCCTCCTCATGTACCACAAGTGTCATTATTCCTTTGTGTTCACTGCCAAACCAAATCCTGATGTGATTATCCAGTGAAACATCTGTCACATATCTGTAAGCTTTCTCACCGAGCCTTTGCTAAAAAGCCTTTACTATGTGTAAAGAATATAAACTAACAGCTATCTTAAAACTGTCCCAATGTTGGCTTATTCAGATGGTCTCTGTGGAGCTCTATCTTTCCGAAATCAAACATGCAAATAAATATATAGAACAATTCGGTTCTCTGTGCATCACTAACTTTCCTGTTTATTGCACTGAACAGCCTGCTTTAAATATTTTACCCACACGATTGGTGCTTGATCATCTTTAAAAGCATACTAGCTAAGGCATTCTTGGAGAAAGTAACTGAAATAAATTGCAGCATTACCAGATGATTGCCCGATGTAACAGCATGTGCTTGTGTCACTCCAGATTAAGCCTGTCTTAATAGCCAATCTTTAAAAGAAATACCTCTAAGCCACCCCCCCCACCCCACTCATCAATTTTAATAACAAATTTTTGTCACTGTTTCATCCTGATCGTCTGATGTGATACCCGACTAGTTATTTTCATTAGCTTGAATTGGCTTCCTGATTTTGTCATATTCATGTGGTTAACAGGTCTGAAACAACACATACACTCGTGTATTGGAATACAAGCTTCAAGAAACATGAGATGTTCTGGTCAAATTCAAATTTTAATTGTCACATACACAGTATGATATGCAGAGGAATGCTTAACCTAAAAAAAAAAAAAAAAGTATGTAAATAAAGAATATGAAATAAGATTATAATAAAAATAAAAAAGAAAATGAGTATAAAAAAAGAAAATGTTGAAATAAAGAATATAAAATATGAAATAAGAATATAATACTAAAATGATACAAATAAAAAAAAATTTGGCTGTAAAATTGACACTATGTACACTATGGTCTATTAGTTTCGGAGTAAAAATTTGTTTACGTGTTTGTTTTGTCAGTAATGGTGTCAGTGTGTGGTCTAGAACCTGTGCCGTATGTATTTGAATGTATTTGCATAGTCAAATCGTGTACATGAAATGGGAAAGATGAGCAAAGCTACCCAGAAGAGGAGAGAACAGTTATTCATAATTTTCTATAGAAGAATGGTGCCAAATTCCTGAAAAGACTTTAGCTTGATAAGCCTTTGTAATAGAGCAGATGTAAAGCATCCAAGACTTTATTTACAAATATTGTTTTGGTGGTTTTCTTGGCTATTTGTTTACACTATTCACATCATTAAAGTTCCTTTAGAAAGTATACAATTACATTGAGCAAATGGTGTATGTACAGTGCATCCAGAAAGTATTCCCAGCATTTCACTTCTTCTGCATTTTGCTATGTTACAGCCTTATTCCAAAATGGATTAAACTCATTATTTTCCTCAGAATTCTACAAACAATACCCCATAATGACAATGTGAAAAAGTTTGTTGGAAATCTTTGCAAATTCATTAAAAATGAAAAGCGAAAAAAATCACATGTACATTTGTATTCACAGCCTTTACCATGACGCTCAAAATTGAGCTCAGGTGCATCCTCTTTCCACTGATCATCCTTGAGATGTTTCTACAACTTGATTGGAGTCTATTTGTGGTGAATTCAGTTGATTTGACATTATTTCAAAAGAAACACACCTGTCTATATAAGGTCCCACAGTTAAAAGTGCATGTCAGAGAACAAACCAAGCCATGAAGTCCCAGGACTTTCCGCTCAGACAGGACTGTATCGAGGCACAGATACGGGCAAAAATTTTCTGCAGCATTGAAGGTCCCAATGAGCACAGTGGCCTCCATCATCTGTATATGGAAGAAGTTTAGAACTACCAGGACTCTTCCTAGAGCAATTGCAAACTGTGCAATCAGGGGAGACGGGACTTGGTCAGAAAGGTGACCAAGAACCCGATGGTAATTTTGAAAGAGGTCCAGCGTTTCTCCGTGGAGACAGAAGAACCTTCCAGAAGAACAACCACCTCTGCAGCACTCTACCAGTCAGGCCTGTATGATAGAGTGGCTAGATGGAAGACTCTCCTCAGTAAAGGCAAGTGACCGCCACCTGGAATTTGCCAAAAGGCACCTGGAGGACTCTCAAACCATGAGAAACGTTTTTTTTTGGTTGAAGCCCGTTTGGCACCAATTACAGCCTCAAGTCTTTTTGAGTATGATGCTACAATATGGTTGTTCTTCTGGAGAGTTCTTCTCTCTCAACAGGGGAACGCTGGACCATAGGGTTCTTTGTCACCTCCCTGATTAAGGCCCTTCTCCCCCGATCGCTCAGTTTGGCCGGGCGGCCCGCTCTAGTGGTTCTTCTTCCATAGCCTTAAGAAAATTACTTATCAGTGGGGTTAATTGCAAAATCTTCAGTTTGCTAGGGAAGATAAAGAATAAGAATGAACTGTAGAGAATTGGAAAAAGGCCATGTGACCTCATTAGTCCAGATTTACCCTGTTCCAAAGTGATAGGCTCATTGGGGTAAAAAGAGAGGTGGATGTAGTGATGCACCCCTCATGTTTAGTGCCTATTGTACAAGCCTGTAGGGGCAGTGCTATGAACTGGGGTTGCCTCTGTTGGTCAGGTCTAGATTCTGCAACGTTATGTGCCCAAAAAATTATGTCAGCTGACCTGAATATACTGAATGACCAGGTTTTTCCATCAATTAATTTTTTTTCCTTCACTGATGTCACAGGCATATTCCAAGATGACTGATGCCAGGTTTCATCAAACTCAAATTGTGAGAGTGATTCAGGGAGCATGAGACATCATTTTCGGCCGGGCAGTGTACATGTCCCAGTGTAGTCGGCACTGGATCTCTAGTCATTGTCCTTTTTTATACAAGCTCATGAGGAGCCCCTTTCTCCAGCATATATTTGTTCTATCAAGATGTAATCTGAATAGGCTATTGTAGAATAGCTGAAGTAAGCTTTCAAGAGTTTGTGTTGAAACATTGATTACCTTGTGCTATTTGCAGGTCAGGGGATGCAAAGTTCAGTAAAATATTGTCAGGTCAATGTCTGACTGTCTCAGGTTCAAGTGTGTGTAGAGTCATGTTTTATGTAGTGTGTATGCAAGGTTAGGTCACATTAAAAGTCACATAAACTATTAGATATGTTGGACAAAGTCCAATACAGTACTGTACTTCAGTAGGCTCAGACAAAGGAAGCGCACTCTGAGACGTTCCTCGTTCTGTCACTAGAGGTCAGTGTTGTTCAGGGAGGTGAGTGTGAAGATGCAGATTGCAGCACGTGCTCAAGGCTGTGCTGGAACACTGCACTCCCAGAACCCTGAAATATTAACCAGCCAACTAACCACTGTCAGCCCTCACCAGCCTCTCTCTCTCTCTCTCTCTCTCTCTCACACACACACACACACACTTAAACTGATTGTGTAATATTTTACTGATTGAAATAAAATGGCCAAAAAAGAAAAATCTGGACACACTGCTAGACCAGGTGTTTCATCTGGTAAGGTATTAAGGTATTATAAAACTGATCTATGGTTTATCTATATTAATTGTCGTATTGTTAAAAAAATTAACTATTGTTCAGACTTAAGCAGGAATGTATGTATGAGAGAGACAGCATGTGAGTGAATGAAAACATTGAGAGCCACTTCCTGTTGCAGTGGGAGCAGCTGGCTGTTGGTTATGAGTAATGGGAGGGGAACGAAAAACCCTGACGCACACAAGCCAGAAATGTGTCTACCTCTCCCTTGCCTCACTTTAGTCTTTTCAATTCTTACTCTTTCTGTTTTGAACTACTGCTGTAAGTGCTATTATTTTAATGAAACATGCATACAGACATGCACAGGTCAAGTACATATTAAAACACTTAAAGAGATGAAAAGCATCAAGGTTACACAAAGATAACAAGAAAGCTGTCTCTGCCTTATAAAAAAAATATATAAATAAATAAAAATAAAAATCCCCCTCCTTTGTCTCTCAGCTTGGTACAGTTTTTTTTTTAAGATGCAGAAAGTAGCCAGCTATTGATTGGTGTTCAGCAGGAGGGGGATGGAATAAAGATAATGTCAAAATCTTCATTCAAAGTGGAAGTATCCATGCTAAATACTGAAGTGAAAATAAAAAGTAGCTACACTTATGCCAGTTTTTCATATGAAGTGTTTTTTTTTATTATTCGTATATAGCTCTTTTAACAATGGTCAGCTTCACAGAATCAAAAAATTATGGAAATGAGTTCAAAAAATTTGAGGAAATATGTAGAAATCATAATTAAGTTTGTCTCTGATGAGTAGGCTGAGGGTGACGGTGGCAAGGGAAAAACTCCTTAAATGACAATAGGAATAAACCTTGAGAGGAACCAGAATCAACAGGGAACCTCATCTGGGTCATATCAGATAGAAGGGGGTGATTTGAAGTCATACTGTGTGTTAGGAGGCAGGAAGTTCAGTATAATAAATTTTTATTTTTTAAATAATAGTAAAACATCCAGTTTCATTATTGGAGGCTCTGGTACAAAACTGAATTTCAGTCTTGAACTGCTGTCACAAGTCATCAGAGAACAGATGTTTGCATCAGTCGAGTCCAAGCCCAACTTCATGGTCAAATGGAACCATACAGAGTCACCACACGCATTCCAAGCAGACCATACAAGGCCATCCTCACCTGAGAGCCAGAAGCCTCCATGCAACAAAAACTCCAACCAGAAGTGGGGAGGGAAGAGGGGGTCAGGATCGCTGGCAACTCAGAAGTGCCAAAGACATGAGAGAAAGTGAGAGAGAGAACTAGGTACTAGATATCCTGTTGAACATTGTCTAGGATTTAACATGCTCCCAAAGAAATGGAAAAAAGTTTAACTTTATTTAGGGCGGCACAGTGACTCAGTGGTTAGCACTGTCATCGTGCACCTCCAGGGTCCGGGTTAAATTCCCGTCTCGTGGACTGTGGGAGTGGAGTTTGTATGTTCCCCCCGTGCTTGGTAGGTTTACTCCAGGTACTCCGGTTTCCACTCAAAGTCTGAAGACATGCAGATAAGCCAAACTGCTGTTCCTAAATTGCCCAAAGTGTGTGAATGAGCATGTGAGTGTGTTTGTGTGTGTGCCCTGCGATGGAATGCCCCCCGTCCAGGGTGTACCCCAGACTCGTGCCCTAAGTCTCCTGGGATAGGCTCCAGGCCCCCCGTGACCCTGTACACAAGATAAAGCGGTATAGATGAGTGAGTGAGTAGCTTAGTTAAATAGAGCTAATTCATGTTAGTGAATTAGCGAAATGAAATATGCTATAAGCTAATATTAGATGCCAACCTAATGATGTTCAGTTGAAGTACAGTACACAGTGGTTGGCGGGATGAGTAAAGAATGTGTGAATACAAATATAAGGAATAAAAAGTAGCTCTTTCGCTTTGAAAGGAAATTAAGTATACAGATATTTAATTTAATTATACTTTAGGATAATGATGAAGAACAGTTGCTGAAGTATTTTCTACCTCAGGGGGTAAAAATTTTTGGTTATTTAATTAATAGGAGACAGGAACTGATATTTTGTCTCTTAATGCGTCGGTGTGTCACATTTAGCAATTTAAGTAACCCTCTTTATACTTTATTCACCCCTGGCCTGACCTAAATGGAGCTGAAAACCCCCTACACTCAGACAAAAAGTACTCTTCATAGTCACTGGAGTGACTCTTTTATTATTTACTTTCGCTATGTAACTTACACTAGAAACACTTTCAATCATTACTCTGGCATCTTGCCCTGGTTCACTCTCGTACCCATACAAAGCAAATAGACATTGATTATAAACTAAGCTGTACGTATAAACTCAAGTAATGAAAGGCCAGAGTTTAGTGCAGTTTGGTGTGTTGCCTGCTTTAACACACATTTTAAACTGAGAAATTAACTGATGCATTAAATGAGGTGTGCTGGAGCAGGGAGACACTGGACTCTGGCCCTAGTGGCTTTCGCTGGTTCAATACAGTAAACAGTGTCATTCAGTATCTCATCAGTTAATTAGCAATATTCTCCCCAAGTTCTTCTTGGCTAATAAATATTTTTGACTCATAATGCAGTGTGACATTGTTGAACCTACTAAGCTGACCAGCTTTATGGAGATGCTGATTTCATTGTTCTAGCAGGACTTGGCACCTGCCCACACTGCCAAAAGTACTTTTCAGGTATGCTATCCCATGCTATCCCCATGCTTGATTGTTCAGCAAACTCGCCCGACCCAAACCCCAGAGAGAATCTATGGGGTATTGTGAAGAAGAAGATGTGAGACACCAGACCCAACAACACAGAAGAGCTGAAGGCTGCTATCAGAGCAACCTGGATTTCTATAACACCTCGTCACTCACAGACTGATCGTCTTCATGCATAATTTATGCAAAGAGAGCCCGGACCAAGTATTGAGTTCTGTACATGTTCATATTTTTCAGTTATCATTTCTGTATTAAAATTCTTTTTATATTCTAATATTCTAATTTTCTAATTTAAGTAAAAGAAATAACCACTTGAAATATATCATATACCAAAACTAATATATATATAATGTTAGTATTCAATTGACATAACAGTGGTTCCACAGGTTTGCCAATCACAGCCAATGTCCACCTTATTACACATATTTGCATTTGAGATTATTTGAACCTTATGCACAATGTGGGCAATAAAAAGTCTGTATATAATTTACTACCTTGTGATTCTAGATACATAGAAATGTACAGCACAGAGTTGTTGGATTCTTGATTCTGATTGGCCAGAAGGTGTTTAGCATGGCTCTTCAAGTCCATATTGTGACTCAAATCACAAGGTTCTTTTAATGAATATACTTATTCTGATTATTGTCTGAATATATGGCAAGAGTTAAATTGAAACATATTGCATGCTCCTGTAATTTAACCCCAACAAAAAAAAATCTTAAACGAGAGTTCAAAGATTTCAAAGTAATTTCACAAAGAAATCTGTATAAATGGCACCATGTTGAAGCTTTTTGCAAAAATGTTTATTTAGCATGTACCACATTCATTCATTTTGTCAATAGTTGTTTACATGGGTTTCATTTGGTTTCTTCAGTTTCCTTCCAAAAACATACTTATAGGTGAACTAGCTATACATTAGCTTTAAGAGCTTTTTTTTTCAGGTTGTTTTGTTGGGTTAACCTTTCCTATCACACTTTGGTGAATCTGGAGTATGGAAGTGTATTTTGGAGACTGTTTAGCATTGGAGAGTGTGGACATCATTAAGCATTTATTAGGATCACCTCTACACCTAAAGGCAATGATCTAATCAACCCTTATCATGTGGCAGCAGTACAATCCATAATATTATGCAGATGTGGGCCCGCAGCTTTAGGTAATGTTTACAATGGACCATCAGAAGAGCAAAAATGTGATCTCAATGATTTTGATTATGACATAATTGTTAGTGGTGTTGGGTTGAGTGTCCACAGTTTACTCAGTTAGTGGCAGATTTGTTAATGGAAATGCCTTGAGAAAAATCAAACCAAGAATGGGCCGACTGGGTTGAGCTGATAGAAAGGCTGTAGTGTAACTCAGGCAACCACTCTGTACAACAGCATATTACACATCAAACCATGTCAGACCTTGGAACTGGCTCACTAAAACTAAACATTTGTAGACTGAATAAAGACTAATGAATCTTACAGTTTCTGGTAAGGAACAGATGGTAGGGTCAGAATTTAGCACCAACATGATGACTACATGAACCCAATCTGCCTTGTGTCAACATCCAGGCTGGTGGCAGTGGTGTAATGGTTTGGGGAATGTTTTCTTGGCACATTTTGAGCCTGTTAATATCAATCAATCATCCCATAAATGCCACTGCCTATTTGGGTATTGTTGCTGTTGACCATATGTATCCCTTCATGGCCACAATTTACCTGTCTTTTAATGCCTACTTCCAGCATGATAATGCAGCATGTCACAACGCAACAGTGGTCACAGACTGGTTTCATGAGGATGACGTTAAGTTCAGTGTTTTTCAGTGGTCTTTCCAGTTACTGGGTCTGAATCCAGTAAAACACCTTTGGGACGCAGAATCATCTTATGGAACATCTAACATCTATTGGAATGCTTGGCATTAAGCCTTCAGACTATTTGTAAGATTAAATGCAGCCTATACAGTATATACTACAACCTAAATGTTTGGGCTCACTTTCTAACTCCATGGTCTTTCCTAATTTTTATTTCTCTTTCTACATTGTAAAGCAATCCAAAGGCGTCCAAAATATGCAAGAAACTCCTTTGAACAGTGAATATTGAGATGTGGCTGCTGTTCATGATCTGTAAAGCCTTCATATCGGCTATAATCCGAGGTGCTGTTATTTGGTGATTTTTGAGGCTGGTAACTCGAAATGAACTTCTCCTCTGCAGCAGATGTTTTGGTCTTGACTTCCTGGGACGGTCTGATTGATTTATATATATATATATATATATATATATATATATATATATATAGTACAGGCCAAAAGTTTGG
>JAQMYJ010000006.1:10778173-10793383 GCA_030014305.1 Clarias laeviceps | reverse complement strand
ACCTTTTTTTGTTAAGTACATAACTCCACATGTGTTCATTCATAGTTTTGATGCCTTCAGTGAGAATCTACCAATGTCATGAAAATAAAGAAAACACATTGACAGATAGATGAGAAGGTGTGTCCAAACTTTTGTCCTGTACTATATATATATAAAACAAATACACTGCAGTAGTATAGGGGGAACTGTAGGCTGAAGCTTCACAAAGAAATGAATGAATGAATGAATTAATTAATGATCCCATAATGACTGAGCCAAGAGTGTATTTGTTTACCTGTAGACCTGGAGTGCAATATGATATAAGATTGTGTGTTAGGATAAAGGCTAGCGTTGCCCTAGAGTCTAGGCATTAAACCAGCTCATTCATAATCTATACCTCTCTCCCTCACCCTCTGCCTCTCATATGACAGAGCAAAGTGAACATAGCATGCCCTGAATCCTTCACTTCCTGCTGACTCACAGCTATTCATTCAGTTCCTGCTTCAATCAGCACAGTTTGGCATCAGGCATTGACACACACACACACACACACACACACACAGTATATCTGATTCATCCTAGACTTACTTCCCCTCTCCTCGCTCATGTTTGTTATGATATGCAGCACAGCATATATTTTTCTTTTCTACACCACAAGCGTCACACTGACACAGAAACAGACTCTCACTCTTGGCTTTGTCCCCCTGGCAACACGTAGAGTGGCGCTCATGCTGTAGATTTATCTCACAGCCCAAGAGCAAGTGAAACCATGAGTGGCTGAGTGGCTGGCTACTTACGTAACAGCTCCTTGCCCTGGATTAAAATACTAGAGGGTGGGAATCTCTGTGGAGCTCATGATTCAGTGCAATTTCAATTTAGAGTGCGATTATGAATACAGGGCAGCATGATGCTGAGCAGGTAGTATTGCTGCCTCACATCTCCAAGGTCTCTGGTTCCATCCTGATACTGAGTTTCAGATTTTCAACTTATATTTAGGAAGTTGTCCTTCCACCTGGCAAAAACATGCCAGTAGGTGTAATAACAACTTGTTAGCACTGTCACCTTGCACCTCCATGGTTGGGGGTTCGAATCTCACCTCTGGTCAGTGTGTGTGTGTGAAGATTGCATTTTCTTCCCATACTTGGTGGGTTTCCTCCCATAGTCCAAAAACAACAGCTGTAGGTTGATTGATGTTTCCAAATTGTCTGTAGTCTGTGATCAAGTTTGTGTGCTTGTGTGCTGTGATGGATTGGCACCACATCCAGGTAGGGTTAGGTTTAGCCCCATCTTGTGCTCCCTTGGGCTTCAGGACCAAGCACAGGGTCAGTGATATATATGATGAATGAGTGCTTTTATCCAAATTTTCCCCGAGTGGTCCAAAATACAAACCAGGAAATGTTAAAGTTAGCACACAAGGAAACACAAGTCTCAATATACCTGTGGACTGTCTTAAAAATGGTTATATTCTTTTTTTAATGAATGCATTTTAAAGAAAAATCTTTATAATCCAACGTTCCTTCCAATGTTCTAGATATACAGTATAATGTTCAACCTTATGAAACAGGTTTAATGACAGCTGTAGTTGATGTAAAAAAAAAAAAAAGTGTTGAAATGCATATGGCCTTTCTCGCATAATTGATATTTAAAAATGTAAATTTTTGTAATAAAATATAAGATATATTTCCCCAGTAGTAGAACAAGTAGTAGAACACTATGGAATCACCTAATGTTGAAGAAGAAAGTATATACTCATCAAAAAACAAAAAAACACAAAAAAAACAACCCAATTAGTAGTTTGTTGATCCTCTTTGGGGTTTTATGAACCTGAATCACCCAGACTTCACTAATGAAAATCAATATCCTCCATTATGCTGGTTCCAACATTCTTGAATAGCAGCTGAGACATCAGCAGGATGGAGCCTTTTCATTGACCTTTTTTTATTTATCACACTGAGATTGTGACTCAATTTCTGCTGGCCATGACATTGAGTTGCTATGCATTTACTGGGGGAAAAAATCTTTAACACTATTTGCCCAGCAGGAAGATCCATAATCATCCTGAAAAATGATTTTATCACCAACAAACCTATTCTCTATTGATGGAAGTATGTATATCTCGACTGTTGGGGTAATATTTGCCATTTTCCAAGGTCCTTTACCTGATAAGCAACCCCATACCATACATGAGGAAATTAGTTTTCTTCATGCAGTCATCTTTATATAACAATCAGATTTATTGCCAAATATATTTTCATATACACTACCAGTCAAAAGTTTCCACACCCCTTCTAATTCCATGCTATTTCCTGATTTTACTTTCTTTGCAATAATCTCCTTTGAACAGTTAATACTGAGGTGTGTCTGCTACTTACGTTCTGTAAAGCCTTCGTAACGGCTCTCATCCGAGGTGGTTATTGGTGATTTTTGAGGCTGGTAACTCTAAATGAACTTCTCCTCTGCAGCAGAGGTATATTTTTGGTCTTGCTTTCTTGGGATGGTCTTTATGAGAGACGGTTATATCATGGTGCTTGATGGGTTTTGCAAATGCACTTGACAAAACTGTTCATGCAAGAATTGTTCCTGAACAACTGAATGTTGTCACTGTAGGCGTCACTATGGTGTAGTGATTAGAGAATGGAGTTTGCGGTGAATGGAATTTGCATGTTCTACACGTGCTTGGTTTTCTCCGGGTATTCTGGTTTCCTCCCACTGTCTAAAGACATGCAGCGTTCCCAAATTGTCCGTAGTGTGTGAATGAGTGAGTGAGTGTGTGTATGTGTGTGCCCTGCAACGGATTGGCCTTGTGCTCTAAGTCTCCTGGGATAGACTCCAGGCCCCCCGTGAGCCTGAATACACGATAAAGCGGTATAGACAGTGAGTGATTGTTGTTGATGTTACTTTATTTAATTACCTAAAGCCATATGTCTTATTTAATAGTTTTGAAAAAAAATCTTTATTATTCTAGAATGAAGAAAATAAGTCCAAACTTAAGTCCACACTTTTGACTGGTCCTGTAATTGTTCTTAGTTGTGGTGCAAATGTATAAAAAATAAACATTAAAATGAGAAAAATAGAAAAATACTACAAAAATAATAATAAAGATATAAAATTATGAATGCTGAATATGTACATATGTACAAGTTGCAGTTAAGATACAAAACAAGTTGCATTAATTCAACGCATCACGGAGGTGCATGTAAAGACCACAGAGGTAGCATTACACAGCCTGTCAGTAGGGGCCCTGGTCCTTGCCATGACTGCAGCTCTGGTCGTTCCTTTGCGGTGTAGTTTTGGTCCTGATGCAGAGAGGAGCTTTTATAAAGAGTGTGTCGGGGATGGGAGACGTCAGCCACAATCTCACTCTCAGCAGAGCGGATGATACACTGCAGTCAGCTCCTGTCCTTGGCAGCACAGACAACATACCATATGTTTCATTAGAACGGCACCAGACAAAAGTTCCGGCCTCATCTCTGTGATTGGCCAGTGATCACTGAATATCACGCTCATCCATGATTTCTTCTCTTTAGCCCACTGTTACTGTTTTTTTCTTTTTAGGCCTTAGTGCTGGTTGTCTCTTTTCTTTTTTTTTTTAGTCTGTATGTCAACCGTGTTTTTATTTTTATTTTTTGCCGATTCCTTATAGTTCTGTCACAAACACCGACTCTGTTCTTGCCCATTTGTTTTTTCGCGTTAGTTTTGTGCATTTTCTACTTTTAAGGCATGTCACTGGGAGTTTTCCTTGCCCAAGTCTACCCGTATGTTTTCATTTTATAACCTTCTCAGTTTGTTTATACTTACAGCACATTTTAAACAAAGCTGACTGGGCACAACCAACGGCTTTTGCCCCACTCTGGAGTTTTATAATCTTTTCCATTGTTTTAATCGACAAGTTTCATGTTTCCTTTCAAATAGCCAAATCCAACATCTGCTTAAGGAACGTAAAGCACTGTTTTTATTTACTGCAGACTAATTCGCATTTTTAGGTTTGTTTTAGAAACGCATATTGTAAGGTGATTCCATAAACTGTTATTCAAACTTGAATGATTCCATAATCTTTTCCTTTACTTGATCTGGAAAAGAATGTGCCATTTATTAAAATAAGCTGTTTTGATTGGGGGAATTTTTTCATCTACTAAACAAAAAATGTTCATCTACTAAACAAAAAATTGGTTTATGGTGGTTATTTGCTACAAACTTTAAAAATGTGCTTTATTTACAAGGAAAATTTTATAATGGTTGAGGTAGAAGATGTTTATTTAGAAGATTTTAGAGTCATGTCTATCAGTGTAATAGGACTTGGACAAACTGTGAAAAGAAGATAAAAACCAAGAAATATAAAGCGTTTATGATAAGTATATAGGACCATGATTTTATGTTGCTTTTATGTACTATAAATGCATAGTGTAGTCACTCACGCACTTATCCACTATACAGCTTTATCCTGTATAGAGGGTCACAGGGGGGGCTGGAGCCTATCCCACTCTGGACAGGGTGCCAATCCACATATTCACACACACTATGGGCAATTTGGAAACTAATTGCATGTCTTGGGACTGTGGGAGGGAACTGGAATACCCGGAGGAAACCCACCAAGCACGGAGAGAATATCCACGCACACAGACCCGAGGTGGGAATCGAACCCTCAACCCTAGAGGTGCAAGGCGACAGTGCTGATCACACCGTGCCGCCTGTGTAGTGTATGACTAAACGTTTAAAGACATTGCTAACAGGCGCATAACATCAAGTACATAGTCATACAATCCCCATAGACAAACAATGGCAGTAGAATGGGTTAAACTGAGACCTTAAATATAGAATTCTTATAGGATGCCACCTTCGCCACTACAACACCAGGCAAAAAGCATGGAAATCACTACACTTGGAAAATGTTAATTTAATTATTTAATTGCATAGAAAAAAGATCTAATTACAGACATGCCACAAAACTATTTTCATTTTTACATTTTAATCTTCTGGCTTTCTGTTTAGGTGTTAATGAAGCTTTTCGCTTTGCTTTTCTGTATCTAAATCCCATTTCCTTTAGGCGATGTGTTACAGACATTGACTCCAGTCTCCGCCCATTTGTGCCTCACTTGTTTTGTTGTGTATTTTCTGTTTTCAATGCATATTGCTTTAAGTTTTCTATCTTGACGCTTTGATGTCTTCCTTGGTCTACTAGTACCCCTCTCGTTTACAACCTTCCCCTTTGATTTGTACTTGGTTCAGACACAGCTGACTGTGACTTTTTTATTGATTAAGTGTTTCTTAAAGTCTAAAAGGTTGGAATGTTACATGAAAATAGTTTTGTGGCATGATTAGTTTTTTTCTATACAATTGAACAACTGAATGAACTTTTTCCAAGAGCAGTGTTTCCATACCTTTTCCAGGGGCTGTAGTCAGTTCATAAATGTTCCGCCCTTCTACAGTACATCTCCCCCATCACCTGTAAGTGCTGTTGTTGTGAAATGGAAGCATCTAGGCGCAACAAGAGCTCAGCCATGAAGCGGCAGCCCACGCAAACTCAGAACAAGGCTGACAACTGCTGAAACACATAACGTGAACACATTGACTACCCTTTGTTACATTACTCACTACAAAATTTCAAACTGCCTCTGGAAGCAACAAGAATAGTGAACTGGGAGCTTTCTGAAATGGGTTTCCATGTCAGCAGCTGTGCACAAGCCTAAGATCATTATGTTCTATGGCAGGCGTCAACTGGAGAGGTGTAAAGCACTGGACTCTGGAGCAGTGGAAATGTTCTCTGGGGTGATGAATTGTGTATTACTATCTGGCAGTCTGAGAGACATGCTGGTCCCGCCTCGGGTCTGTGCACATGGCTTGTTCTCCCCAGCCTTGGTGGGTTTCATCCAACAGACCAAAGACATGCATATTGGGCTAATTAGTGCTCATAAATTGCCCATAGTGTGTTAGAATGTGCACTGTGATGGATTGGCACCCCGTCCAGGGTTTACCTGTCCTCATGCCCCCAAGTCTTCTTCATATATGGATGAATCTGGTAAGGAGGTATGACCTCATTGAGTGTATAATGTGTAGAGTAAAGTTTCGTGAAAGAGGGGTAATCTATTTCTGTTTTTCAGGGTTCAGGCTAGACTCCTTAATATAATGTTAATGCTATAGCATGCAAAGACATTTTGGACAGTTTAGCACCTGTAGCAGGAATCGATGAGGAATGAGGAATTCAATGATAGTTGAGGAGTGAGGAAATAAACACTTATGTGAAATACCTATGAAATGCACAAGGAAGTTCCAGAATTTATTTTTCACACGGAAACTGGAAAGTGGTCTATTGCATGGTTTCAACATTCTGGCAAGTGTGTTTGAGTAAACCCCTTTCCTGTTTCAGCCTGACTGCGGCCCCGTTCACAATGCAAGGTCCATGAAGAAATTATTTACTGACCAGACATCACTAAACATCTTTAGGATGAATGCGAGTGACAGTTCCAACCAGGCCTTCTCATCCAACATCACTTGCCTGATCTCACATATGATCTTTTGACTAAATATGCACCAGATCCCACAGGTATGCTCTGAAATATTCTCAAACATCTTTTCAGGAGGAGTGTAAACCTTCATCGATGCAAAACAGGGGCTCAACTGCACATTAATGGCCATGGTTTTGGACTGGTCATGGTCAGGTGTCCACATACTTTTGGTCACATGGTGTAGTAGCACATTCATAAAAATGTATTCTGAGTGGGAATGGTGAAGGATTCCTCTTTGTGTGTGCTTGTATGTTGCAGAAAGTGTTTAGGGTGAGTGTCTAGGCCAGGGTTCACCTGGCATAGACAAGTCGAATCAACTTGGCACCATCTTGGTTCCTAAGACATGCCCTATGAAAACAGACACCAACACTTAACGCAGAATTTAAAAGTGTGGATAGAGGCATGCAGCAGGACAGTAAATCAAAGACTGACTCTCTCTCTCTCGGTCTCTGCTAGTGTGTGGTGAAGTGAGGACACCCAGGGTGAGAACTCACTGACCCCTGCACTGCCCATCTCAGATCACCCAGTGTGAGACGCCTGTGTGTTGCTTTCTGTGGAACCATCTGTATTTTTATTTACTCAAATTTAACTCTCATTTGAGCGGTTCCAGGGCTCTGCGATCTTTATATTTCAAGCTCCGAGCATAATCATTCCCCTTAAAGCATTAAAGTGTCAGCAGATTTTAGCACAATGTATATGTGAAGACATGACCGTAGAAGCTGGAGTTGCTCAGAATATGGAACTGAGAGGATTATGACTCTTCGTGCATGACTTCAATTCATATTTGGAAAAGCTTATAATGTCATCCTGTAAACATGTTCTGGGCAACGAGATTTACTCAAAAGATTACTCAAAAGTTTGGAAGATTAACAGTAAATGATCCACAAAACAATGTTCAGTAGAAGGGAACAAAACAATACCATAGGACATACAATATTTATTTAGGAACACAAACAATGATAAGTTAATTATCAGGTAGTCCACAAATATTGTGGGAATGGTATCAATACAGTCATAAAGGGGAAAACATACATGAAAATCCATTTAGGACATGTGATCCCAAAAGACAATTTTGATTAGAAAACCAGTGAAAATGGAAAATAAACCCCCGAGCACAAATTTAAAATGGGTTATTGATAGTAAGTTCATGAAGGTTATTATTCTTTTTTTCCTTCTAAGAGAAACCATTAAATCAATATTTTTTTAAAAATGCACTCTCATTTCTTTCTTTTTTTTTTTTTTTAAATAAACAGACCGTAGAAACGAGGATGAGTCCTAACCTGAAGTTGAATTGAGACATTTGTCCAATGCCCCTCTTACACTCTCCTCTCTTTGATGAACCAGGAGGAGAAAATGAGAGAAGATTCTCAAGAACAAAAAACAAGACAAAAAAAAACAACAACACATTTTGCAAAACAAGGAGATCATGTAGAATTCCCCCAAAAAGCAAGAAACTACAAAATATGATATATATTTATATATGAAGACATCATGCAAAGTGGCAAGTCGGCTTACAAACATGTCATAGTAGTCTGGTTGTATGTAGTTTTAATCAGTTTAGGTTTAAGCCCCTTCCCAGCTAAGAAACAGTCTGATCGACGCCAAAGACCTGAAAAAGCTTTCAATAAAATATTCAACCATGATTTCAAAAGAGCTGTTGGTCACCGCAGGGGACAAAAAAGAGTCCAGATGTGTCTAGCAAGCCTAATACTACTCGAGAACATCACTGCGTTACTGCGTTAGGAAGAAAAGCAGGGCTGATACCCTATGTAAAATCCGGCTTTTAAAAAAACGTTTTTCATTCAACTAGTGCGATTCCCTGATTGGCTGAGGAAAGTCAGGTGACCAGTGAGGTAAGCAGAGTCCAGAGTCCCAGTATTGACGGTAGAAAGGAAACGGTCTATTCGACTTGCTGCTGCTTGTGTGCGAGAGCCTCACACACTTAACACATGAATGCTTGTGATGAATACTATTCAATAAAAAATAAAAAAAAATAAAAAAATGCAATAACAGAGCTCCACTCCTCATGCAATGTCAATTTGTGTACTGTTTCGAGTACAGAAAGGACACCAGATGAAAGCTTGAAATAAAACGTGACAAAAGTTGCTGCCTTAGAGTACATATGTGTCCATCTTTCAGAAAATACCAGAAATAATCCTTGGGCATGACGATCATAGTCCCTTTCATATTCATCTATTTTAATGAAGAAGAAAAAAAAAACCTAGGAAAATTCAGTTGCTTTCTCAGTAATACAATGTGCGTCTCTATTTCTTTTTTTTTATTATTATTATTATTATTATTATTATTATCTTTGCATTGGCTGTTCTCTACTTCACCCCTCCCCTCAATTGTCCGTGTTGCCTGGTGGATTCTTGTTTGTATCACTCTGTCCTTCCCACCTCTTCTTAAGGTGAGAGGACAAAGTGAGTGCCCCCTGTCCGGCCCCCGCTCCTTCTTATAATCGTACCCCCACCTTTTTCCTCACTCCTCCCCTTTTCTACCACCCCCAGTGAGAGCAGGGAGAGGGGCCGTGCAGTCCAGCTCCTCATCTCTCAGCCTCCATGGCCACACTGGCCTTCTGTTCAGCGGCTGCTTGCTGGTTGACGGTAGACGGCCAGCCTGGGGGAGGGTGAGCCTGTGTGCCTGAAGGGCCCTGAGTCCATAATCCCTGCTGGCTGGCCACAGGTGGAGTCATGCCCCAGCTGACCGGCGGTGGAGGGGGAGAGGTGGCCATGGATGCCATACTGGGGCTGCTGCTGCTGAAGCTTTCCGAAGCCTTGAGGCGGGAGAACATGGTGAGAGCGTCAGGAAAGTTCGGCGGAGTTGCCGGTGTGTTTGCTGGTGTACACATCTGCAGGGTTAAACATATATTCAATTAGACACTAGGGACTAGTCAAGGTGTTACTAACAGAACAAAATTAGGTCCCCCCCCCTTCCGCTTCATCATGGGTAACTAAAAAAAAAAACAGCAATGTGGTATTTACCGAGCTGAAAGTACAGAACAACGCCAAGCTGAACTGTCCCCGAAGAGCGTTCCGACATTCCTTCCTTTTCCTACATAGTTACCTCTATTTGTTGACCATACTACTTCCTGTTTCTCATCTGTACCCTCGCATTGCGTTCAACACAACCTCACACTTTTCTGCCTTGCCATGACCTCTTACACCTTTCTCCATTGTCCTCGCTGTACTAGAGCACTCTTTTCGGCACAAATCCCTCCCTTACCGAGGTAAACAACGGCCCTTGTGGGAGTGCATTAAGCTGCAGAGCACCGCTGTCTTCAAAACATCGTAATCATCTGGTCACTGTGAAAGGCTGCTGCGCTGTTTATCAGTGTCAATATGCACACAAACACTCGGTTTGCTTTCCTCAACTTCTCCCCAGACATAACAAGGAACTAAAAAGAAACGTTGTACGCTGCCTGGCCAAAACAAGGTAAACGGTTTTGCAAGAGAATTCAATGCTTGTCCAGAATTCACTGCTTTCTGCATGCATGGATGTTAAGCTGCTATAGTCATTTTATTGGCTATGAACGCATTATATACCTTATATTCCTGATGATGCAGCACTTTTGACCTCACCATTTTAAAAAAATTGCCTACTCAGCTAAGGGTGCTCGTCACGGTGCCTTGTGCACTTCCTGGTGTCCCCTTCCGCAGGCCACGGAGACGTATGTGTACCATCTCCAGATTATCTTACTGCTGAGGCCACATTTGCCTAGTTCACTCGCAGCCAGGACTCTCTGCTCCCTCGATTCTGTCAGCAAACTCAAATCCTTTTGTCCGTGGCGCTTATCGACCCATGTGAAAGAGTATCACCGTGAAATGGCCAAAACTGCCCCTCATCAACGGTCAAAAGTCTCGAATGATCCGCACTCTCCATCACCAATGTCAATTTGCTGGAGAGGCAGGAACTTGGGAAATTGTGGGAGGGTAAAAAAAAATTATACCAAATAATCACAGAATTGAGTGAAGCTTTAAATGCTAACCTACAGGACAAGATATCATTTATGAAGTGCTGAAATGATAACGTACAGTATCTCATTACTGCACCAGCATGGGGGGGGGGGGGGGGGTTAATGAAGGTCAGCAGCTAAATACAGCCTCTAAAGCAAAACACAAGCATCTGTGGAACCTCCATTATTCTAATAGCACGACAAACTGCTGTTCGCAAGTGCAGTGTACATAACAAACATGCAGCAACCCACAGCTGTGTTGCTATGGAAATATTTTGGTTGTGAGCGCAGATGCCGTGCTGAGAAATGAGGCTGAATTAAGGCAAACCATTCTGCTTCTAATAATTCTATTTGGAAACATGAATCCAACTTTTGACAAAGAATTAAAAACTCACTCTGCGGATGAGCATCCGGTACCACTACATACCCAAACAACCCCCTGAGTGGGTTTAGCATTACATTCGAAGCTTTTTCAGACAAGGGCCTGAGTGGACGGTCAAAGTGTAAACAGACATTGCCTTATTGCATTGCCGAGGATGCCATTTTACAGCCCGAGGCGATGCGCTAGACTACTTCCAGACCAAAATCAGAAAACTCAACAATTCCATCATGGACAAGTAAAGGCAGCTGTGTGGGATCAGAGCTTTCGCTCTCATGTCCACACTTGCACAGAGACGAGAATCCCACAGGCATCCGAGAGCAAGCGGCATTTCCCATTACAATTCAACTAGTGAGCGCTACATGAGTACTTGACTCCGTAAACAAGGGTTGCTAGGATTTATGGCTTTCACACACGCTTCTGAAAACGTCCCTCTCTCCTCTCTCCTTTATTACGGTTTACTCTATTAAACAACAAAGAACAGAGGACTGCTTTCAGATTCCTACACCGCTCAGAGGACGGCTCGGTTTATTGACACCGTACAAGCATGCCTGGTTGAATCACTGATTATGTTCGCTGTTGGTGCTGCTCGTTCTCTCTCTCTCCATTACACAAACACTCCTAAAGCCTGAGGGATAGGCCGAGTGTGGAGTGTGAATAACACAGGAGCCTTGCAGTTAATATAATGAGGTTTGTAATAGAATAATTGATGGTGCACTGCAGCATTCCATCACAAGACAACAGACTTGAATCCAAAAACACAGGAAAAGGCCACCGTTCTGTTTGAGGGAACAGTGTGTATGTCAGTCAGTGAGAAGCTGACAGGAACACAGTGCGGAGAGACCGAAATAGCGCAGTGGAGTGAAGAGGAGACGTCTCAGATCTGCTAATTTGTTATTCTAGCTTGTTCACATGTAATGCAGTTCTTAAAAATAAAAAAAAAATGTGGAAGTAAACGTTCCACATTTGTGTGTGTGTGTGTGTGTGTGTGTGTGTGTGTGTGTGTGTGTAAAAAATAAACATATGGTTGCATACATGTGAGTAAATGATCTCTTGGTTCAGCGTTTGATTATTAACTTGACTGTTGACACACCAGAGAGATTTTAGAACAGAACAATAGACAGTTATTGTCTGTTCTGATATACATATTTATTTATTTTTTCCCGTATATATGTATATAAAAATTTGTGTAAAAGGGAAAAAAAAAAAACATTGTGTAAAAAATTTTTTTTTCTTTTTCCCTTCTGTATATGTGTGTGTGTATATATATATTTGTGGCTGAAAGAATAATCATTCAGTGCTCAGGTCTAAAGGTGGAACCATATATTATTGGGAAACAATAACTGGTGTATTAGTGAGCCATGAGAAGTCGTCATTGTGCGATGATCAGAAAAAGAAGGTTGGAAAATCCCCAAGGTTAAAGCAATCAGCACAGACATGAGCGAGGGCCGCGTATGCAGCCGCAGACTGAAGTGGACCGAATGGTGGATTTTATGTTAGATACATGGCATTGTAAAAAGCCTGTGAAAAGAAATCTCTGCTTGAGGTCTTACAAGCATGCGGCAGACGAGCATGCGTGTGCGTACACATGTTCGCACATCTGCTCTTCACACTCTCAGCCAGCTAAACCTTCCACCAAACTCCTGTGTTCCAGGAAGCAGTGCTACTAGAAACACACACAGTCTCAGGCCAAACCACTTCAGATGTGGCTCTCGGGACTCTGTGGCACTGTTATTAAAATAAAAACTGCCCCATCCTAAAACGCTCTACATGGGCTATAATAAGGACAGATAAATCTCAGAGGAAATTGATTAAACTTGCAATTATCTAACTTATCTAAATATCCAAAAAAATGTGTTCAAAGGATGTGTTCATGCAATTTATTAGGAACACCTGCTTATGCATGCAATTACTCAGTTATTCGATTACTGCTTCAACAAACATCAAAACAGCGAATAAAACGCTTAAGGTAACTCGAACACCTCTGTGCAACCATGATGAGCAGAAATTGTCTTGGAACGCATGTAAAGTGTACAGGCTACAACAGAAGAACATCAGGGTTTACTCCTGTTAGCCGGGAAGATTCTGAGACTACTGTGAGCACAGGCTCAGGACACAGCTGAAGACTAGAAAAAGACAAGAATATATGGTTTTTCTCCCATATTGCATAAACACACGTAAACAGTTTCTTAAAATGAAGCAAACTCTTTGCTGGTAGTTTAATAGCCCTATTTACTGTACATCTTAATACATGATATTCAGAAATATCAGTACCATGATCGAATATATTGATCAATGTCAGCCACCAGCACAAGCCATAATAATGACATCATCTTGCGCTAATGCATCTCAAACTCCAGTTGTTCTACTTCCCCAATTCCCAGCCTTTAGGAGCCCAAGCAAGCAACAAGGCTTTGCTCTTTCATTCATAAATAAATTAGCATATCTGTGGTTAAGCTGCCACAACAATGCTTGGCTCCGTGCCATTCTTTTGCCACTGTCCAGTCTAGCTGGACTGGCCATGTGAGACCTGACCAAGTGTGGGGCTGCTGCTGCTCCTGAAAGCACAAACACTTCCTACGGCACACCCAGGAAAGAACCACATGGTTAAAGTTACCAGAATCTTCACACCCTCCTCAACACTCCCAATGTTATGACTCAGCTTGCAAGAAACAGAGCCGGATAACCCCTCTAGCTGTGGTTGCATGGTTATGTTTTGTTGTTTCAAAACCATCTTTAAAAAAAAAAAAAAAACCAACAACTGACTTTGGTGGCTTTTTTTGGTGGTTTTTAGAGTGTGTGTGCGCCAAATTTCTTAAAAACTACTCCAGTATTATGTACTGTTATATCATGGAACTGATTCATTACTACTACACATAAAACATGCATTATGTAGACCTAGATTACAGAAAAACTTAAGTTAAATTAAAACATATCAAAATAGAGCAGAGACTATGGCCTTCACAATTAATCTCTTAAGGTTAAACTAACTATTAGGAATTTTAATTAGTAGTCAATCTTTTTCAGTTGTGTTCACTAATTTATTAAAGGCCTTTTTTTTTATTATAAAATCAACAAACTATTTTAAAATCTCATTATTCAGAGTATACCTTCAAAGAGCCTCTTCTTATGGCCACAGGCCTACTTCCTGTTTGAGTGTGTGTGTGTGTGTGTGTGTGTGTGTGTGTGTGTGTGCGTGTATGTGCGTGTGCATGCGAGAGAAAAAGAGAGAGTGTGAGTGTAAGTGTGTGTGAGTGAGTGATTGTAAGGGAGTGTGTTGTGAGGGGAGCGAGGCGAGCATGTCATCTCAGTGTCTGCAGCACATACTGGCCAGCATGTACAGTATTTCCAAATTGAATTCAATTATTCTTTAATGATGGTTTAATTTATTGAATAATAATGAAACCCCAGGGTATGGCAGAGTCAGCCTGATTCTTTTTTAGGTTTGGTTTTTGGTTTCAGTTCCACTTTCAAGCCAAAAATATTTCATTCTGGTACATGACTATTATAAATTAGCAATGACTAGTTCACTGATTAACATAAAAATAACATTATACATAGTGAAGGTATTAATCTGGGTTTTTCCCCCCTCATAAGAACAATCTCATTATCTGATTCTCTGTGGAAAATCGTATTTTCTTAAACCTTAAGATGAGACTTATAAGACTTAAGATAAACCCCAGAAGCCATTTCATATAGGAATTTGTGTGGGAATGAGTACATACCAGTCGTAGGCGTGACAGTATGATAATCAAACATCATCATCATAATGAAATTTGGGGTTACACAGTTAACTTTTTGCTGAACTGTTATATTGTACATAATGACAGCACAAGTATACACATTTTTAAAATTCCACTGCTTAAACTAGGCTAGAAGATGCTACAAGCTTCAAAACCAATGGCAAGGAACTTAATGTACTATCACACTCTGTTTAAGTTGGCATTTTAATAATATGTATTCCAGAGTCTTAGGTATTTAGTACAAAAAGTATATCAAAGAAATTGATATATTTACTGTATTGCATATTCTGATGAGTACTTAAGGCCAAAGGTACATTAGAGAGACTGTCAATCAGAATAAGTGTGTCAGGGCTGTGCAAATTCTGGGGCAAACTGGATTTAGGGCCATATTGCTAACCAGCAGCCATTTAGAGAATGGGTTAAAAAATATATATATATAATTAAAAAATGCATGCACGGTTGTGCTTTGGATGCCATTAAAAGCTATGAGAAGCTTCCCAAATAAAGATCTTATAAAATGTTAAAATAACTAACAAATAGGCTTGTGACTATGAATCAATATTATTACATCCTATTCCTTCTTATATTCTGTGGATTTGTTTAGTAAGTATATGTGCCCTGAAACCATAATTACATGATTTCCTGTGTGTG
>JAQMYJ010000006.1:10726631-10778073 GCA_030014305.1 Clarias laeviceps | reverse complement strand
AAACCATAATTACATGATTTCCTGTGTGTGTATATATAAAAACAGTCTGTTGTGCTATTTGTACACACATTAGTTTTGTTTTAAATGTGTTGCAAATTTTGGATAAAAGAAAATGCTTTAACAAATTGAGTTGTATATATATATATATATATATATATATATATATATATATATATATAATAATAAATAAATAAATGTGTGTGTGGATTAATGTTTATTATGTGTATTAAATCAATGTGTATATATAAAATGTATATACACATACTGCATATACACTATATACACACAGACTACAGTGTGAATATATATATATATAAAAAATAATAATAATAAAATAATAATAATAATAATAATACACACACTTTTAAAAAAATTTTGGGCCCCTCTGTGCGAGTCTGTGTGAGTGTGTGTGTGTATTGTATATACATGTATACAGTACATGTATACAGTACATACATACATACTCCCACGCATACATACACCTCTTGCTTATTTGATGTTAAGTCACATGGGAAACATAGTGAGGCCCTGAGCTGTAGGCATTTGGTGAGAAATTTTAATTCTAATTGAAATTAAAATTATAAACATTTAATTTGAAAGGGATTTTTTAAAAATCATTTTGCAAAATATTTCAACTGTTTGTAAATAATAGTGGTTAAGTGAGGAAAATGGCCAGTTCCTGTTAAAAGCAATACAGGAAGCTGACTGATTCAACGGCCACTCACTGAAGGCATCAGTATGTAAAATTCAATTCAATTCAAGTCAATTTTATTTACACAGTGCTTTTAACAATGGTCATTGTCTCAAAGCAGCTTCACAAAAATGAAAAGAAAATTTGAAAAGAACATTTATGGACGTGTGTATGTGTGAGAAAAATGTGTCTAGATAATAATGAGATTGTCTCTGATGAGCAAGTCGAGGGTGAAGCGACAGTGGCAAGGAAAAACTCCCTGAGATGGCAATACAGGGAACCCATCCTCATTCGGGTGATAACGGATAGAAATTATATAACGTGTGTTATACAGCAGAAAGTTCAATATAACAGAAGTTCTTTAAATTAACATGAAGTCCAGTTCACCACATAAAATAGGCCTGTGTGTGTGTGTGAGAGAGAGAGAGAATGTTAAACACGGATGACTAAAAGAATGACTTTAAACAATAGCCCTGTGTGTGTGTGTGTGAGAGAGAGAGAGAGAGAGAGAGAGCGAGCAGATGCGGGAAATGAATGTACGGCCGGAAACATGACCCTCTACAGTAAACGTAAACAGTACACAGTGTGCGAATCTTCTAGATACTGAAAGCTAAACCGAAACCCGGGATTAGACGACCCGCATTCACACAGCGCGCCTCGGTCATGTCAACTTATGTGACGGCGTGTACGGCTGTATCTCCAGAAACACTCTCTGGTCGTGTATAAACGACATAAAGACAGTCGTGTTCAGCTTTAAACGCCGAGCGTGGTCGAGTGTGTTTATTTCTGGAAGCACCGTGTCTCTGCAACATGGCCGACACACACACACACACACACAGCCTACATTGTTATTGTTAGCTCGCTGTGCCTCTTTCTCCTCTGTAGACTCAACACATGGACTCAGATAACACCAGCTATTTGGAAGATTTTCAGTACAAAACAAGCAAATTTCAAATTAATGTGACGCGACAGATACCGCAATCAGTACTTACCATTTGATGGTGGTGACCGTATGGAATATTTGTCTCTTGAAAAAAGGCACTGAGGGCTGTCTGTAACAAGAGGACACGAATAATCAATTCGACTGTACACCAAAACCATTATAATACGTTTGCTTCAACATAGGTCTTATAGATGGCAATGTTTTTTTTTGAGACAGCACTATCATCTTAGGTTGTGTAATAATAATAATAATAACAATAATAATAGGAGATAATTAAGGGAGGGTTGTTAAACGCTGTTTGTTGGAATGTATGTAATCAGTAATGAGTCCAGAGCAGTGCTCTTCTCCATTGCATAATGGCAGTGCGATCTGAACACTGAGCCACGAGGAGATTATTGCCTTTAATCTGGACTAAAAGATAAACATACAGTAGACACAACAATATAATCTAGATTAGTTTATTTAAAATATATATTTATATACACATCCACCGTCGTATGAAATCAGGGAAAATAACAATAATAATAATAATAATAATAATGTGTGAATTTACAGAGCGACGCGTTCTAACACGGCAGTGTTTACACACAGAACGCGGTGTAAAGCCTGAACGTTTTCCCTGTGCGGAAGCGACACGGCGGCGTGGAGCGCGAGCCCTGAAGCCGTCGCCACATACGCACCCATAATAAACAATGTCGTTAGCGTAGTTACCCTCTTACCTCAAACTGCCAGTGTGCCGCCTGCAGAAGCTGCTTGGCCTGATCTGCGGCGCATCCAGCTGTCAGGACGAACTGGTTAATCATCACTTGATGTTTGAGTTCATCCATGTTCGCCGGAGTGTATTTCCGAGCCGCGGACGGTAGTGTTTGGTCTGGGATTCAATTTTTCCGATGATGTTTCTCCCCTTTCCTTTCTCACTCGTCCACCATTACAGCCGGCTGAGCAAACACAAATATTTACTGTAGGAGCGCTGGGGTAAGAGCCTCCCCCTGATTGACACCCCACGCAGCCAATAGGAAACGAGCTCAAAAGGTGGGAATTGTAGGCAAACCTAATCCCCTTTTCACATTTCTCCGTCGACGAAACGGGATTGCGCTAAATTAATACAGCAAGCAAACACGTTAAATTTAATATATTACTCATCATAAACCAGACAAATATCCACGTTAGGTATTTTTACATTTCCGGCGGGAATACACTGAGAGTGTTAGGTCTACAATGTTTTGCCGAGGACTCCATTTCCCGTCATGCCACTCTTTGTTTGTAAAATCCTGTAAGGCTGAATTTTGTGAATGACGGCTGCTCCTGTCCAATTCCCATTCGAGGTCTGCCACTACCTCGCCAAATATGGTAAACAAATCTTCCCAGGCCAATTGAATTGCGTGGAGTGACATAAAAGTACAAAGACAGAAGGAAAGTGTTTGAGATGTGACTGTCTCCCACCAGATTTGCGCAGTGTTTATATTATTAGGCTTTATATTTACATTACTGCTGCAGACCAAACAAATCTATTTAAAGGTGTATCCAGCTTGTTTCTTACCTCAAAGAATTACAATACATTTACCTAAATGTTTAAATTATGAGTAATTTTGTATTTATTTTAAACAATTTGTAGAACCATGACAAATCCCGACGAAATAAATGCGTTAAAAAACTGAAAGTTTGCATAACATGCTAGGTTTTCACAGACATGTCTGAAGGACAAACTTAGTCACATGACTACGGATCGTTACAATATTTACGATTTAAGGAAGAAATATAGGTGACAGATAGATAAAAAGATTGAGACATACAGATTATGTAAAGGTGAGATGTATAGCGGCATAACACTTTTTATTCAGGGTAGAGTTCACATAGGACAGCTATTTCAAAGATGATCACGTCTTTGTTTATTACATTATTATTATTATTATTATTTTACACATTACACATACGTTTTCATGAATTAGTCTCCAGCAATACTTTTTGGTTCGAATTGCATGTGATGTGTTTACAAACATGCAATTCGAAACAAAAATGTAACTTTTATATGTCTGCTTTATGCTTATTTCATGCGTAGATAAAAATCATTAGCAGCACATCGCATAGTGGTTAGCACTCTGGCCTCGCACCTCCAGTGTCCGGGTTTGAGTCCTGCCTCAAATCTGCATGCATGGAGTTTATATGTTCTCCCCATGCTTGGTGGGTTTCCTCTGAGTTCTTTGGTTTTCTCCCTCAGCAGTGCGTGTAAATGTGCACCCCACTTTGTGCCCTGGGATATGCTCCAGGTCCCTGTACAGGATAGAAGTTATAGAAGATGAATGCTTGATTAAAAATCATAGAGGGTCAAAAAATTCCATAAGCCAAATATTCCTTAAAAAGAGAATGTTTTGTTATGGGAAAGCGGCCTATTACAGCAACACATAAACATATAATGCAATTTGCACAATCTATTGCACAATCTTTACTCAATAGGTATTCATGCTAATTTAATATCCATAATAACACAACTGTGACAGCAATTCCAGCTGTAATTCAAATCTACTTGTATTTAAAAAAACAGAAATGTAACATTAGGCAGTGTCATCCACGGCAAAAATCAGTACGTCAGGCAGAGCTCATCGCTACTGAATCAGATTGTCTACAGTGAAACAATGCATATGACAGGCAAAGGGGCTGCATGGGAGCAGAGTGAGGAGTGGTAGTGAGTTGACCGCACACTCCATTTGCAGGCACTGGTACACCGGTGTCAGGATCTGCATGCGGACGTAGTCGTGGGTAATCTCTAATCATTTATATCATATGTTTATATTAAGGCAGCATGGTGGCTAAAGTGCTTAGACACTTTCACCTTGTACCTTCATGGTTGGTGGTTCAAGTTTTGTCTTGCCTCCAGTCTGTGTGCAACAGTTTGCATGTTCTTCTTGTGCTTGTCGAAGCTCCCTAGCTTCACATATTGTGGTTGATCTTTGACGTAGTTGGTTATCCAGGTCACCAGTATAGTATCCACCTGCATGTCCAGTAGCTTATTCTTGAAAAGTAAACAAAAAATGACCTTACCGTGCTGCCTGCCTCCTCAAGATGAGTTTAAGCTCTGTGCAGCAGGAAGATAATAGCGTTCTTCACACTGATGGGGACTGATAGTAGTTCAGTGATGGTTCGCCTCTTGAACAGAGGTTCTTTAGGACCAGCCTCTCCAATGACTTCATGACATTTGAGGTCAAGGATACTGGTCTGTAGCCACTGAGTGTGCATGCGTGTTTATGTGCATGTGGGGTGTAGCTGCTGGGAACGGAGGGCTGGGGAATGGCTATTGTGATGAAAGAAGTAAGGGGTGTGAGTTAAGGCAGGAGCTGGGTGATGGTTGAGCAGAGACCACATCTTCAAACCTGTTTTTAAAAAACTGTTTTAACTCATTGACCTCCTGTAATTCTCACCTGGTCAGAATTTTTCCCCCCATTGATGGTTTATCCCACACCGCACATGACTTAAGTTCTTATTAATTGTATAATCCCCTTTCACACATGTATGGTATATGCTCCATATTAAAAATAAAATGTTGTTGCTTAAGAAATAAGGTTCATTAATATGATGAGTTTTTCCAGTTAGAACTGCAAAATGGGACCAACTCCATATTGCGATATACTGTATGTATTTGGATACAATGTTATTGCTGGTTTGAAAAATACTTTTGTCAATATAGTGCAGGACATATTTTTAGGCAGTAATGACGTCAGCATTAGTTACAAAGCGTATTCCTTAAGAAATTAGTCATGAGGTTAGCATTGGTTAGTATCCTTAGTCGTATATTCTTATGAACTACGTATCCCATGATGCTCAGCGCCATGAACTAACGTCTCGCGGGGTTGCTCGTGTTGTTTCCAGACTGGATCAGTGTTGGACTGTTGTTTATACCGGACATATATATCACATTTTTATTCGTATTATTTATCTTTTATTTATCTGCGTGAGTGGGTGTTCAGAGCTTGTTATTTTCCCTCTATGTGGTGTAATACTGTTCTGGGATCAGCGATGAACGCAACATTTTCCCCAGGAGAGCTGGGAATGGATCTGTAACGGTGGAGAGACGAATTGGCCGTACAAGCGTGAGGCTGCCTGCCAGAAACAGTCTGCTTTCCGCTTCCTTATAGCTCCAGGCTTTCCAGCAGGACATTTCTGGGTAAACATGGGCTCAATACTTAGTCGAAGAATTGCTGGAGTTGAAGATATCGATATTCAAGCCAATTCCGCGTACAGATATCCTCCTAAATCCGGTAAGATTGTACTGTACATTACACTCAATATCATGCAAACGCCATGCAAAGTGTTGCTCTCAGATCTGACTAACAGCTTAGTACTAACAGCTTAGTACTCATCACGGATTAATGAAGAAAATCCTTACTTCAGCTCAGGTCAGTGATTTTTATCCAGTAGATTTGTCATATACTGTGTGTCAGGGCAGGGGTTGTCAAATTTATCTATCTCTCTATCTATCTGTGAGATTATCAAAGATTTATTCCACGGTGATGTAGTGGTTACCACAGTGGCTTCGCACCTCCAGGGTCAAGGGTTCGATTCCCACCTTGAGTCTGCGTGGTGGAGTTTACACGTCCTCCCGACTCTCCCCCGGGTCTTCCGGTTTCCTCCCACAGCTAACTGGTTTGCCCGTAGTGTGTGAATGAGTGTGTGGTGCATGCATGTGTGCCATGCGATTGATTGGCACCCTGTCCAGGGTTTACCCTGTCTTCAGTGTGCCTGTAGTTTCCTGGGTCAGGCTACAGGATTCCTTCAACCCTGTGTAGGATAAGCAGTGTAGAAGACGGATGAATGAAGGACACATCAAACTAAATTAGTTTGAATCATGACATTATGACCTTTCGCCTAATATTAAGTATGTCCCCCTGTTTTGCCACCAAAATCTATGATGCACTTTGTGTTCTGACAACATTCTATGGGAACCAGCATTGACCCTTTCAACAATTTGAGCTACACTAGCTCTTCTATTGGATCGGACTACACGCATCAATGGGACTTGGCCATCCATGATTCTGTCTCGGTTTACTGGTTTTCCGTCCTTTGACCACTTTTTATTAGGTTCTGACTGCGGCAGACCAGAAACATCCCACAAGAGCTGCAGTTTTGGAGCTCTGACCCATCACATCACCCATCACAATTCAGTCCTTAGTAGTAGCTACAAATACATTGTCTCATTAAAGAGGCATTTGGAATTGAGTGGGATATAGTAGCCAGCAAGTGAACATTTTATCTCTGAAAGTGATGTGTTAGAAACAGAAAGAAATTGAGCAACTTTGACAATCAGATGGCTAGGATCAGTGAAACACCCGGGCTGTATTGGTCAGGACATGACCAAAAGTGATCAAAGGAAGAAAAACTGATGAACCGGCAAAAGGGTCATGGGCGCCCAAGGCATGAGGAGTGAAGGCTGGCCCGTGTAGAAGAGCTACTGTAGCTCAAATTGCTGAAAAGGTTTTGCTGGTTCTGAGAGAAAGGTGACAGAAAAAAAATGTATCACTTTTTTTTTATTTTTTTTTTTTATTCCAATACGGGAGACCTACTCAATATTAGGCGGGTGGTTATAATGTTATGGAAGGATTATGTTCATAATCGAGGCAAAATGATTACATTGTTTTAAAAGCTTTTTAAAAAAATATAAAAAGAAACTTTCTGTGAGAACCAGTCTGACTAGTAATCAAGTGAGCAGTTACAATTATATCATTATAATCATAGCTATGTACTATGTAAAAACATGACAGTAGTAGTGTGTAGTGCATAGTGAATTCCATCACACTCACAGTGATAATGAAATCACGCTCCTGGCTATGTATCATGCAACTAGATCCTATTGTGAGCGCCACTGACTTATGCATTACACACTGCTCCCTCAGTTCCACCAGTGGCAGCTGGAGTGCAGCACAGTTGAGTGATTTACGCACCTAAACCAGACTGATGAGTGTTTGACAGCAAATTCACTATTTATTTATTGTGCTGTAGAAGAGGTGACTGTTCTTGAGCAGGAAGTATCAAATATTAGTAAGAATGAGGTGAGGAGGGCGTTGAAGAGGATGAAAAGTGGAAAGGAGTTGGTCCATGAGTTCATCAGAGGGACAACCCATGTTAGATGTTGCAGCAGGAGGCCAGATTGAGGTGGTTTGGACATGTTAGAAGGATGCTGAGGTTGGAACTGCCAGGCAGGAGGTCTAGAGGAAGGCCAAAGAGGATATTTATGGATGTACAGGACATGAAGTTAGTTGGTGTGAGAGAGGAGGATGCAGAGGATAGGGTTAGATGGAGGCAGCTGATTCGCTGTGGTGACCCTTGAAAGGGAACAGCCGAAAGACAAAGAAGAATTTACTGTGCTGTAGAACCACTAGGAATTCCTATGATTCAGATTTCTAAGTCTTTTATTTCTATGATTCAATTCACAGGTCTATGTGTGTTATACTGATATAAGTCCACTTCCATGCTCAATATATTGATTTTCTAATTACAGGCAATTATTTCACCAGTCACTTTTTCATGGGCGGCCAGAAATTTGACACACCCCATCCTGAGGGATATCTGTTTGGAGAAAACATGGATTTGAATTTTTTAGGCAACAGACCAGTTCAGGTGAGAAACCCAAATGATTTCAGTGACCCATTGAGTCCTATAAATATCCTGATATTACATAATTTCCTTTCTCATTGTTCTAGTTTCCCTACGTGACTCCTGCACCTCATGAGCCAGTGAAGACCCTTAGGAGTCTAGTGAACATCAGGAAGGACTCCTTACGGCTTGTTAGGTTGTCCCATGTAGCAATTTGATAGCATTTTTTGATACTAAAAGAAGGTAAGCTTTAAACGTCGTCTATTTACTTTGTTATCAGGTACGAAGCCGAAGACGAAAGCACTGCAGACGAAGCTGGAAATTCTGAAATCTTGTACGGCGTGGAGTTTTACTTTGACACTGATGCCAGGGTCGCCATCACACTATACTGCCAGGCTTTTGAGGAGTTTTCTAATGGAGTGGCAGTGTAAGTAGTCTTTATAGCAAACTATACAAATTCTGCAGTGTGTTTCTACAGTACATAGTAAATTCACTTGAGAGAGATCAATAGTTCTCAACTCCCGTCCTGAAGGACCACTTTCCCTGCACATTTTAATGTTTCTAAGCTCCCAGCACACCTGATTAAACTAATCAGCTAATTAAAAGCCTTTTCTGAATTGAAGTGGGTGTGATAGAGTTGGGAAAACACTAAAGTGTGCAGGCCAGGTGGTCCTCCAGGACCCAGTGAGATAGATTATGCACACATGCTGTCGGTCTTCATACGACTGTTACAGGTCAAAGTAAGCATGTAGGTCATGTGATTATGCACAACGTACTGTAGTCCCTGCCTTTGTCACTTGAGCCCAAAGAAATACAACACTACTTTAATCAGCTTCAGCAATGCCAAGGAAACTGCAGCACACACAAATACTTCGGAGCGTCGGTGGGCAACCTTAACATTAAAAGCACCAAGGATTTGCGTTCCCCTTGTGCCATTTGTGTGTGTGTGTATGTGCGTGTGTGTGTGTGTGTGCATGAATACACTGATCAGCCATAATATTAGCACCTGTCTTGACCCATTTCAAGGCTTATTTAATATTATGTTATTAACTTTCAAGTGATCTTGAGTGAGAAATAAAAAGAAAGTTAGTTCATATTAGGGAAAACATCTGTTTGAATCCAGACCTCTGGGCCACCATGTAGATAATACTCTAATGCTGTATCAACTGTTCAAAATATAAACTGTTTTATAGCACGTCCACCTACGTCATTAAAGTAAAAAAAAAAAACAATACAAATGATTATACTTTCATAATAATCCTAATAATATCAACAATAATATAATAGCAAGATAACCAATGATTGCAATAATCAGTGAACAAAGCTAAACAATAAAAAAAAAAAAAAAACATACTGCTCACATGCAGCACATTTTAAACATTCATTTATCTGGGGAGAGATGGATGAGCAGAGGCTGCATTTCAAAAGCTTCCTAAATCCATGCTATGGAGTCGCAGAGGTGTAAACAGCTGTGTATATACTGTACATGCAAACCAATGACTGCTTGTACATTTAAATAACGATATTAAGCGATATTACATTTTTAAAACATTTGTTTTAAAGCTACACTCCAAAAACACCAGCTATGGCATCTGAGACAGTCTGCTATAAGAAAGGGATAAACCAGCAGTTTTCTCTTCCGTCTTTCAAGATTGATTTCACTAAATGGAAACCAGAGGAGGTGAGAACCATAAATATTTTATGTCATCCTTACTAATTGCTGTGTATTTCTAAAACTCATTTTCACAAATTACCCTCATAAAGTGTGGATTGTTTTCTGTTAAATGTTTCACGAAACAACATCATTATAGAACTTGTACTACAATAGCTGTGTTTTTCTCAGACACGCAGTAGTTTTGCTGGAGTTGGGACGCTGTGGATAAAGCATTGCCTGGGCCTGGGACAAACCCCAAGGAAACCCACATACACATGCGCGATCCCCTAAAAACCACCAAGTTGTCACTGTTGCAACTTGAGCAAGGCCCTTAACCCTCAACTGCTCAGATGTGTAATGAGATAAAAAAATGTCTGCTGGATAAGAGCGTTATATCCGCAAAATGTTCAGTTGGGTCACGGGTTATGTGCAGGTCACTCAAGTTCTTCCACATTCACCTCGGCAGACCCTGCTGTCTTTATGACCAGGGTTAATGTCATGCTGAAACATGTCTACGCCTTTTAGATCCAGTGGAGGGGAATTGCAATGCTACAACATATAGATCAAAGAATCCAAAGCAATAGATTTGTGGAAGGCACATATTTGGGAATGATGGTCTTCTTTTGTGACTTTTCAAACACTTTGGGCTCTGAAACTCTCTTTAAACCCTATTTTCTAACCCAGCCCAGGCCCAGCATCAGTGCTGACTGAAGGAATAATATCCACCGTACTTAGTCCTGTGGATTTTTATATGTATTTACACAGTGTCTTACTTTTTCCTCACTGTGTTTTAACTTCTATTACAAACTTCTATTAAACTTTTTTGGAAAAGGGAAGAGTTTCTATAAAAGGTTTCTCATGATTTAACGCTGCGCAAATTCTTGATCTTTTTCTTAGCTGAACTTTGACCTGGACAGAGGTGTTTTCCCTTTGGTGATTCATGCAGTTGTGGATGATGGAGATGGTAGGTCTTACAAGTGTAATAAAAAAATATTCTATTTAAAAATTCATAAATAGTTGAACTAGTCCGTCAATATTGATCAATATTCTTTGCCATTGCAGACGTTGTTGGACACGCCCATGTACTTTTAGCAGCGTTTGAACGGGTACGCAATGAGTTTTGAATGTTAAATAGCATTACTGAAGGAGAATGATCAGTTTCGATGTTTTCACTTAAAGCTCTTAAATACATTGAAAACTAAATACTAAAAACTAAAAATCAACTATTTACATTTAGATGTCGGCGAAATATTGTTGGAACAAAATTGCAATTCAGTATCTAAAAATCTTAATTTTACATTTGATTTTGTTTCATTTTGTCTTTTTTTTCACAGCATGTTGATGGCAGCTTTTCAGTGAAGCCTCTGAAGCAGAAACAAATTGTAAGAGATGTGTAAGGGTTAACTTCATTCAGATGGTAGTCACTTTTTTGATCAGGCAATATGTTCACTTACTTTTCCACTTTTTAAGTTCAGCATGGTGTTTTCTTCTCAATCTTTTACCACACTTAAAGAGAACTCACATGACACTCACGTTGAACATTAACGACTACGACTACATTTAAGAGGCTCAGTCAGGCGTAGATGTAGAGGTAGAGCGACACAATAATAGTGGGTGTGCATGGAGGCATTTGACATTATAAAACTGTTACTGAGCCGCTTTCAAGGGTTGTTGTCAACCGAAACACTTCAGGGCAAACAAGAAGTGAGTTTACTGCCCACCTCCTGTCCCAGTGTAGATAAGCTCACCTTGTACTGATGCCATCGTGCAGGTTGATCGTGTCAGCTACCTACTCCAGGAGATTTATGGCATCGAGAATAAGAACAACCAAGAGACGAAGGTAAATCAAGCTACTGTCTCGAACCAATGACGTATAAGAATGTCAAGGTAGCAATAACCCATGTGCCTTCACTAATAATTTACAGCTAGATGTCCTTATGGAGGTTCCTGTGTCCTTAATCTTTGTGTTATATGACCACATTTCTCCCCCGCCCCATCAGTCTGTAGAGGATGAGAACAGTGACAACAGCAGTGAGTGTGTGGTGTGCCTGTCAGACCTGCGCGACACACTCATCCTCCCCTGCAGGCACCTTTGTCTCTGCAATGCGTGTGCTGACACACTACGTTACCAAGCCAACAACTGCCCTATCTGCCGACTGCGTGAGCATCTCATTAATCAATGCATACACTTCTGCAGGATCGGCTTGTTATCGAAACAGGCCGAGTCATATTTTCTTAGCATGATAATCCATTTTAAACAGAAGTTTAAACAGAGGATTAATCTTTGTGTTATATGATCACGTTTCTTCCCCCATCAGTCTGTAGAGGATGAGAACAGCGACAACAGCATTGCGTCCCTGTTTTCTCCAGATTGTCTGTATTTAATTTAATTGGATGCAGTTGTAAATGGCCGCTGTTGTAAATGTGGACAATACAGACTTTTGAAACGCACTGACACCTGCTGGACAGAAGTAATATTTGCAATAGCATATAGTTAGGGCATTGTGTTCTGTTTCCTTGAGAAACATTACTAGGAGAATGTATACATGGGTGACTGCCATTAAAGATTAGAACTCATTCCTATTGACGGAGGAAATGTTTAAGCTTATAATAACAATATAAAGAACATAAGCCTAAATATCAACTCAAGCTTAAAGTTTCAACAGATCTACATATTTTAAAAGAAAGTATAGATACAGATATTTCAAAAGTTTCAAGGTGATAGTGGGGAAAAAGATAGAAAGCTGTGGGGAATCCAGTGAAGGAAATGAGAAGCAAAGCCCTTTATTAAACATTTGTAAATGTTTACCTTTTTTGTTGCAAAAATGAATCTGGTAACATTTGTGCTCATTGTAAAGAGGGTGCAACAGCTGTGTTTGATGACTTATAGTGCATTATTTTTTTTATGTTTGCTTGTCCTTAAATGGGCTTTTTCTCCTCCTCACTAGCTTTCCGAGCACTGCTACAGATCCGTGCAGTGAGGAAGAAGCCTGCTGGAGTGCTCTCCACTGTCCCCTTCAGTCCAGTGTTATCTCAGAGCTCAGACAACACAGAAAATTCGGTATAAAGCTATGCTTTAACTATGGAGGTTAAAAAAAATACTAATATGATATCTTTAAATACTGATATCTTTAACAATTAGTTTTCTACAGTCATGGCCTTAACAGATGGACTCATTTCCTATTGTATTAAGGAAATATTATGAACTGGTCATCATTTAAATAATTTTTGCAAATAGATTCAGACGTAATCAGTAATCTGAGTGTGTTTTGACCTCTTACATTGGCCTGTAGAACTCAGAGAACATCCCTCCAGGCTATGAGCCCGTGTCTCTCCTGGAAGCTTTGAACGGCGTGCAGCCTGCGTCTCCTGCTCTGCCCTCGGCTCCTCTATATGAAGAGGTCCAGTATTCAGGAGAGATGGGTGACCCACTGACCCTGAGCTTAAAGCAGCAGAGCACCGTCGAGCTCAGTGCAGATCCAGCAGCTCTGAAATCCAAACTCAGCAAGTCACCAGATGGGTAATTACACTTTGGCCACTATTTATTATTATTATTATTATTATTATTATTATGATAATGACTATGCATTTTTACTGTAGTGATTTCTTTTCATTGCTATTAGTATGGTGACTGATCATCTATATGTCCTGTCCTATGAATCACTGCATATCAGCAATATTCAATAAAAAAGGAACATGAATAACAGCAAGATAAATAACAATAAAATAAGACATTTTAAATACAAACAGTGCCAAATACATAAAAATGGTGAACCTGAATAATCAAATGTAATAAGTTTAGTTAAGGCTACAATTAGTGGAGAGTACTAAATATTTATCGTATTTTAAATGTTTCTGGCATATTGAATTGTGTATGAAAGTTTTTCTGAGATCAGATAAAAAAAAAAAATCAGAATTAAGCCACATTGTATTTTTTTCATTTAAGATTTAAGCCATGGTTGTGCATGATGTATGATTTCTAAACTCGGTTTGTCTAGTGAAATCAGATTTCCGTTGTTCAGTAGGCAGCAGCTCACCCGTGTTTAAAGACTAATTAATATTTATCAGCAAATGCAAGTAAATGAGATGAGATTTGTAGACATGTTCATACGCAGTATAAAAATAAATCACATTTGCCTGTTTGCATGGCATGGACTTTCATATAAAATGCATGGAAGCCTGAAACCTTTTTTTTAATGAGTCCATATATACAGTATATATATATATATATATTTTCTACACGCAGGTCTACACGCTCCCCCACGTCTCCTATCCAGGAGGAGGAGGATGAAGAGCATCTCTCTGATCTTTCTGATGCTCACCCTCACCCTGTGCGGCCCTACAGTCCAGCTCCAACTGAGGTCTGCCCTCGGCATCTCGCCTGCATACAGTATCACTGTATATGAATAATCTCAGATTCTTGTCCTATACTCGTGTAGTACTTTATTGATTGGCTCATGAAAGGAAGCTGTTTGCATGATTTTCATATTTATCAAACCATTTAGAGAGACCTTGTATCATGTGCATGTATTTAAGTTGTTTTGTTTTTTACGTTAAACATCATGTTTTATTTTAATAGGCTATGTTTATAATCTTAACTAATATAATATTATACGTAAATGAAAAGATAAAATTTCCTTTGAATATGGCCCTACTGGGCCTCACAAATCTGATGTGTCCCGGGCAGATATTGAGTTTGACACTCCTGACTTTACATGGCCAAAAATAAATTGTAATTTATTTGTTACAAACATTATATTTCATTGGCAAGCATGATGTAAATGACATGCTAAATCCACGTTAGCTGTGGATGGGAGCATTATTATCATCTAAGAGACCATTCGGCTAAGAATAGAAATGTCTTACTGAGAGATGGTGATTAGTCAGAAAACACATTGAATTAACTTCCAGTTTTCTTTTGTTGTAGGAGAGATGTGCAGTCAGACCATAGAAAAAATGCTCACTTTATGACAGTTAATGCTTTTTTTTTCATCTATATGTGACACTTAGAAATAAATAGAACAGGAGAAAATATGGCAAATTACATACACTGGGGTAAAACAAGCTGATTTTATTAATTTTTTTAAATAAATACCTCATTCAGTGGTAACAAAACAACTGGTAACAACACTGTTAACAAAAGTCATTGTTGTAACTGTGTACATTATTGTTTGAGCTGCTCAGTGCTCTGAAGCTGTTTCATCCTTCCTCCCACACCTAGGCAACAGTAGATGGTATAGAATCAGATCCAGGTTCCCCTAATACAGGTAAACCTACACTGGAGATGAAGTTATATTATTTAATTAAATTATCTATTATTCTATTATGATTGAAGTGTAAAGTGTAACATTCTTGTGTGTGTGTGTGTGTGTGTGTGTGTGTGTGTGTGTGTTTTCAGGGTCAGAGGGCAGGTCTGTGGGGGTGTCTGTAAGCGAGATCCTGCAGGACTGCCACAGTGCACGCAGCAGTCTGAGCCGCACTGAGAGCGATCCCTCAGCAGACCTGGCACTGCCTGGTGAGTGAGCTCTCCTTCATTATTACTTTCGTGCTCCTCGTACATGGTCAGCATCAGCTGCTAAACATCCCCCAACACTCCAGTGCACCGACTCTCTACAAGCTACACCCTCATTTTGCACTTCCTTCTTGTGTCGTTATTTACTCCCTTCTGTGTCAAGATTTTTTCAGCAAGTGTGTAAGGACCCTGTGTTTTACTCGTGATTTCTAACATATAGTTCGTTTTTAGATTTTAAGTGTAGATGTTGAAGCTGTTGAACACTTTGTTCATATTAATTAATGAACTCTCTAAAGACCTGTATTTTTCAGGATCTATTCTAGTATAATTTCAGAAATGCCTCAACATAAGATTAAACAATCGCCAAAAACCATAATGACATGGTTGGTGTTGTGCATTATGATGAGGAAAGATTGCTTAACCCAAGTGGCACTATGCTGAAGAATGATCCAGACATTTTGTGTACGAAAAGTTGACCAGAAAAGTTTAAATGGTGAGGGAACATTACATACAAGTTATATTTAATCTTTATACGTAGATAAGTTTATTTCAGTGTTCCACTAAACTAAATCCACTAAATTCTGCAGAACTGTTAAAAATTCTGCTTCGAGTCAGAATTGACTAAACTTAAGAAATGTTAATAATCTTGATTAAATTAATTAATGCGATTAGTCCTGATAAATAATTTGAATTGTTTGACAGCACTACTTTTTAACTCCTTGCTGAACTGCTGATGATATTCTTGACGTTTAACTTTGATGTGCTTTTACAGTCTGATGCTTGTGTGCTTCTGTGCTGTTCTGTTTCTTAACTCTCTCTCTGTTAATCTGACCTGAACTTACTCTCAACTTGCTCAGCATCTGAGTCCTGGTCTACTGCTGTTGAGGAATGTTCATAACGGTATGTAGGAGTAGTTCCCCGAGCGATCGCTTCAAGCTACTTTCACTTTATTCTTGTTGCATTAACAGCCTATGGCTTTTGTTTATGTAGTTCTGCTTTTAAACATTTAGAAAACTGCTATGCGCACAACATTCCTTAATGTCTTCCTGTAGCAATATTTACCTGACTGTAGTAATCTTTTCAGGGTCATCAGGGTCCATTGAGAGTCTGAAGAGTCAGAGCACCAGCAGCTCCATCCAACCTTTGCTCTGCCTCCCCAGCAGCCTGTGTATCGAGCACGAGCTCCTCAGCCCCTAGCAGCACTACACTCCTGTGTGCCTCTGCGTTATAGCATTTCTGCTTCAATTAAGAGTCTCCTTCTAAGAATAGCACAATCACTAATGTCTCCTAAAGGTTATTAAGAAACAGCATTGCTCATTTGAAAGGTTCAGACACTATTGTTTCTTTGCTGTGAACTACAGACCTTTTGAACACTGACACTCCTTTCATTTAAATCTTGTGTGTTTTAATGTCTTCGAAACAAACACTAAAGCAGAGGTACTCGATTGATGATCCTAAACTAATGAACAAATATCTAATTTCTTTGACACATCTCTAATTGTGGTTATGATTTTTTAAAATTATTAAGACACTATTTTTATAGTACTAGTGCAATCATGTATGGTCCAATCAGTTTCTTGTAAGATCCATTTGTTTCATTTTGTTCGATAAGTTCTTGTATTTTTTTTATATACTCTATTGATATGTACATGCAATTCCAATTGTCCTTCTGCAAAATATCAGTCAAAACAATCTATGTCTGTTAATGTCAGTTTTGGTCAAAGGATTCAAAATTGAAAACCATGAACATTTACTTGAGCGTTAAAATTGATTATCAGTATACCTGTTAAGCTTGGTCCCACACTAAAATGTTTTTAACCCTTGGAACTGTGTTTTAGTCCAGGACTGTCCTCAAACTCTGATTAAAAGCCAGTCTAGCCAGTTAAAACCATGGCTTTTTAGTGATTCACTGCTTCTACGCTCTGTAGAATGAATATTGTATATTTGTATGTATGTAGTTACATCATTTTATCATAAATTGCTGTACATAAATTCTTCCTGCTGTCCCCTCATTCAAGACCATAATCCGGAGTTATTATAATGGATACACAATACAATATTATACAATATCATAAGGTGGCCTGCTGCATTTGACCTTTTTTTTTTTTTTTTTTTTTTTTAAACATAGTCAGTGAGAACTTTTTGTTCATAAGATAGCTAGAAAGATAGAGTACTTTATTAATCACTCACTCATTGTCTATACCACTTTATTTTTTTTAAGTGGAGCCTATCCCAGTAGATTTAGGGCATTTAGGGCATTCTCACACATTCACACACTGTGAGAATTTAGGAATTTGGGAATGCCAATTTGCCTAATCTACATGTCTTTGGATTGTGGGAGGAAACCGGAATACCCTGAGGAAACCCACCAAGCATGGGGAAAACATGCAAACTCCATGTACACAGACCTGAGGTGGGAATCCACAGTGCTAACCACTAAGCCACCGTGCAGCCCACTTGAATTATCCCAAAAGGAAACTGGAATGTTACAGCAGCCAATTCACAGATTATACACCAACATACAGGCAACAAATTGAAGAAGAATATTAAGGCTAATTAAAATTAAAATACTACAGTGAGAGAAGGGTAAAGTTAATAATAGACGTTTGTGTGCAAAAACACATAAAGAAAGAAAGAAAAGAAGACGTTTAATCTACAACTACATTATTAACATGTGCTTAAAATCTTTTCTGAACTTGAGACTAAAATGGAACAAATAAGGAGAGTGTAGTAACAGTATACTGCAACAAGATGGCGCTCTGCCATTAACTTGAGTAATGTAATAAAACGCACGAAATAACACGTTTGTTTATTAAACACGCATGAATTATACCCTTTTTGTGGACATTATTGGTTTTAAAATTATAAAAGATTAAAAGACAGAGAAAGAGAGAGTATAATGGGCGGGGTTGGGGGGAGGGGAGGGGGTATCTAGGGTGGAATGGGGTTAATAAGAAGAAAGCTGCTTCACGCGGGCGATGTGGCGGGCGGCCTGCGCGCGCTCCCTCAGTTAGCGCCTTTCCGCGAGGCTTGGCGCGCGACTTCACCAACGGCTTCATGTTATAGACTGCAATGTGAGAAGTGTGTAGAAAAACATCCCTACACACGCACGCACACACACACGCGCATGTGAGGACTAAATTACAATGCATGTAATTACACACACCAAACTGTCCATTGTAGCCTTATACACAGTAAAACCCATAGTGTTGAATTAACACAGAATGTAGTGTTAAGCTTATTTGTCACTAACTGGACATCTATGTTAACGTGTGCTGTAGATATTTATCTGGTTATAGCACTGAAGTGTGTGAGGGTTGTGGTGTATGGTGGCCACGAACATGACATGTGCCATCATTCTGTTATTCTAAAATGATTCAACCTATTGATTGTCAAACTAATGTATTCTGACACAAGTATCCCGGGCTCTTTTGTGTATGTGTGTGTGTTTTGTGTGTGTGTTCTGGTAAAGACACGCCCCTCGGTGCATTCTCTCCACACTGCTGCGATACGAGACGCTCGCGCCTCAGTTTAGCCAATCAGAGCGCGAGCGCTTTTAAAGGGTCGTTAGGAGCGCACGCGACCGTTTTAAAGTGTTTCCTGCATTGTGGATCATGACACTCTGGACGTGCTAGTCTCGAGCTGGATCTAATTTCTTTCGAAGAAGAATGGAGTGAGTGAAATTCAAGCATTGCGACTGTGCGTCTTTGCTGCTCATCTCCTCCTGAGTGAATGCACTTGTTGCGCTTCCTCCGCCTTCACCTAACGGACTCGCACTTGTTCCTCCGGGCCAGGGGCTTCGCAACAGGTTCACATTTTCCCCATCGCCGAGGCAAGTAAGCTTAATGGCTGCTCGTTTTAAGTGCATTTTTTTTGTGATGCATACATTTAGTATTTTATTTGTCAAGATTTGCCTATAAATTTCGAATTAAATAATAATAATAATAATAATAATAATACATTTTGCACGCTCAGGTGTAATGTGCCTGTTTGTTTTCTCTCTCTCTCTCTCTAGAGCTCTTGATCTGAGACGTGTTTCACGATGCCAGTGTTGACGAGTCCAGAGATCGCCGAGAAGTTCAAGGAGAAATGGATGCTGCTGCATCCGGAGGATCAGGAGGACGCGGGCGGCGCTCTGAGTTTTGACGACAGTCTGACGAGCCTGCATTGGCTGCAGAACTTCTCCATCGTGAGCGCGACTCCGGACAGAGCGCCCGGTTTCGGCTGGCGACCTCAGCAGCTCCTGCACCCTCTGGGTGGCACTGAGTCTCCCTCCAGCCCTCCTGCAGGTGACACAGCTGCCTCGGGCACCGCACACACACCCGGGAATCCCGCCGTCTCCTGCAGCAAGCTGGCCGGAACGAGCGCCTATTCGCCGGTGTACGGGCACAGCGGAGCTCAGTCGCACGAGGAGGTCGATTATAAAACCAACCCGCATGTTAAACCGCCATACTCATACGCCACGCTCATCTGCATGGCCATGCAAGCCAGCAAGAAGACCAAAATCACCCTGTCCGCCATCTACAGCTGGATCACCGAGAACTTCTGCTATTACAGACATGCCGAGCCCAGTTGGCAGGTAAACACCATATATATGTGTGCTGTTTGTAAAAAGTTCAGATAGCTTCTTATAAAAATAAAATAAATAAATAGGTATATAAATGAAAAAAAAAAAAAAAAACATCCAGTGCACAGTAATACTTTCTATTCATGAAGGTTTTTAAGTAATAAGTTAATCAATTTTTTTGTTGTAACCCATTCTGGTGTAGTACACAAAGAAACAAAGTTTCATTATTCATTATTATTTATTAAAAGTTTTTATGAATGAAGGCTGACATTTACAGAAGACTTCAAGGACAGTACTGTGAAGAAACTCTTATTCTGCAGTAAAACATTTAAATGGTACAAACATTTTAAAGAAAGCCTGTATATATACCTGTGAATGACAATCCAGCCAAGGTGGCTCGTAGGCTCTGCAGGTGTTCCCGTGAACGTTCAGTAATTAAAAGGTCTAGTCCTTGAAAATCGATGGATAACCTGTTGCCCACTTGCAGGAGAGACACATCTGTCTGTGGAAACTGTACATCCAATCATTCATGAACACCACTTGCACATTACAGGAACTCAGCTGGGAGTTATCCCCATACCCCCCCCCCCCCCATCCTGCCATTAAAGACGTTCCTGGGAGGCCAGCAAACAGGCAGTCCTATAATGGTACTAAAGTGTACTGAGATTTTTTTTATTTTTATGGTATCCAAGCACTAGTGAAACACTGGGATAAGTGCATTAGTTTAGCAGGGGATTATATAGAGAAATAAAGGTAGTTTTTAGTCTCATAACTCTCTTCTGTTATTCTGCACAATCAAAAGCCCCTCACATAATCTATGCAAAACACCTATACAAAAATTTATTACAAAAAACTCTGACCACTTGTTCATGTCCATTCTCTTAGACTGTACAGTGTTCAATGTGATACGTGTTAAGATGCTCAGGGAAAGCCTTATCTGGGGGGGTACGTAGAAACCGAATCCACTAAGCCCAAGAGCCATAGTGTATCCTGGGGACTGTCTGTATAATGATGGACCCCTAGGGGCAAGATGCTGGCAGTGTGGCACATCTGATCATAAGAAACATGCAGTGCTGCATTACAAGAGAGCCTCATTAGGAGCATTTGCTCTCCTGTACACACAACACTTCCCTCCCCCCAGTGTTCATCTCCACCAGCACCACCCACTGAGCACAGTGGGCCAGGGAAACAGGACACCTCGACCTGCTGTACAACGAGACCTTACAGGGGTCATTATGTAGAAAACACGGCACCGTCATAAATAAACCTGTTTTTGTAAATGTAATGCACATTGTAATTGTGAAGAAAATACAGCACATAGTGGTAATGAACATGCTGTCTGAATCTTTGTGTACCTCCATTTGCATATACATCTTTTCAAAAAATGAGTCATAAATGAATGGTACATGCCTCCTCAATTAACATTTACATGCTTTTCAAAAAATGGGTCTTAAATGAATGGTACATGCCTCCTCAATTAACAAATCTCAATCATCCCATTCTCTTCCAGAATTCAATTCGCCACAACCTGTCTCTGAACAAGTGCTTTATGAAGGTCCCTAGGCAGAAGGATGAGCCGGGAAAGGGAGGCTTCTGGCAGATCGATCCCCAGTATGCAGACATGTTTGTGAATGGTGTCTTCAAACGCAGGCGAATGCCTGCCACAAATTTCACCACCCAGAGACAAAACAGAATTCTGTCCTCTTGCTCTCCTTACAGCCCCCAGCGCAACCCACAAACGGGCATGGATCTCTACCAAGAACCTATAACTGGCAGCAAGCGCAAACAGGCCTGTCCCAAACGAGGGGGCAAGCTGGGGAGAATGTCCCAGTCTCCCCTGTTAGCAAGCGAGATCAAAACATCAGATGTGCTCCGGGGAGATTTTGACCTGGCTTCAGTGTTTGATGATGTTCTGAGTGGAAATGGCAGCACATTTGAGGACCTGGACATCAACAGTGCTCTGAGTTCCCTCGGCTGTGAGATGGAGGTGTCCACTCAGAACCAGCATGCGTCCACTGTGTCCAAATGGTACAGCAACGAGGACGAGCAGGCTTGTGCTTACTTGGAAATGAGCAGCATGATGGGATGTAGCATGGAAGACTTTCAGCGCCAGCAGCAGCCGCAGCAGATACACAACCATCAGCAATATTACGAGGGACTGGCCCTGTTTTCGGATCTGCCTCAGCAGCAGCAACCCTGGGAGATCAAAGAGGAGGTACAGGCCATTCCTCTGTCTCTGGATCAGAGTTACGGTTTATGCGAAGGATTTTTCTCTGAGATGCCTATGTGGGAGAGGGGAGAGGTTTTTCTCTGAACACATGCACTGTCACTGCTGGTCTGCTGGCCTGATGACTTTTGTTTTGCTACATTAGCATACTGAATGGTTTAAGAAGTACTACGTAATTATTGTTTTTACTTGCTTTGGATTTTTGTTCCCTGAGAATCTATGCTAAAATGTTGATAATTATCCTCATTGTATTTTTTAAGACATTTAAATCATGTTTGGATTCAATAACAAGCTAATGACTACAGTGGAACATATCAAAGTAGTGGCAAATGTTGTGTAGACAAATCAAATTAAATCTATATTAATTTTAGTTGACTTCATATTTTAGATACGATCATAACATGAATATGTGCTATTTTTTACATCTTTAAAATAATCATATGGATGGAATGGGGATGCAACAAGCCAAAGTGCTTTGCAGAAATATTTTCAGAGATTTTCAGATACACAGCACAAGCACTTTGAGGCAGTGTTTAGGTTTCATTCCTATATATCAACCTTATAATTTATTTGATGAAATGTGAGAAATGCAGTTTTCTTTTTTTCATTTCTTTCTTTCATTTTCTCTCTGTTTTTTTCCCCAAATCATTTAATTTTTTTTACATAAGCTGTTTTAAATGCCATTGTCCTGATTTTTTTTTTTTTATTATTAATTGTTAGGAGCAATATGATATTAAGGCAAGGACTGTTTTAGATTTGTATTTGTATCAAGTTACCTAACATGCAACTTGACTCTAATTATATCCTGTACTTGAATAAAAGGATCAACCATCTCTGCAAGTTGTGGTGTAATTATGTTAGACAGTCCAGTGCTGTTTCAAGCCTGATGCTTAGTATAATACACATTTATATACTGCAAAACTGACCGCAGTTAATTAAAAGGTAAGTCCCTGGGATTACTGTAAATCTCTAACAACATGATATTTCTTATTATATGAAAGATTCAAAGGTTAATCAAGAGACATTTCAGCCTAAAACCCTTTGTTGTAAGGTTGGGAAATCCACCATTTACGGTTTTACTAGAAGGTTGTAGGTTCAATTACCACTAGCCTCCTCATGTTTCTTTCACCCTAGCATCTTTTAGGGGACATTTAAATAAATAAAATATTAGCTTTATGTGTGAGTGATACTGCTGTCATCTTTATACGCAATTATGGTTGGATTACAGTTTTCTGGTGTGTGGTTTCTCATTAAAATTGAAAAGTGGGTTTTAAAGCAGTATGTTAATTACATAATTTGGGAATTTCCACTCTTTTACAAAACCAACTCATTACATTTTAATTGTCTGGATATTGATCACAGAGCCTGAGTCAGTCGCTCCGGCTGAACACGATGCCGCACACAGGTCATCATTCTATACCAGTGCGCTCTAGCTGATCTTGTGTTTTACTGACAGGACAGTTTACTTATCGACAAGCAGAGTGCAAATATGCTTCAGACATGTCTGGACTGGCCCATCTTCTCTAAATGACTTTTAGTTGCACTGAATAAATAACAGTAATACGGTTTGTGTTATTTTCCTCCTGTGCCAAACCTGTGCTGCGCTGAACTTTATCCTTTATGGCTACATAATGTGAGAGAATGGTTGGGCAAGCTCAGACACCGCTGATAAACCTTTGGCCAATTACATTCATAAACAATTTGAATTTAAAGTCTGAGAGCAATGTAAACTTTGTTCAAGTGTTTGATTTATATGTATGTATTTTTGTATCCTGCTCTGCTTTAGTTGTTAAATCCCACACTGGAAAACATTACCAGTGAAATTCCAATGCATTTGGGGCAAAAAGTAATACTTTCACGTTTTAAAATCTCTTTTTAATGAAAAAGGATAAAAAGGAAAGGATTAAACAATCACGTTGGTGCTGCCTCCTTCTGCCGGAGGTCACTGTGTAGAACCCCTCTGGATCTATGGGATAATTCACATTCCTAGAACTTCAGGGAGAAGCAGGGATGCTAATTCCAGCTCCCTATGGTTAAGTTAAACAAAGCAATGGTCAACATGTGAAGCGTTTCCTCGGTATTCATATTCGTTGGCTCAATGTGTGATTCTCTGCAAGACTGTGGACAGGTTGAGGTTAAAGCACTCTAACCTAACATGCAGGCCGGTGAAGGTGACGTAGCACAAATGAGTTAGAGCCTTCATGATGGTGTGGGTGGAGAGGCTAAGAGAGCGGAGGAGGTGATGATCGTGTCTCAGGGGAGACATTTTTATGTGGAGGTGGGCTGGAAGAGCTTCTTGGCAGAACAGATAACATTATCTCCCTAGTGGCACAGCCGCAGCGCTGTATTTACACGGGCCACGGTCTCTACTCAGGCCCAGCAAGCAGACCTGTCAGCAGGAACAAGGGCTGCTGTCACGGCAGGGCTGCCCAGCGTTGCTTTATTTCCCCCTGGGCACGACTGGCAGCCTCTGATTACAGGTGTTATGTAGGCATGCCAGCCAGATTTCACACAGAGAGACAGAGTGACTTTAGTGTACAGCTTGCAAAAAATACTGCACTCAGCATCAGCTTTATAGTTTAGAAAATAAAATCAGTTTTTATTGATATCTTGAGTAAGATTATATGTAGAACAGCATTGCTCATTGGTTAAGGAAAATTAATAAAAAACACATGATAAGCATTCAAAAGTGGATATTTTTACATTTGGGCATTTTGGGACACATTTTTTCCTGTTCACCTCATACAAAGAACAGACATGTCCCTATGTAGTCTTCATACAAGACAGACGTGGATTGTTTTCATTTCATGTGGAACTTTAGAGAAGCCTATTCATTTTAAGACACATTTTGTGTCCTTATCTCATTTGGAACTTGACTAAACCCTTTTATTCTGGGATGGATTGGGGGACACCCATAGGACAAGGTTAAAGGCCAAAGGTAATTTTGAAAACACTTCTTTGGAAAGCATTGATGACGTTTGTGAGATGATGACATTTAGTGCAAAAGAGATAAAATATTTATGTCTCCTGCTATTTTCCCCCACAATTTATGTCTCCTGCATTTTTCCCCACAATTTTTGGCTTAGACCACTGCAGTTAATGCAGGTATCACTCTGACAACTTGTGCTGTTATTTTAATAGATCTGACCTTGAATGCAACTGGAAAAAATTGGCCTTCACAGTCTTACAGTTTATTCCACTTGCATTAACGCAGGTTTAGCAGATGCACTAAAAGCATGAAAACATCTTTAAACAGTTTCGTTTGATTTAAAAACATTGATATAAAAAAAATGCAGTCTTATTGTAATTATTAGTCTATTTAATATATCTATATTTTTAAATGTTTATCAATTACACAAATCAAAGTAAATACTTTCTTCGTACTAAACGTAATATTAATTAATTCGTTTTTTAAATATTTTATTTAAAAATAATTTTTATTTTATAAATTATATTTAATGTAGAATTTATAAATTTTTATATCCATCTTTTCCAAAACTGTTATTAACAACTAATTCAACACAGCGTTTAAAAAAATAAAATAAATAAATAATCTTTTCCCCTGCTATTTTACAATTAGATTACAACAGAAACCTTGTCATTTTGGCTGCACTGCAGTAAAAAGGTTGCGCTCACACAGGACTTTGCCTTTCACAAACCCATCCTTTGTTGGCACAACATTTAAAATGCGAGGCCTGTGTTTTATGTGTTTTTAATATGCTAATTATAACTATTGTGCTGAAACTGTCCAAATACTAATACATATACAAGCTCGTAAATTTGGGCAGCTGTTTACGTCTCTGTGACAAAGTCTCTATAGCAGTGTCTGAACGAATAGACATGCAGTTAGGAAGCTTTTAAAATGCAGCCTCAGCTCCCCCATGCAGCGTTTAAAATGTGCTGCATTTGGTTTGTATGTTTTTTTTTTTCTGTGGAAAAAAATACTATTTTGCTCTGTCCACTGATTATTGCAATCTTGCTATTGTATTATTATTATTAATAATAATAATATTAGTATTATCATGAAAGTATAGTCATTCTCAGTCAGATGAGACATTTTCAGGGTACGACTGAGAGAATTCTTATTTTCTAATACTAAATTATGAATTATCATGAAGATCACTTGGAAGCTACTAAATAAATAAATAAATAAATAAATAAATATAAATAAATTATATATACCAAGTCGGTGGACATGCCATAATGTATGTGTGTGTATATATATATATATATATATATATATATATATATATATATATATAAATAAAATTCCTATATAAGGGTGAATTAACTCTCAGTGTTCATTTATGTCTATCTGTGTTTGAGTGTGAGAGTGTCAGTTCAACACTGTGTATTTTGCCATGTAGAAAAAGATTGAGCTGTGATTGGAATTTAGAATGAGCTCAGAGTTCTTCTAAATGTCACTCCTTCCCACCTCTTTCATCTCCTCTGCGTGCCATAAAGTGGGCTGCAGACTAGGGTGCTGGCTGGCAAGCTGGCTACTCAAAAGCATTCCTCCAGGGTCTCTCAGGTCTCTGGGGCTGAAGGGGACTGAGAAGAGAGAGAGAGAGGGAGAGAGAGAGAGAGAGAGAGAGAGAGAAGCCAGAGGCCAGCATGTTGGGGTGTGCAGGACAAGAGGCACCATCCTGGAGCTTGGCCACACACTGTGCCCCGTGCCAGGCAGATGAGGGAAAAAAAACAACTTCAACTCCTTTCTGTTTCTTTTACAATCCACAGTAGTTGTAACAATTGCCTTCATTCCAGAGAAACCTCCTTTTTTTGCCCTTTAGAAAAGGACTGAATCATCGAAAGACAAACGCGACTTTAAAGGGACGAAATTCAAATTTGTACAAATGTGTCATGTCGTATGTACTGTAGTACAATGTTCATCATAATTTTTTCATTTCATCTACAGAGATAATGTAAATTTATTTATTTATCACCATAACCTGCCAACAATCTTTGATCATCCCTTTGGCTCCAAAATATTGTTGTACACTTCTCTACTTGTGATTACTTTACGCAGTTGAAGTGTATGATAATTTGTTAACAGGCAGTAATAAACTTCCTTTGTCCTTTTGCTAATGAGCAACATTCGAAAATCCATTCAAATTTTCTTTTCAAAAAGCTGCATTTTTTGCAGGCTTCACATTTATAAGTAAACACCTTTATCCTGCTGTGTGCACATCCCCTGCGCTTTAACTCATTCCCCCTCCACTCCTTTACTTTTCTCTTGCCTCTTATTTGATTAGCCATGCTTTGGCTCTGTGTGCCGCCTCGCATTTAGTGCTTGTGAAGGGCAATTCAACACCCTCTCTGTAAGCCGGCGCTCCATCTCTTCTCGTTAAAGGCAGTGGCGTGTTAGCTTGGCTCTCTTGAATCAGATCCTGCTCAGACTCTATCACCTGCCTTCCAGTCTGTCCACCGCCTACACAGGACGAGGGAAAGCTCATTAGCTTTAGCGCTCACCCTAACTGGCAGCAGAATTAGCACACGGTTGCATAAACATGACTCTGCTCAGGGGAAACGTGAGACACGGCTTCCATTTGAGTCGCTCCCTTCTGTCCTTCATTATTCATCGCTCACCTGAGTACTATGGCCATGGACAAGGTGGTGACAAAGGCTTTTATGAGCTTTAGACACACAGAGACCTGACGAAACACTTTATATACATTAGTGTTTTTTTTTCTCCTTCTGCAAAACTGCAAATTTCTATCCAAGGCATTGTGTAATAAAGGAATAAATAACTTGGCTTTGGTTGCCTCATGTGTCTCTGCAGCAGGACGCTTGTTTGGACACTTTGCTGGAAATGTGCCGCACATGTTCTTCCAGGAGGTCTGTGGCTTCCTCATTCCCATTTCACTCCAGGGAGAGGGATTTGTTGTTTTGCTTGTTGAATGGAAAGATGTCATCCCTTTCATCAGTAGTACATGAGGCGCTCTCTGGAGGGCTCCCATTTTCATGAACCTGGTCAAGCCCCATGGTTCAGAGCCCGCAGGGGATCTGGGAAGCTTTAGGAGAAAAGTCAGCTCGTCTTAGGAGACGCTGTAATTCTTTCAAAGAGCACATTCAGCTTAAAGAATCTGCATGGAACTGCAAATCCATCAAGACTCAATAGCAATTTCCAGATTGTAAAAACATAAGCCAATATTAACTATAGAAATGTATGCTTTCTCATTGGAACATTCCCAAAGTAAGCCAATAATCATATTAGATGACAAAATCGGCATTGGAGCCAGCATGCGGGCTGAATCAGAGAGACTGTAGAGTGGAGGTGAAGGTATACCTGCTGATACCTGAGAGAGGCGGGGGGGAGCAAACACCACCACCAGGGCTTCATTAAAACTGATTGGGCCCACAGGGATCACACCTGTTCCTGGCAGGTTGGGAATCAGTCGTGCACACATGCGCAGTGTCTCCGTTATCAAAAGGAGCAAGGTTAATGTTCTACAAATACCGAATCAGGAGTACATGACTGCAATGGACTCTATGAACAAGCAGGTCTCTCCAGGGGCTTTACCGTGTGGAACATTTCAATATTTCCCTCGATGAGCCTGCTTCCTGTTCCTGTCTATAAATCCACAGATTCACCCTTGACATTACTCTGCATATCAAGCACACTTTGTCTGAACCTGGACTGGTGTCTGAGTATTTACAGGCTGCGGAGCAGAGAATGTTGTTTTTGAAGACACGATGAATGTGTACGTTGGTTATGCCAGTGTTTTAGCTTTTAAAAATGCTCCTTTGAGAACACACACACATATACACATATATACACAGAGTAAGAGAGAGAGAGAGAGAAAGAGAGATCCAAATGCACGGTAAGTTGCATGGCAGAGCAGTAGGACAAACCTCTGACGAGCTGAAGCCTGCTAATTGGACACATGAGGCCTAAGGCGAGTAATAACTCTCTACTGAGAACAACAGTGCAGAGTTGGGAAGTGCTATATGAAAAAAAAAAGTCTTTGTGTGTAGCCATGTGTTAAACATTTTACTGTTTATAATTAAATCGATAGTGTTTGACAACACAGAGCACATCACAAGTGTATTCAAGGAGAAAAAAAATGTAAGGTCGTGCCTAATCTGTGGCGTTGCATTGTACTCACAAGGTAGGAAAAACACAATCAGAATGCTTTAAAAATCTTCTCTGTCGTGCATATCTGTTAATGGAGGGAAATGTGATTCCAGTATTTAATTACATTTTTTTTAATTCACCTAAATGGCCTCTTAATTTTCCCTGTGGAAGCCGGTGGTGGGTAAAGGCATGAGCCAATGTATCTCTAGGGTTCAGGCACAGACCTTGGCATGGCCTTTGTTGTGCTTGTCCTGAGATGCTGAGGTGTCTCTGGAGGCTGTGGATAAGGGACGGGGTTGATGGACAGGGTTCAGGAAACAATGAAACTGTAAAAGCTGTTTTTATTTCTTTTTTTTCTTTTGCTGCTCTTCTTGGTCATCTAAAGTTGTCCACTCATAAAAGACTTGTTTCATTTGTCACAAAAGATAAAGTGTGTCTGAAAGATGAGCCCCACTGTTGCTTTAAGGATTTTGATGAGACCATTGATAAAGCAAGACAGCAGCTGTTTCTTACTTTTGTGGTAAAAACAAGCTTTAAAATGTTCGTGACATTTGGATGTGTTTGAATATCAGATGCGAAAAAAACAAAATGTGCCAGACAGCCAATGGCTGAGACGATCTTTTGTTCCTTTGTCATGAGAATTTGTCCCACTTGCTTCAGTTAAGGCAGTTGATGTAGAAAAAAAAACATCCTATTTCACTTTCTGATCATCCCAAGCCTTTTGCAGCTCCTGTTTGAATTCACACACTAGCCAGTCGGGCCTGACTAAGGAGAAAGTTCTGTTCTTCTTAATGAGCCATGCTGATCCGATGCCAGGCTGCACTCAGCCCAGAGCTGCTCTCTCTCCTTGTAGTGCCAATTATGCAGAGGCTCAATAAGACTGGGCTTTTGCAAAAAAAAAAAAAAATTAAATTTAAATGATACAATGAATAGTTCACATGCCAAATTTATCACATAGTAGTTTCACCACAGGTCAGTGTGAAGGGTGATGGATGGCAAATAAAAAATAATTTGTAAAAGCTTGTCAACGAAAACCTCAACAGTAAGCCTTCATTACGTTTAACCTGCATTTGAAAATAAATTAGAGGTATTACTTATTTAATTTGCCGATGGTAATGGATGAGCGGACTCCTGTGTTCCTGCGGTGAATGCCATGTCTCTTGTCTGCATGCACTAACATCATTGTCTTTGTCCATTTGGCATGGTGTATGGAGTAGATGTCTGGGGAATTTTAACTCCGTCCGTTGTTTGTGGAATTGTGCCCCATTGGGAATTGTGTCAGTACTGCAAATGGCCAGACTCCACTCTTTATTCCAACTGACTGACCAAAAGAGAGATCAGAGACAAAAAGCCAGACAGAGCTATGCTATTTTGGTTAGGATAGTTAATTTGTTCTTGTAATAGGCAGCAGTTAAGTTGTTGTCAACACGCTTGGAAAAAAGATTTGCTTTGAACTGGTTGGGTTCTTTAAATGTAAGTTCCCAATGCGGTTTGTAAATAAACAGCAATTAGTAAAAATCATAATGCAAAATAAATAAATTCTCAAACTGTCATTTTTTCATTATTACGTCATTCTTTTAATTCTGTACTACATAAAAGTGTTATCACTGAATAAGCGAATTAACTAAAAGGAACTGGGAACATTTTCAGGATTTTTACTGATACCAGTAAGTCATTCAACTAAAAAATTTAAATTTGACTAATGGATTAGACATAGTGCTTTAACATTTGGAATTTTACAGCTCACTCACTTTCAGTTACTGCTTTGGACAGGCTTTCAGAGGATCCAGAGCCTATACCAGGATAACTGTATATGAGCTGGGAATACAGCCTGGATGAGATGTCGGTCCATCATGGGGCAACCAAACACTCATTCACAACTAAGGGTACTGCTTTACAAATCAGTAAAATATCATTTTCTTATGACTTTAAAATGGACATCACAAATGTCCTCCACTTTCTGCCAGGCTCCAGATAATGAACACCATAATATGATGACACAGGAGGTGCTGTCTGTCTCTGCCCTTCTACTTATGGGCCTCCCAGCTTGTCCACTATCCCTAGATCTTTTTATGTGTATCCTGGCTCCTCAGACCTTCTTTAGCTTCTCTTAGCATGACAAAGAAGGCCTGCTGAGCTACCTCCCAAGACTGAGTTTGGTCCACCGTTAGCCTCATTTACTGGCGCAGCTCCCACTGCATTGTAAAGCTGTTGTTAAGAGTCTAGGCAGGCTGGAAAAGCCTCATTTTGAAGTGCAGACAATGAATACCAGCTTCGCCATACAGTGGTGAAGCAGATAGCACGCCTATTAGTTTTATGTGACAATCCAGACTTGTTATGGCTTTTCTAAAGCATAGGACACTTGTTACTTTTTGATAGAAATGTGCTAGAATATGCTGTTGTAAGTCACTGTCATAACTTGCAGCAAAAATTATTTTCCCCCTCCTAGACCCAGGTAATACGGGTCTTATTTGATATGTATATGTTTATTATATCGGTCACCATTTTGTGATAAAGTTATTGACCAGTTATTCAGAGGCCTCAGCCAGGAATGTGGAAATCTCTGGAGGTCAGTTGAACAGGTATTTGACCCCGGTTACATGTTGACAGAGCACCCCTTGCAGTCTAACACGATTGCCCTGTTTAGAGTGGCTCTCTAATAAAAATCAGCAAAGTTGTAATTTCACTGGCAGAGCATTGAAAGTGCTTGATCATGATTGAGTAAGAGCAGCTAAAAGAGAGACGCAATCTCGGCCCAGGTCCTAGGGGTGCGCCACGGGCATGTCTGAGCCTGCCCTGGTGAGATCATGCCAGCGTTAAGCGTCTAACCAGAGACCAGATCTCACTGGATGGTCAGTGTACGACCGAAGCACAAAGCACTCGGTACACAAAGTGTGAATAACAATGACTGTGGAAAAAAAAAATAATCCTCCTAAATATCATCCTTTCATGAAGCAGAAGCAAGAAGAACTTTTCTCTTTCTTATGTCTATTTTGAAAGAGCCTCCTTATTCAAAGGTTACTGGCCATCACTATTGTCAATATCAGTCTGATATCTGTGACAACACGAGCAGTAAAGGGCCATTATAGTTAAGTGGCTGCATGGAAACACATCTCATTGATTCTGGTGTTTACTGAACAGTGGATCGAGAAGAATGCAAGTAAGTAATTTGTTAGGTTTAAACCTACAGTATGGAATCATCAGACACATTGATACTTTCAAATCAGTCACAAATAACCTTAGAAATGGTTGTTGGTTAAAACAACCACACAAAGAGAAGGCATCTTGCTTAAAAATTATTTACTAATTAAACATATTTAATTTTGAAAATCTGTATAAATAAAAGAAATGTTTTGTCTGTACATTGGTCAGAACTGGCTCTTTCAATGATTGGAGGACCTGAAACCAGTACTTAGATATCTGCCTGAAGTTTAACCTGCACCATAAGTGAAATCAAAATGTTGAGTAAAAGCGATGTTATGAACAGTTATGTGGCAGATTTGATCATCTAATATAAAATAAGATACTAATAGGTTACTTGCTCAATGTAACAAGCACCTGCACCAATAGACATTAATTTGAAAATCTAAACTGAATATTTTTACTGGGGTAACTTAATATCTTCACAGCTGAAATAACAGCGCTGTAGTGGTTTAAGTGAATTTTAACACACTGGAGTAGTTTTAAGACTAAACTTAATCCGATCGACTTTTTCGACTTCTCATCTGTGATTCACTCTCCAATTACTGAACAGGAAGTGTATTAGGCTGACGACGAAGGAAGTACAACCTAGTGTAAACAAGGCGTAAGATATTCAACCTTACAAAATTGTATTTCCTTGCATTAGTAAGGCAATAAGATAGGCAGAGGTTTCTGCTGTACAGAAAGACAGGCAGACATGTACGTGTGCTTCAACCTGAAATAATAATATAACTGATTACATGAAAGCTGATCAGATTATTTTTAGTTTCAACCTTTTCAATATTTCTGCAAACTCTTCCAGTCAACGACGCGTACTAAGGACATACATCTTGAATATTCATATCTCATTTTAAGACCGCAACAAACCTGCACCCCTAAGAAACTTTTTCAGTCCAAATCACATGGAAATAACAACTGGACCCAACCCCTACCTAAAACCTAAAACTGAAAACCTACTGAAAGATCTCCCGAAGATTTATGTGAGATCGGGCCTTGGTGGACCTTGAGACATCACTGTGGATGAGCCAGAAAATAACTATTACAGTTCATGACATTTTACCACAGAATAATTTAGAATTTGATCACAGAGATACTTAAAATTAAATTTTTTTTAAAAATATATATATTATATCGGACACAATAAATAGATCTAACCACGCTTTCCTGGAAAAGGTCATGACAGCTCGAAACAAGAACACACACCATCAACCAAATGACCAGCTTGCACACACTAACTCACATTCACTCACTCATCTTCACCTAGGAGGAATGTAGAGTAGCCATGTAGCTGGCATGTTCATACAATTGGTAATCTTAATGGTAATCCTCAGGTAATTCCTTCTAATCCGCCCTTTTTTTTTTATTTTAGTTGATTTGCTTTAATGAAGCCCTTCAAAATGTAACTCAATCAACATTCTTAATTTAAATGTAAATCAGATGGACAACACTGTATATCTTGGCTTCTTTTTTTTAAAAAAAGATCATTGCTACACCTAGTCCCAGCTGTTCTCTACAATGTGTACTGCATTACCGCTCGTGTGCTCAGGACCGATGCTAATAAAAGTAAAGGTTTGTGGCTTTCATCCAGATCGACCCCCTGGAGCAGAGTGCTTCTAATTTCTCTGAAAAATGTGTACCAATGTGTACTTTCATAATCTTGAGGAAGCACAAGCTAACCTGAGACCGATGCCATACCTCAACCCAGGGCATGTCTACACTTGCCTTGTTTACTGATTAGACACGTACGTTGTGCGCAGGAACAATGGTCCATCTCTAAAACAATGCCACGAATGCTGTTGGACAGTGTCGGGGGGGTCGACTCTTTAATGCATACCTGGCTGTTGAAAAGCATTGCACCGGTGGATTATTTTTCATACCTGTCATTAGAGTGCTATTGTGTGTCTAAAGCTGAAAACTGGTATTTTCTTTCAAATGTCAGTTCCTGAAGTCTTCAGGTTTATAGACCATATATGAATCGTTTCCTTGAAGAATAAAAGGATTGGTAGTATAAACTAGTTAACATTTTTAAAAGACTGTTATGACATAGGTTGATTTTAATTTGAGGTGATAGGGTGGAGTTCATATTTTTTCATGGAACCCAATTTGTCACATGATTAAAGTCTTTTACTATTTTACTGTATTATTATAATGATAATACTGTATACTGAATCCTACTAAAATATTACTACTTTGTGAATGACTTTCTTTTTTAACAACTATTCAACATTTTGGTTATAGTCCTTATTGAAAAGAAAAAAATGAGCCGGCTTGTTTCATCTGTCCATACAGACATTGTCCATTAAATTCTAACTATGGGGTCAACAATAATCCACACTCCAGGTATATTAAAACGGAAAGCAGAAGTTTTAATATATGTTCTGCCTTATCAGAGCTTTCCGTTCAAGTGTACTGTCTCCCGTGCCACTCCTGTGCAGGTGTGAATGTGTTACATCAGTTCATTTTTACCTGTGGTGTGAGCACAAATGGACGCCCCACTTGTGATTTGCACGAAATAAGAGAAGAGTGACATGATTCCACAAAGTGTGGAATGGAAACATCCTCAATCACAGAACACGAAAAAGTTCAAAAGTTAATCATCAGCTGGAAAATTGTTTATAGTTTTCTTTGGATTCATAAGGTTCCAGTATTGGAACATTACCAGGAAAAAGGTTTAACAGTCAACAGTGCTCGTTACAGTGAGATGCTAATTAAAGAGCTGAAGCCAAAACTTGCGGATTAGATGCAGAGGACGGCTATACAAGGGCGTTATGATCTTGCATGACGATGCACGTCCACACACTTCTGCCCACACTGTCCACACTCTGCAAAAAATTCATTTTGAGGTGTTAAAGCATCCTCCCTATAGTTCTGATCTTGCTCAATTGGACTTTCCCCAGTGAGGGCTGCTTAAAGATTCACCTTTGATGACGAACTGAAGACAATTTTTTTTATGCATGAATATGAAAGCTTGTTGACAGATGGACAACGTGTATTATAAAGCAAGGGGATTATACTGAAAAATAATATATTTGTCTTTTCTAATATTTAATTCAAATGAATTTTACAGCCAAAAAGGTGATTATTTTTGACTTTCCACCCTTACTATCAGTTTCAGTATTCCGGGATTCAGTGGAGACAGTATTTGTTACACAGCTGTACGAATCTTACATTATCACAAGTTTTACTTATTATACTTGGATTTCTATGCACTACCTTGGTCTGCTATAGTAATATTACCTAAAGAGTATATCCTATTTCTCATTCAAAGGACTTTAAGGCTGAAGGCTGAAAGGCAAATTTAACAACCAAAGTAAATCTAAATACTATATTAAAATGTTGATAAGCTGAACAATTAACAGCCCCCAAATCTTTGTTACTCATAAATCAAGCTTGCGCTTTAGTACAACAGGCTCCTACACTGCATTAGGGTCACTGTCATCTCTGAGATGAAGCAGTGTGTGGGCATTGTGAAGGGTCTTGTTAAGCTCATGTGTAATGAGCAAACATGTTCAGGGACGTAATTAGCAGACAAGAAGCAAGCGCAGGGAGTTTAGGGGGACACCGAGAGGGCTGAGGATTACTACTGCTGGGAAAGACAGTTTCCAGCAGCCCGAGGCCTGGAGCTGACAGCTGAGTAGTGCGATGAAAGAGCCGTGAGCCAGAATGTGGCCGTTTACTCTCCAAACACCCACAGGATAAAAATGACAGCATGACCTGCTTTTAAAAAAACAATGACTTAAAATGTAGGGTTAGAGCTAGTTAGTGGAGTTCATTATATTTGTATACATTTTATGTGCACCAACCAAAAATTATGAGTTTCAGCAATTTATCATAATAATGTAAAAGAAAACAAAAACAAATGCAGTCCTAATTAACCTGTGTGAAGGATGACAGATTAACACCACTAACAGCCTAAATAAAGCGTTAATGTTACCATTACAGCACCTCATGTAGAGTGCTTTGACTAATGCCTAATGATCTATCTGACTTGTGCTGCTCCTGAGTGTGACAGGCAGCCAGTGCACAGGTGGCAGATACAGTGGGTCACTTGTTGGGACCGAAGATCCTCTCTCTCCACTGAGGCATGACTGTGTTAGCTGGATCAGGTGCGCAGTTGACAGCCCCCTTCCCTAAAAAAACACACACACATATACACACACACTGCCACCACCATGTGCACCCCCTTGTCTACCTGCAAGCCACAGGCCTGGTACAGCTCTAGGGGAGCTTGCTGTGTCCTACGGACTACTACGAGGGACAATGAGGGGAGACTGCCTGCCACTAACCACCTGCTGCGCAGCTGCCTGGGTCCAGTTTCAGGGTCAGCTTTCAGCTGCCTCCCCCATCAGTCCCTTAGCCCTCAGCATCCAGAAAACACACTTCCTCCATGTTTGTAATCTTCAACTAAGAACTGGTGCCTACAGTGAGATCAAGGTGAAGTCTTTTTGATCTACTTGAATAATCTTATATCCCAAGTCTGTTTTCATGATATGTCAGTGTTTTTTTTTTTTTTTTTGAATTTCAAAATGGTTGCTACAGTATTTAACGCCTAGTCGTCCCCAAAAGATGCTAGTAACGCAGAGAATCTTCCATGAACAAAGCGTGCATGTTTCAATTCAGTGACCTAGACAGGGCAATTCTGGTTAATCTATGATTGCCTGGAAGACAAAAAAAATGCCCTGTGTGCGACCAAGCAGGTCAACTGTTAAACTCATAACCAGTTCATGATAATCCAACCCTTTACAGCTATTATTTGTTAACTAACACAAAATTGCTTAGGTTCTTTTAGTCATTCTCTGATATTCATTAACGTGTATTTTATCAACAGGCTCAATAAGACCTAATCTCACTGTAACACATTGACATTCATCTCATTAGTGGCACAATGTGTTAAGGAAAAATGTCCAAAAATGTGGACAAAGAAGAAGAATGGGAGTCAGTGAGGAGGCCAGTGTCAAAAAAAGATAGAGACAGCCAGGCCAGCCCTGTGCCTCGAATGATCTCTACCTTGTCAGAGTGCTGCCGCTAATCAGCGGATGGCTGTTGTGTAGCCCTTAAGTGTGTGTGGGGGGTTTTGTGTGTTGGGAAGGGTTTGAGAAGCTCTCTTCGCACACTGATTTGATGCTGATCAATGATTTGCGATATGGACCTCTTACCCTAAAATTACCATCTCTATAGGGCACTGCATGGAGAGCATGGGGGCTGGGAAATAGACAGGCTAATTTCCTCTGTAGTGCCAGGGTGGGTTTGATGTATAGAGCTGCTAAAACCTGTGGTTGCAAGGGCTGCCTCTCTCAGCTGTTCCATTGTCCTTAACTGGGAGAGAGCGAAGGAGACGATGGAGCAGTAGCGGGAAACAAGGGAAAGGGGGACAGAGAAAAAGAGCACGAAATGATGGAAAATGTACCAAGTTGTTCCCGAGGAGGGATTTGAGCCTTCAGCATCACAGGAGCATTGTTTGCAGACATGTAATCATCAGCAGAAGAGCACTCAAGCGACTTCAGCAGCCTGCAGCCCAACGCACACATATTCATTTGCTACCTCTTAATTACCATTTCGCCTAAACTAACACAGGCCCCGTTGTGCTGTGTTGGGCTACAGTAGGAGACGGGAGAGTGGGGGTCGAAATTAACATAGCACACAAGAGAGAGGAGCTTTTAATCGAAGGAGGTACGGGAGAGACGGTGGGCCGTGAAGATGGAACCCTATTAATGCACTGATGCGTTCTCTGTAGACCGGAGCTCATCCCTCAGCCAGTGGCGGAAAACAAGGGCGAACCCAACGCACAAACCTCCCCCGTAAAGCGCTGAATAAAGAACTGCTTTCAGGTCAGCACAATAACAAACATTGTGGCAAACAATCATCCAGACAAAATAATCCTTGTAGAAGGAATGTGTAATAGATAATTACATTAGGTAATCACGCACCAAAATGGGTTTCTGAACATGATTCTGATCACGATATCCACCTTCTTTATAAACAGAAAACAGAAAATAAATATGACTCACAGAGAATTACATTTACTCTTATTGTACTGTGTATTACATGGGTAGCTAAAACACTACCAAACAATCACCACTCAAGTAGCAGTGAACATATTACAGGTTAAGAACAAAAGTGCTCAGAGTTAATGGAACACAGATATGGCAGCAGTTGGTATTGATCAACAAGGCACTAGAGGCAGTTAGATCACCTCTCCTCCCCAGGGAGAACTTTTCTCTGAGACTATAAAATGAAAACCTTCACTGAGTGCATGTAAAAAGTACAGAATAATACAGACTCTAAAAGAGCAAATAATATCAATTAGAGACAGAGGACTGGAAACCCTTTCACAATTCTCTTCTTTTTTTCTCTGGATTTCCTTCTCTCTCTCCCTCTCTCTCTCTCTCTCTAAGGCCTCAGTGGAGGTGAGCGTTGAGGTCATATTTCTCACAGAACTTGTCTGTCAGAGGGATGCAGGTAAGCAGCTCGCACCATTCACACTTGACTGAATAAACATAGAAGAGCACCACGAAGCTGGAGAAGATTCCCAGAAAGAGTGCGAGTGAGACCAATATCTGGCAGCGTTTGCGGTACATGTCCATTCGGCCGAAGCTGATGTAAGGTAGAAAAGCGAAGGAGAGGAAGAAGCCTGAGATGAAACCGCAAATGTGGGCGAAGTTGTCAATCCATGGCAGTAGGCCAACGGCAAAAAGGAAGAGAACTACACACAGCAGCTTGACGAAGGCCCGCCATGGCCGTGCTAGGATCTGCCAGCTCTGGAACAGCTCTACAAACAGACAGGCGAGGATGCCGAACTGGGAGCCCGCTGGGCCGACCTAATTAAAAAACATGAATTAGTTAGGTCGTTGTGTCCTTAACCACATTAAACAACACAGATGTTGAGAGTGTATAAGAATGACGGCACCTCGGCTCTGTAAGGAAGAAATATGGCGCTGGCCAGGTTGCCTGTAATACCGCTGAGGATGTAGATGATGGATATTCGTAGCCACCCTGCTAGTTTTTCCAAATCCCTCAGAATGGTCATTTGGAAGCACACGGACACCAGACAGTGCAGAATCCTTGTTAAAAAAAGATTTTTAAAAGGTTGCTTCAGCATACGTTATAATTCATAGATGAATTACAAAACATTAAAGGCGATTTAGAAGGTGATATTTTCGATGCATTTTCGATGCACTTACCCAGCATGCAGGAAGAGAGACAGCCATAGGCGATAGAACTGATCTGGTATCTCTGGGTTGAGAAAAGGCAGCAGGCCACACACATCATCCATGCAGTGCACCTGATGAAAGGCATGTTTTAGAGAACTGCCACTTGAACCTCCGCCTAGTGGTGGACCAACTATGTTCAACAAGTTCAACAGGACTGCAGCTTTGTACACCCCCTGCTGGCTATGTCGAGTGTGAGCTGTTATATGCTTACAAAACAAGTACAGCATTAAGCTGAGCTGCTAACATACTCATAGCAGTAGGAGACATGGAAATGTACCTGGGAGCAAAGTGTGGCTTCTTCATGAAAATAGCCCTTCATGAAGTCACAGTACTCTCTGGATGTGATTTCACACCTGGAAAAATGGGGAACAAATCCATTTTATGCACTGAAAATAAATTATGTATTAGGGAGTAATAGGGTGGCTAAAAAGGTTGTGTAGTCATGTAGCCTGCCCTTACCTTCCTTTGGTTCCAATGCAGCATGGTCGGCCTGTGATCACACAGTCTATGTGTGGCAGGTTCGTGTGGTTTCCACTGCTGGTACAGATCTGAAAGAAAACAGGACATTTCTGTAACCACAATTAAATCTGAACAACGCAAATGAAAAAAATATAGTTTGCAGGGGCATAACGTCTATTCCAAATAATACAGCAAACCATATAACAAATCATTTCAGAATAAAATAAAAAATAAAGCGTACTACAATCACAGGTCCTTAGGACTGAGTCATACTTACTGGCCACTTGGTGATGTCATCAGGCCATTCATGAGGTGAGACAGAAGCTGGCTCCAGACAAGTCCTGATGTCAGTTCACAAAGCCATCAGTCACACGCCTGAATCATTCTACCACTTCATTAATAAAGCTTATAACACATTACCTGGGGTCTTGGTGACAAACTGAGCCGTAGTTGCGCAATTTGCCATCTAGATATGGAGCACTTGAGTGCTGAGGCCACTTTACCCAGAGAGCCAATGTACTCTGCCAATGTAGACAGAAAGAGATATGTGCTACTATATAATATTAATAGGCTACATTAATCATAAACTGTGACAATACATTATAATGAAATACTGTGGGTATTGTGAGTAATTTATGTTTTGACTTGTTTTACATCACTGTGTTAAAGACTACATATTTGTAGTATTAAATAAAAGTATAAATAAATGTAGGTTATAGCAGGCATCACAATATTGTGTTTGAACTGTTTGTCATGAAATTTACTTAGTGAAATATTTGTGTTCTATCGCATGCCCCAAAAACACAATGTAATTCTAAGCCTTATGTATTCGCACAGCCAGGTCCCACAGTGAGGGATTAAATAATAGCACTAACTGAACACTCTTCCTGAGAGGTCTGCACGCAGCCTGATTGGTCATTTCGGACACAGCAGGCTGAGTGGCGCTCCTTCTCCTTTTTCTCCTGGATTAGGTCATGCACCTGCTGGTCTTGGCGCATACATGGTGAGAATTTGGCTCCTAAATGTATCAGCGCCACCTGTCAGCCAAGATGGGATAGTGTAGTTAATTAGTTTGTTCCACACGACTTAGCAAGCATTGGATCATTAGTGAAGAGAAGACGGTCATGGCAACCTACTGAGTTTGGTCCAACCCAGAAGTTCTCTTGTTGCACATATTTGACATTTTCATAAATGCCTTTATTTCTCAAAACCTGGAACATGAAAAAAGCAAGTCATAAATCTCACTCTTAATCAGAGTAAAAGAAACTGAAATGCATAAAGCAGGCATGACTTACAGAATCAACAGTTTCATGTTGGGAAAAGCCAATAGGTGCAATTCCATAGATCGAAACTGACAGGATGGTAATTAGCAAGTGTACAAATGTTATCCAATATGTGAAGAAAGGCCTACAGGACGAAATAAAAGCAAAATCTGTTATATATTTGTTAGTATATGCATAGAAATATATAAATAGATAAACAAGGTATAATACAGGGGTTGGACAATGAAACTAAATCACTGGCCAATTTAGTGTTGGAGGTTTCATGGCTAAATTTGAGCAGCCTGGTGGCCAATCTTCACTGATTGCACATTCCACCATAAGAGCAGAATGTGAAGGTTTAATTAGCAGAGTAATAGCAATGTTTTGCTTAAAATATTGCAATTCACACAGCATTATGGGTGACATGTCAGAGTTCAAAAGAGGACAAATTGTTGGTGTGCGTCTCGCTGGCACATCTGTGACTGGATTGTATCCAAAAAACATAAAACCACAGCTGCCCAACTCACTGCAGAATTAAACCACAGCTGCCCAACTCACTGCAGAATTAAACCACAGCTGCCCAACTCACTGCAGAATTAAATGTGTCCTGTCTCCACCAAAACTGTTCGTCGGTAGCTCCACAGTGTCAATATACATAGCCGGGCTGCTATAGCCAATGCCAAACGTCCACCCAGACAGTTGCATGCCCCGAGTGAAGCATGGGGGTGGATCAGTGATGGTTTGGGCTGCAATATCATGGGATTCCCTAGACCCAATACTTGTGCTAGATGGGCTGCCAAGGAGTACCGAACCATTCTGGAGGGCCATGTGCACCCAATGGTTCAAACATTGTATCCTGAAGGCGGTGCCATGTTTCAGGATGATAATGCACCAATACAAACAGCAAGACTGGTGACAGAGTGGTTTGATGAACATGAAAGTGAAGTTGAACATCTCCCATGGCCTGCACAGTCACCAGGAAAAGTCGTCAGGAAACGTTTTCCTCCACCAGCATCACATAGTTGACTTGGCCATTATTCTGCAAGAAGAAGGGCTCAAAATCCCTCTGGCCACTGTGCAGGACTTGTATCTGTCATTCCCAAGACAAATTGATGCTGTATTGGCCAAAAAAGGAGGCCCTACTCCATAGTAATGAATTATTGTGGTCTAAAAACAGGCGTTTCAGTTTCATTGTCCAACCCCTGTATGTAACTTAGTGTATTTTATTAAAATGTTAAAAAAGAACTAGCCTGTGGTTGTTCATGTCTTCTATCTGTCTCTTCACATAGCTGTCAATGCGCTTGCGGTACGTGCGGTTGGTCAGCCGTCCTACAATGCCCAAGCCATAAGGACGTTTGTCACGAGCAAAGAGCTTTGTTACGGGCACAGTGATGCGCTGACCCCGTCTCTGGCCACTCATACTCACAACTTCCTGGCGTAAGCGCACTTTTGGTTGGACAAGAGATCCATCTCTCCCTTTTCTCCAGCCCCTCTCAAGTGGCCTACAGAGACAGCGATGAGAAGAAAATACACTTGTGGTCATGGAAAACATTCAGTCCCCAGTAATATTTTGATGTCATGGTTAAGTATAAAGTTTACTACATTGCTCATTTTTTTTACCTAAACACTTTGTAAGTGTTTAGGTTCTTAGACTTGTTTGTCTCTGTTTGATGGTGACACTATTACTATGAAAAAATCTTTACACATATGCAAACACCAGGTCATGAGTGTGCATTTGTGTGCGAGTGTGTGTTTGTTTGAATGCGGGAGATGGGGACTCACAGCATTAGGTGACTTCTTTCTAACTCAGGCTTTCCCAGCGGGCTGCCTGTTAAGCCTGTCTCACAGGGCACTTTGTTTGCATCATCCTCACGAATTGCAGCCTCAGAGGGCGACTCAAACACATCGTCTGCATATGTAGATAATTCCTCATGTACGAGTCCATCCTACACACACAAACAGCTTTACTACACAGCTCTGCTACCAGGTTACCATAATGTATGAGAACACAGTACTCTTAAAAGCCCAATAAAGTAAACATTAATAAGTAGCTTTTTAATATTTAGTGTGGCTTCTGAGATAAGTGTGCTATGCACATTAAAATGTCTTCTTAATATGTCTTTTTCAGGAAAGCAGGTGATTCCTTAACGATTAGAAATATGGTACACACAGAGTACACCCTATAGCTTTACCAACAAAACTATACAACTATATAACAAAATTTTAAAAATAAATAAATAAATAAACTTTGTGTTGTATTTGAGAATGTACATAGTGACTTTTGGTTCTTTGCTGTGTGCCTTTTTCCTGCTTGTTACTCTAACGTGACATCAAAAATCAGAATTTGATAAGAAGCAGGGAAATGTCATTGCTGTTTTAGGATAAAGAAGATTTTTGCCTTTCATGTGCATAGTACAGACAAAGAAGGTAAAATAAAAAAATTAACCATCTCACTTTTTTTTTCCCACTTAGTGACCGAGCGATTTTAGCACAGAGGTTTTTGTGTGGTTCCAGTGTGATGCAGTTCTGTCCCATTTAAAAAGCTTTGGATTTATTTTTTTTATTAGAAGTGATGAATCAGCAGTCAGACCCACACAAAGTGTAATCTTATGTTATTTTTGCCACTTTAAGCGAGCGCCATATTCTGAGAAAAAGTGAAAAGAGTGTGGAAACAGTGGTGGGTAGACACCACTGCCAGTCATTAAGACATCTAAAAAAAATCATCTAGTCCTAATCAGGAGAAAATTATGTTTTTATAGCCTTTAACTATTAATTGAGGTGGTACAGTGACATAGTGGTTAGCACAGTGTGGCCTGGCACCTTCAGGTTGGAGTTTCAAATCTGGACTCCGGTCTGTGGGCATGGAGTTTGCATGTTCTCCCCGTGCTTGGTGGATGTACTCCAGTGTTCTCGTACAGTTCAATGACACATGTTGTAGTGTATGATTGGATGTGTTTGTGTGTGCATTTATAGGTTGCAAGAGGCTGGGATCCTTAGCAGTATAACAATAATCACTGGCCTGAAGCCATAGATCACTGCAGCCAACATCAGTCAACAATGACTGTTTAAGAATAGAATAGAATAAGTATTATTACATTGTTTATCAATAAGCTAGTATGTAATATTTAATTATAACATATTTACGTAATTACATAATTATTAATATTACATTTCTAAACATTAGATACAACAGATTTAGTGTTGTTTTAGTTTATTTTTCGAGTGTTTTTGCATTGACTGGCCAGTGGAGGGCAGTGTTGGCAGTGAACTCGAACAAAGATCAGGAAGAACATCAGTAGCTCACCCTTGTAAAAAAGGAGGTGTCCAGTTCATCTAGGAATTCTCCTGTGTCATCGTCCATGTAGCTGTTTACAGCAAAGCTGCGTCTGTATACTCGACGCCCTGTGCCATCTTTATTGGAACGACCCTGAAAGCACCATCATTGTTATCACCACTACCTTATAATCTTCACCACACAAATGATCATCATTATCTTCAAATACAACAAAAGCAAATATGCCTTAAAATGCAAATATGTTTGTGTAGGTGTGTTCATTTGTTTCCTTCCTACAAAATTTTAATTGGTTATTATCTGAGCAATGTAGTAAAGGGATTCTTAAAAGTTTTGAAGATCATCCTAATCCTCACTGTGTATTTGACACACAGGGTAAACTCTGGCTCTGACCTTCACAAGAGCTGCGGCTGCTCTGAAGCCCATTCTGGCCACAGATTCTCTCTTGCGCCTGCGCGGCAACCGGTTAAAGCCAGAACGGGAACTGGTGAGAGAGCACAGGGAGACGGCTCCAGGGGTAAGAGAAGTACCGTTGAAAGGATCCACATCATCTATGTTACGAAACGCTCGGCCTCGTGCCAATGGGTCCACAATCTGCAAGAGAAGAGGTCATCAGTGGCAAGAAACAAGAAACTGAACATGTTTGTGTGTGTATATATATATATATATATATATATATATATATTTATTTTATTTTATTTATTTATTTATTATATATTATATATATATATATATATATATATATACTTTTTTTTTTTATGTGAGGTTCTGATACTTTCCAAATTTATTTACATTAACACATCAAGTGACTTTGTAGTTGTATTTGTGACTTTGTAGTTGTATTTATGTATCTGACAATGTATCTATGCTACAGTATGTCAGAGCCATAAGTCAAGCAAGGTTCACTGGAAAAATGGCAACACTCCCAAAAATGCTTAAAATTCAGGCTAACTGAAGCTTTTAATACATGTTTTACATTGTAACACATTTTTATCAATATCTTTGTGAAATGCATTGAGATATACTGTAATGTACTGTATATACCTTTTGAGTAAAGTGTGTTTCATTTTGCTGTTCGTCAGAGTTTTCTAAACATGTTTGACAACATCATGACAGTAGTGATGGAGTTATTTATACTTGCACATCTTTAATACAGAGGTAATATATAGAGTAATAAAGAGTATAATTAATATAGATAATATAGAGTTTAGATTTTTGGAATTTAATGTCAGATCGCCAACATAATTTGATCAAAACCTAATGTCAATAAATGTCATAAAATGAATGAATTCATTCATCTTTTTTATCTTAATTGTAGTTACAGAGGATCCAAAGTCTATATCGAAAACACTGGGAGTGAGGAAGGAAAACACGAATGGGTCACGAGGCACCATGAAGACACACATTCACACACACTCATTCCTAAGGGCAATTTTAGTGTAGCCATTCCCCCTACCAATATGTTTTTTAAAGTTGTAAGAAAATGGAGAAGACGCATCTCAGTTTATCTGAATGCGCTACAAATGATTCTTTGTGCAAATGAGCAGCTGTAGAGCACTTATTGACAGTTTGTGTGCACTAAGCATGGCACTATAACAGCTACACAAGAAGAAATTCCTATGTGTCACTAGATGTACAAAAAATATACAGTACCTAGTATTAATAAGCATCTGACCTTCTGCATGCCGTGGTGTGCTGGAGGGACGTAAAGAGGTGGCGGAGTCTCTGTGCTTGTTATGGAGATGTTGTCCTGGCTGGGCAGGTCCATCTCCCGGAGCACCTGTGGCTTTAACTTGCCATAGCGCTGGTTGCAGTGGCGCAGGCTCTTCCTCTGCCATTTCAGAGTGGTGTCGATGTCCTTACTGACCCCAAACCAGTCTGCAGTGCCCCTGGATAGTGAGCACAGCCCAACAGCAATGTAAGGACTACAGTGGAACACTTACTTGGTATTTTACTTCCCTTCATGCTAATGATCAAGAATTTATGCTGCTTCATCTGTTATGAAACAAACCAAAACACTCTTCACTAGTCAAGCACTTGCCATTAAAACTGATCTGAAATATTTTTTGTGAGTTTATGCAAGTCAAACCATGGTTATAAAACCTGAATTATAACCATTACAAACAGAAATGTAAGTCCAAAAACTGTACATGAATGATTTTATTCTATTTACGCTGACTAACCTGGGTCTCAGAATCTCTCTCTCTCTGTTTATTGTGCAAGTAAATTGGAAAGAGTGGGAGGATGTAGGGAGTGTTTAGAGTAAAGGACACTCAGTAATAACAGGCTGTATGTTATTACAGAGTCCAGCTGGAGAAGGCCTTTTAGGGCAAAATGTAGGGGTGGAGATGAGAGTCAAGTTCATTGTTGTCCTCCCTGAGGCATATTCTCAGAGCAGGTATGCATTAAATCAGGTACTGTTGCATGAACAAACATCAAGCATGACATCATATGGTTTATATCCATACAGTATTAAACCACATGCACCCCATTCTTTAGAAAAGTTACACAAAAATGCATGAAGGGAATTTTGTCTAGAAGTTTTAGTATTCAATTAGGCAGGCATGCAAATCGTTAGCTTTTCCCAAAACACTTGAACAAGATGATGAAATGGGGATATAAAGTCAAGCAAAATAGTTTCAGTGCTGCAATCAAAACTCTATGGTTTAACTCCATTATAGTAACATTGTTTCAATTAGTGGTTACAGTAATAACCCCTGTTGATAAGCTTTGTGTGCCAGCTAGGTGGAGCCCATGCACAAGAGCAATCTAATAAAAAAACAAATGAAGCAATAAATACTTCATGTACAGAGTGTATATCATATCTACAAGAAATATGTTCATTTGCACAGTAAAAAAAAGTAAAAAGTAAAAAAAAGGGGGCTTCACTGGGAGTTTCTCCTTCCACTAACCTTTGTGTTTGTATTTCCCTTTGTGTTTGTATATCCCTGAAATGTCATGCCTAAGGTCATACTAAACGCATGATGGCCTAGCTTAGACTGTCATCAATCCAAGGACATTACAAAGACTGCCACAATTTGAACAGCTCTGGCAATGTGACATGTCTTGTGTGGTGTACTTTAACGATGAGTGATCTCTCAGATTCGATCTCACTGCTAGCTACTAACCCCGTCTTGTGTAAATACTGAACCTGAAATGATTTTAGCAGTACAGATTATTATACAGTACCTACTGTATGCATGGCTTTACTGTCAGCAGGTCTGCTATGATAAAACATGTAGTTCAGACAGACAGAGAGAACTTAAGACAATTAGAGCAGCAGTCTGGACATGTTAACACTGATATAATGAAACACATCAGGCATCAGCATTTAAACAGGTTTAAGTAGCTAATTTCTCAGAAGTGTGTGTCTGCCATAATAATGGGAATCACTAGGGATCTGCAAATATTATCACGATACCTAAATGGCAATGTGTATTGCAATTCTGTTAGTATCACGATTTTAGAAATATGATGATATGATAACATGTGACAACATTTCACCACCTCAAATGCAAATATATACAAAAAAATTAAATAAATACTGTGGTCAGTGTGGCGATACATAAATTGGCAAGGAAACAATCACGGTTCATAACTGAATCATTCCCCCCCCATCTCTAGTAAGGATGTACAGTAGTAAGACATGGCAATCTCATCCAGGTTATCCTTCCTTTTTCATATCTTTGAAGATAGACAGACCACACACTCTGGGACCAGTAGATAATTAATCTACAATCCTGTCGAAGCCCACTGAGGCAGAGGTAAGCTATGAAGACATCTGTTTTTTAACCGTTTCCAAGTCATCTGCATTAAGAGTTTCAAAACTTTTAGAAGCCAGTGAAAAAAATCTCCATTCATGAAGGTAGCATAGTTTTTTATTATCATAATCCACCTGTTAAAATATTATTAATATAGGCAAATATGTAATAAAGCTTCAAATGGGCTACAGAGGTGGAACTATAATAACTATTATAATAGTGGTTGGTTCTAATTTATAGCACTTTAATGATTGGAAAAAAAACTTCCCATCTATAGATTATAGGCAACGCTTTGAGAATAAAAAAAGATGTGTAAGAAAGAGCGAAGTGCTCACATAACTCAGGTCTGGCACAGCTGTATTCTGTGCTGCTATATATTTACATGCCTCATGGTTCTAACAAAGATTAATTCATTTTCCATGAAACATACCAAACAGCAGAGCTAAAAATACAGCCCAGTGAACACATGGTGATCTGGTCTACATCTTTCAGTGAGCCATATGTGAGTGAGAAACACAATGAGCATGAATAGAGTGACAGGCTATCAGTTGTGATTAGAGAGTGTGTAACCCTCCTCAAAGCACTACAGTACCTGAGAACAATATGGGGTAGCGACTGGCGCCTGGTGGCCTCCAGCTGAGACGAGCACTGGCCATTAACCAACACTGTGCTCATCTGCTCAAAGTGTACCCTCTTCCCTGAAGGGCTGAAAACATGACCCAGCAAGAGAAAGAGCGATGGACGAAAAAACAAGCAAAAGAGGGAAAAGAAAATAAGTGAGAGGTTAGAATATAGAGATTATAGAAAGTTAAATGGTTACAACAGGAACGTTGAAGAAGTCAAAATATTTTAGGAAGATTGGTCAGCATTAAGGAAAAAGATGTTTTCTGCAGCAAAATAAAAGAAAGTCAGCAAGAAAGTGAATGCTATAGCAGATGGTAACATGTGCACTGCAAATGGGAATTAATGTGTAATCTAATCGCAGTTATAATAATGCAAGTAGTATCTGGTCATAAAAAGAGATAACAGGGTGCTAAAATATTGTTTATTACATACTGGGCTTATGTTAAGCTCACAAATAAATAAAACAAACAATATCAAAAAACCAAACACAAAACATGCTCTTCCTGCTCTTTCCTGACTGTAGATTTAACTGACTGGAGTGTTTTTGTAGCTCAGATGTTATACCCTGTGGAAAGAATAAATGCAGAATCCAATATATCGTACCTTTTGATGGTCTGTGAAAGCGAGGGTTTGCGTAATACAGAGGGTCTTCGAGAGGCGTAGGGGTCCACTATCGGGTATCTGAGTGGGATGTTCTCTGTGGGCACACTGGCACTGCGCAGGTACAGGCTGTTACGTGCCCATGGCTGGAAGTGGGAACAACACACAAAGACTGAATACATTTTATATTTGAGAAAAAATACATCTTGGGTTTGGGCTGCTGTGTGAAAAAAAATTGTCACATTTAATTAAAAATAGCTGACTTATATTGCAGTGCAAGTTACCAGTATGTAAAGCTTTGTTCATGTCAGTAATGAATAATGATAATAACCTCTCTACACGGGTGAATGTATGTGTGTGTTACCTCAGTATATTGCAGAGAAAAACTGCTTTGTGTCTAAAAGCCTTCAGTTTCTTTTCTCAGTACCTGTATGAAGCTGTTCAGCTCCTCGCTGGGACCCTGTGTGCTGGGGCTTTCCTGATAATGCCATGGTGGCTTCTTCCGCTGCTGACCGCTGTTCTCCTCATCAGCTTCAGCCATGCTCAATGCCCCTCCCCTCGTCTGCCAGCTGGAGGTAGAGAGCAACAGGGAAACACTCAGCGTACATGCAAAGCACTTATAGTATGCACAAATACTGTGTGGTTGACCAACACACACTCTCACACACACACACACACACACACACACACACACACAAACACACACACACACACACACACACACACACACACATCACAGGACTGAGTTATGTTCTAATCCCTATTTCCATCTGGTAGTAGGATGACAGCATGTCCTCACTGCACATACAGCTGTGTGTTCTTGGGCTCATTGCCTGATTTACTGCTGATCTCATTTTCATCTCTCTGAAGGGAAGAAATTAAAATCATACACCATATATCAATATATTAATGTTGCAAACATTAAGTGAACAGATGCAAGTTTATGCAGTAAAACAGGAAGACAATTTTGGTTTCTCTCTTCACTTCCACTAGAGGGTACTGACATATCATCAATCCATACCGATATGTCACAGACCTCCTATTAGTACAGTTAGATGTGAAATTACTATGAATGACCTGGTTTTTATAGAATCACATTCATTTGTAATTAACAATAACAATAAGGCTACCATAAATTTTGCATGGATTGACTTAAATAAAGCACTGGCTTGAATAATATTCGTTCCTAGCTTTTTATTTTTTGCCCTTTTAACCCCTCATTGAGCTATAGACCTTTTGCAGATACGCGACTACCATGACGTCCGAAATGAGTCTATTTTGGACCAAAAAAAACAAACAAAAAAAAAGTATCATAGTAGCATTAGCCTATTTAATTAACATGTCAGTGATGTTATCAAATGAGGTGAGTCTCCTCGAGGGGACTCACAAACAAAGGTACTGTATGTACAGGAACTTGCGAAGCCCGGTCTGAAACAAGACCCACACTTAAAGCCTCGGGGGATGATTATGGATGTAGTTAAAACTCAGAGCCTACCAAATTTTACACCACATGTAATTTGTATTATTATGTGGAAAACAGCCTTTCTCTGTACACAGGCAAGTAAGTAATCTTAATGCATACAAAAGCCTTAATGCCTACCAGTATTTTCCTGCAGGCTGGGGAACATTTCTGCGGTACCACTGCATACACAAAAACTACCTCATTCTGACAAAAGGAAGACGTTAAATTATGTTACTGTTAAGCAGTGGCGATTTCTTTAAGACTGCAAGGGAAGCTCAGCTTCCCCTATAATGTCACAAAATTAATGGTCAAATTA
>JAQMYJ010000006.1:10694544-10720110 GCA_030014305.1 Clarias laeviceps | reverse complement strand
AGTATTGTTGTAGAATGTAGAAAATAAATCACTAAACAAAAACAAAAAAATTTGCAAGTGACCCCAAACTTTTGAACAGTAGTGTATGTCATCACAAAAACAAAGCAAAACACCTCTTCCCCTGCCACAAGTAAATGAGCTGCGGGTCACATGCCCTTTAAATATCCATTAACAATCATGACTTCCAGTTCTTTTCTTTGACTGAATGCCACAGACAAGCCCAAACACATGCTGTGAAAATCTATTTGATCCATTAATACACTGGTTCATTCGACTGCTCATTTATTCTTCCATCTTCAGCAGCCATTCCATCCTGGTTAGAGGGATGTGGCCACACACACGCACCTTCATGCTTAAGCTGTCAGCTAATCCTTTACAATAAATAAAAATCCAATGTCTCTCCTAATGTATAGTGGGTGGAAATATATATTCTTGGTCACAGACAGTTTAGTCTGAATGTCAGTCATGGTGAGTTTAGCAGAGGAAGCAGGTTCACATCAGAAGAGAACAGACAGCTCTTCCATCTTTAGGACTGCAGATGGGCTAAGCCTATGTCTTTGTGAAGCTATTTAAGTTCTGTGGAGTGTTTCACATTATTGTCTGGGAAAGAGCTCCTTCCACAATGGAGCTCTTTATGAAGCATCTTCAAGCTGTGAACTTCACTTCCTCTGCTGGCTTGCACTGTATACAAATACATTTTTAATTGAGCACAGATGCAGCCCTGATAAAAGAGGGAATTGCCATTTCAAAAAAAAGAATATTCCACATAAGTATGCTAATTAATGACTTTGGGGGGTAAGTCCCAATATTTCATGTGCCAATTGAGTGGACCAAAGACTCAGTTTTTCCACCTTAAAAGGGGGCATGTTAAAAATTTTCATACATTTTTTCAGCATATAGGAAATATTATATATTTAAAATACACTGTTGTGCAGATGTAAACATGTTACATCAGTTAATTTGTAATTGCGGTGGAAGCAAAAATTGACACCACAACTTGTGATTTGCGTGGAAGAAGTGAAGAGTGCAGTGATTAGTTTTTGCGGTCTGAGGGTGTACCGGGTGCTGAAACAACTCGCAGAAGAGCATAAAAAGAAGTTTGGATATCTGCAAACAAAATTTGGACCAATACACCAAGGAGGTGAAAGTTTCTTAAAAAGAATCATTACATCTGACAATACACGGATTCATCACTACGACCCTGAGAGTAAACGGCAGAGTATGCAATGGAAACATCCTCAATCGCCAAACAAGAAAAAGCTCAAAAGTCAATCATCAGCTGGAAAATCGATGCTTACAATTTTCTGGGATTCTCAAGGGCAAGTATTGGAACATTATCATGGAAAAGGTTCAACAATAACAGTGCTCGTTAAAGTGAGATGCTTATTGAAGAGCTGAAAATCTAAACTTTAAACGGATTAAATGCAAGGGTGTCTGCTATCCAAGGGTGTTGTGATCTTGCACGACGATGCACATCCGCACACTTCTGCCAACACTCTGCAAAAACTTTCGTTTTAAGGTATTACAGCATCCTCCCTATAGTCCTGATCTTACTCCACCGGACTTTTACTTGTTTGGTCCCCTGAAAGCAGCCCTATGAGGACGAAGATTCACTTCTGATGAAGAAGTGAAGACAGTGGTGCATTCCTCATTTTTAATGAGGGAAAACAAAAGCTTGTTGACAGATGGACAATGTGTAGCGACAATGTGTAGCAAGGAGATTATGTCGGAAAATTGTGTATTTGTCGTTTATAAAAGCTCAATAAAATAAATTCTACAGCCAGAGTGTGGATAATTCATTAGAAATATATACTGTACTGATAATGAAGCTTGTTAGAACTGGCCCTTTTCTGTAAATGTTGACCTGAAGCAAAGGTTGGGCTTCACCAGTAAACCTACCTTTTTATTCACTGTGTTTACACTTTCTACCAGTCAGGTAAAAGAGAAGCAGCACACTCAGAAGATTAGCTGCTGACTCAGCGTGTGTCTTGTCAGAACTGTCAGAACTGCTATTTCACTGCAATCTTTTGGAATAGCAACCTGTCAAACAGCTTCCCAAACATCAAGAACACAGAACCTTGCTTCAGCTAAAGCTGTGAATCAGCATTTTAGGAATTTCTGTCAGTGATTTATTAAATTTATTTAATTAAAAATGCAATTAAATTCTAAAACTAAATTTTTGTAAATTCTAAAACTAAATTCTTGCACAGACAACATGCACAGAGTGTATTTTTAAACTCATCATGGATAATCAAAATCCTTGTTTATTTAGTAATACCTTCATTCATGTTGATGTCTTACTTCATCCACTGCCAGACAATCACCATATGGGGATAATCAATTTCTCCTAAACCAGTGGGGTGGATGTGGTGTTCTGCATGTTGTCTGTATGTGTGTGTTTGTGTGTGTGTGCTTGAGTGTATAAATGTGTTTCTTTCCACATGAGATTGAAAAAGAACAGCGACTGCTCCAAAGAATATCCTCAAATAATCAACGTTTGATTTACAGCACTGTTAGAAACATGTCAAGACTTGTCAAGGTTCTCCCTCTTCTCTTTCTGAAGCTGAAAGAGACAAAGCTGGCATACAATGCAGGACCATCTCACCCACCACAGTCCCGGCAAAAAAAGTATTACAGAAGTTACCGCCCAGTAGTTGGTGGTGTGTGAATGTGTGGGTATGGAAATGTGTAAAAAAAAAAAAAAGTGTGAGGGGGACTAAAAACTAAACTAAAGGCAGACTGACATTAAAGAGATGGGGGGCAAAAATAGAGAGAGAGAGAGAGAGAGAGAGAGAAATAGCCAAGAACAAAAATGTGGCATTAAGTGAAATTAAAGAATCTAAACCTGCTGCAGAAGACACCATTCTGGCATTCTTACGTGTTACCTTTTTCTACTAGTTTTAATAACTCTGCTTTCTCACTCTCTGACTGTAAACAGTTGAAAAATTTTATTAAGGTTTTTACAGCGTACCTTCTTAAGCTAGCCTTTATTTTAGTAAAGCATTCAAAAACAGTCACGCTGTCGTGGTGGTGTGGAGGATAATGAAAGAGACTGCTTGGGGAAAAAAATGCACGCAATACCATGGAAACACTGTTGCAGAGCTACCTATTGAGTGACTATGTGGCCTGGTATAAAACATAAGCCCAGACTACACCCACATAAAGGAGTGAGCAATCACAAAACAGTCTTTTCTCTGCTCTGTTCAGAAGCTTTTCTAACGCTTATACTACTATGTCTTATGATTTGTACGTTTCACAACTATGGGTATCCGATGTGCAGGATGGGTCTGAACTAGTCCTGCATAACTTTAAGTACTGCAAAAGAACTTTGACACATTTTCCGACGGATGCTCTTGTTCACTGTGCAATGATTTGTGATTATGTTTAAATGTATTCTGGCATCACTAGTATGTTTCTTCTAAGTTGCAATTCAGAGAATTAACTGACTATGATTGATGCAGACACTATGGATCATGACCACTATGTTTTTACTAAAGAAAATGAGAATGGACTATGTAAATGCAGCGGTTTTATTCAGAGCATTACCAGAATGAAGTAGGAAGATGCTGCACTAGTAGTAACCCAATATTCTGTGCAACCACAAATGTGTGAGAACACTCAGAGGAGACAGACAGTCCCAAAAAAAAAGTCATAATAAACACTTATTCCCACAAAACTGTAACTGTTTTATATGGGACAAGTCATTTCATCAAACACAAAGAAATCAGACCATGCACTGGGTAAAAAAATAGGACTCTAATTATAATACATTTATAGACATTTCACTAAAATCCCTCATACAAAAAGTGCAAACGGGGTCAATGAGAAAATGCGTCTTGAATAACTACTGCAAATGAATCTAATAAATAAGATTCTAGAGGTAACGTGTGTCAAATAACGGAAAGAAAAGTAGCTCAGCGTGTTGCGTGTGTGTTACGGCTGAATTAAGATGGATGTCATCATCTCATTTGGACGTAGTATTAAGCTGTGAAAGGTGAAGTGCAGAAGTAAAGCAACACATGAAGGCAGCTTGTCGTGGGAGCAAGGTGAAATCAAAGACTGAAGACGAATTCAGACAACATAACGTTTAACGTTCAAATTCTTCAGCCGGAACTTTGTGTAAAAATAGAGTGAATATGTCAATAAGAATGCATTTGCATTTTGCCAAGCTGCATTCTGATCCGCCTTTTGCACATCTGCCCACAAGATGTTATTTTCGGGTGGGCATTTAATTTTGTGAATGTATTCCATGCACATTCCAAGTGATTTCAAATAAAAAAATTGACATTAATCCCTTTCCGCACAGTCCCAAAAGAAACATTCCACCTGTCCCTACCTCTCTGAGTAACTCGTCCCTGGCAACATCTTCAAGTTATCTGGCCAGTGCCATCAGTCACAGAGGCACCAAAATATAGGTATGTCTTACACCATCACCTCTACAGTATGCAAATAGTGTTTGAACATCTAAGCAAAGATACTGCATTTGAAACATAAATAACAAGACCACACAAACATCCATGTCAGTGTCATTTCTGGGCTTCCAGTTAGTGGGAATCTTATGAGTGTACCCTCCCTACTTTGATAAGGAGAGAGAGGTGACAGGTTGTGCACAGCAAAATTGATTTGCTATAGTCAGTAATTTATACCTGACAAAAAAAAATGGTGCTAAGTGCACAGCTGAAAGGTATAGTTGGTGTCCTGGGTTTCTGAGTCTTCCAATAAAAAAGAATTTGGACTAACATTGGGAATTTATATCCTGATGATGCCATCGCTATCTGTGGTTGGGAGTCAAGAGAGGAATTTAGCTGTGTTTTCTGGGTGGTAGAGAGATGTCACACAACACAGCAACACTAACACACACAAGTGCAGACTAAAATCTGTGAGCTTATATTCGAAGATAATGGCAGATAGTGCTTTCATCCAAGTGTGATAAGTTTATGCAGACCATGCAGCATGAGCAGCAGTTTGAAAATATTCAGTTGGCTGGTAACTCATGTATCAGAGGAAGCACGTGCTAGCCTTCACCCTCCCCAGTTGGTAGGTATATAATGGGGAGTGCTGGCTGGTGGGTGGAAATTGGAAGGTGAACAAACTGAGGACAAAAAAAAATGGAAAAAAGTGGTTGTACCAAAGTTGCAAATTAATGTATTTTGTTCTGAAATAGTGACCAAAAAGTAAGCAAAAAATACTAGGGAAAATATTCAGCAGTTAACATAAAATGAAAGTATCATAAAACTAGATCATGCCTCATTGCTTTTACTAGGTTCTATTTATCATTACACACATTGCCATGTAAAACAATCCTACATTGTACCTCTCCTCCTCCTCGAGGTGGCTCCATCTCAAGTACTTTTATACCTTCAGATACCTTCAGTATTTTTTTAACCTACCGCTTAACATGCATATGGAGCCTTTTTAAAGGAACTCATGGCACAAAATGCAGGACACCCTGAATGGAGAGCCAAACCATCACACTGATATCTTCCATATTCTGAACACACCCAATAATATTTGTAATCACCAATCAGCCTTCTTTGGGCTGTGAGACAAAACCAAAAAAAATGAAAACCCAGAAAGCATGGGGATAACATGCAAACTCCACAAACACTGAGCCACTGGGTTATATTTCTAGCCTAATAGTATTGTCATATTATTTTCACAGGCTCTACAATAGTATATTGTGCGTTGCTGATTAATGTGATGTATTGCTGTGAGATTGCCAGAGAAGGAGAAAATTTCTACGGAGAAATGTAGTCAAAGCAATTAGACTGTTATTAGTATTAATTCACTCACTGACTCATTCATTCATGCATTCATTCTGTATACCACTTATTCTGTATAGGGTTGCAGCAGGCCTGGGCCCACATACACACACTATAGGCAATATGGATTGTGAGAAAAAAACAGAGTACTCAGATTAAACCCACCAAGGAATGAGAGAGAACATGCAAACTCCAGACACGAGGCAGGAGTCGAACCCTTGACCCCGGAGGTGCAAGGCCACAGTGCTAACATCTCACAATATCACCCATATTAATTCAATCCGAATAAATCACTCACTCATCATCTATATCGATATATCCTGTATTCAGGGTCGCGGGGGGCCTGGAGCCTATCCCAGGAGGCTCAGGGATCAAGACGGGGTACAATTCATCTCAGGGCACACATACACACACTACGGGTAATTTGGGAACAACAATTAGCCTAATCTGCATGTCTTTGTACTGTGGGAGGAAACCCACCAAGCATGGCGAGAACATGCAAACTCCATGCACACAGAGACAGGAATCGAACCCGGACCCTGGAGGTGCAAGGCAACAGTGCCAACCAAATAAATCAGTTTATTTTTAAAAGCTGACTGAAGTGATGTACAACTAAAGGATTTAAAAGTAGTAAGAAGATATTTACAAGGACACAATATACAACGTAACAAGAAAAGAAACAAACTAAAAAATGAATATGTTCAGAACAAGGAACTTGTTGAATGCATTAAATAGGTTGGATAAATAATAAGAAAATGCGAAAGCTTAAAGACAGTGTTAAAGAGAAAGAGATGTAATGTAACATTTGTATTAGTTTATATTTTCAGCAGCATTCTTTTGATAAAGCATCTCTCATGAGCAGCACACATAAGTTGGGCGACTGTGATCAAGATATCTCTATATATTATCAGCTGGAAGAAACTCTGCATGCACGGAGCAGCGCTGTACAGCAGAATCAGACTGCACTTGGACTTTGTCATGTGAGTGTTCTGTAAGTGATGCACTACAGTACTTACTTTCTGTGACTGTTCAGTTCTCGGGTCACCGCGGTGTGGACGGAAGACTGCTGGGAAACAAACGCCTCAAGGGTTTCAGTCTTCACTAAAACCGATATCTTCTATATTCCGAACGCGTTCAGGAAGCGAAAGCGGGGTTATAATGTCCCCGTGTGCACATCTCGGCTGGGCGGTGAGCTGCACAGACCGTGGGCTGAATGTGATTCAGTCTGACTAAACCGCTCCACAAACACCGGTGTGGGCGGAGCCACATCAAACGTCCTCACGTCACAACTCACACGCGCCGTCCGCGAGCGCAAACACGCGACCACACAAATTACAAGTTTTTCTCGTCTCGAAGTAAACAACTCACCGCCCAGCGGAAATGTGGATGACAAACAGCACCAGTCAAAAGTTCGGACACAAGTTTGGATTTTTTTTCTTACACTGTAGAACAATACTTTGCCCCTCCCCTCCTCAAAACTATGAAATAACACATATGGAACAAGTCAGTTGTTATTTTAAGAAATGAGGGTCAATAGTTCTTGCAAGAACAGGATTGCCAAGTGCATTTGCAAAACCCATCAAGCACCATGATGAACCTGCCTCTCATAAAGACCACCCCAGGAAAGCAAGGACTGCAGTTCATTTAGAGTTACCAGCCTCAGAAATCTTAGATTAGAGCTGTTATAAAGACTTAACAGAGCATAAATAGCACTCACATCTCCATATCAACTGGAGATTATTGCATATTTTGGATTTCTTCAACATTGTTTTACAATGTAGAAAGAAATAAAAACCAGGAATGACCATGGAATTAGAAGGTGTGTCCAAACTTTCAGCAAATGTTGTGGAGAGAGAGCTTGCACTTTGCTAAAAACGGGAAACAAAACTAAATCAATAGGAACAGGAAAACATCTCACCTCAATGATCAAAGTTAATTATCCTTTTATGGTGTTTACATAGACTACTAAAGAAACACCTCATCCAGTTTATCAGCTAATAACCTCTACAAGAAACACTTTAAGTCACTTCCGGGAAAGATAAGTACAAGACATCCATATATGAAAAAGACTCATCATAGAGGGAAAAAACTGTCAGTCAAAGTAATTTGAAAGTTTCAAGTAATGTTTCAATATCAATGTTTCATAGTCAAGCAATGTTTCTATGTTTATTAATAAGGCAACACATCAAACAAGAAAGAAGAGGAACAACACAATTAAAGGGGATCAAACTTTCCAGGGTATACTAGTGTACAGTAGCTACACAACTTTAAATATATCATAATATATATTTTCATGAATTGGCTGAGCTAAATTGTCCCCAGGTGTGAAAGTGTGTGTCTATGGTGTCCTGCATTGAGCTGCCAACCCATTCATAACTATCTATCACCTATACTCTTTAAACAATTGATAGAGCATTAGTTGAATGCTTAATTATAGAAACAAGTAATTAAGAAGAAAAAGCTACACCAATCATTAATCAATAGCTAGCAACATACTGTAATAAAAGGAAAGGGAAACATTTAATAACCTTATCAGCAAATGTCTTCTTTAAAATTGTTGTATTTTTTAACCTGCTTGGTTCCAATTCAATTCAATTCAATTTTATTTTGTATAGTGCTTTTAACAATTGTCATTGTCGCAAAGCAGCTTTACACAATCGAAAGAGTTATTTAAGTTTGTATAGAATGTGAATGTGTATTAATCAAAATGGTCAGATAGTCCCTGATGAGCAAGCCGAGGGCCACAGTGGCAAAGAAAAACTCCCTGAGATGGCAATAGGAAGAATCCTTGAGAGGAACCAGACTCAACAGGGAACCCATCCTCATTTGGGTGAAACTGAAAGCAGGAATTGATCTGCATTCACGCTGTGTGTTAGGTGGCAGGCAGTTCAGCATGACAGTTGATGTTAATTGATGTTAATATGGAGTCCAGGTAGTTAATGGAGGCTCAGGTAGATTTGTAGGAAATTCCAGTCCTGAACTATCGAGCGACTGCGGTGAAGTCAAGTCCTCAGAGAAACAGCTGTCAACATCAGTCGAGGCCAGAACCGTCTTCATGGTAGAGTGAAACCGTCCCCAGACACCAGACGCATCCCAAAGAGACACACACGGGCATCCAAGTGATGAGATCTCCAACCAGAAGTGGGGCACCAGGATGAGTCGGACAGGTCCAGAGGGCAGAGGGAGTCTGGATCACTGGCAACTCAGGAACGACATGTGTAGCTCGACAGAGAGAGGGAAGAGAGAGAGGGGGGGAGAGAACAGGAGAGGAGAGAGCAGAAGGGGAGAGATAACAGTTAGGTATGGTCACATTCACATAATGTATAAGGTGAATGTATATTTAGTGTAGAGTGCAAGCAGGGACTCCGGAAGGACTAACTTATAACAGCATAATTAAAAGGACAGAAAGAAACAAAAACATGAGGGCTCCCTGAGATGTAAAGCAACCAATCACCTCACCGTCAACAAACCTGAGTGATCAATGAGAGTGGGGAAGGCAGTATCTAAACATACCAGTTTAACGTAATACTCTACGTCCAGGAGTCCCTCAGATTTGCTCCTTTACCTAAGGCAAATCTATTTACAAAAATGCTTGGCTAAATAAATATATATTTTTAAGCTTGTTTATGCACCTAGTTGAACAACCAGACAGTAAGGCGTTACAGTAGTCCAACCTAAAAGCATGAATTAGTTTTTCTGCATCGTTTAGTGACAATATATTTCTTAACTTGGCAATATTTCTGAGGTAAAAGAATGCTATCCTGGCGATATTGTCTACATGAGCTTCAAATGAAAGACTAGAATCTATAATCACACCGTCGTCGTTCACTGTTGCACTTGATGGAACAGAAAGGCCATCTAAATGATCTAAAATCTTCCTTCCAGCTGCATGCGGTCCTATGACTAGAACTTTTGTCTTATCAGGATTAAGCAGAAGGAAGTTAATTTGCATCCAGACCTTTGAGGAAATATGCTGATCCATTATAAGCCCAGTGCTAAATCAATGTCTTGCAATCGAACAGTATTGTATTCTGGGTTCTCAAAGCTGTCCCACTGCTTTGCTCACTGTATAAGGGCATAGAAAGTTGAGAAAGCATACGGGGCATCATTGGTGTTTGGGGAACAAATGTTTTTTTTTTTTTATTTAGATATTTTACATACAGAGTTTGGATTCTGCTTACTAGTTAAGTTACAACAAATACACTGAATATCATCCCAGCCTCAATGTCTTTAACTGAAGCATAAACTCAAGGGGATATTGGGTTATGTATGCCTTATCGCACAAGCTAGAGTGTGGTTATACTGAATATTAGAATGCCTTTGATTTATTCCATAACTAATTACAGCCATGTTACCATGCTATTACTTGTGCAATAATTATTTTAACATTTCAATGAACAATAAATAAATAAATTGACATTTAAAACACAAATGTTTTGTTTAATTTTTGTTTTGTGCTTTTGTTTTTTGTATTATTTTAAAGTAATAAGTTATATCCATGACAAATGTATCATTTGCCGTGTCAGAAACTCTATGTTAGTAATTGTTTCAGATGACTGTTGTTGAAGTTGGAATTTTATCTGTCATGACCAAGTGGAATGATATCAATAAGGAAACGTCTCAGTGTGGTTATACGAAATACAGTATATGCACTCTCGGAACACTGCTCATCCAATCAGATTAGGGAACATGAAATATCTGTTTTAATATATAACACATCTCTATACATTAACCCAATGACATATGTTTGTTCTGGATTAAGAATAAAGCCTGTGATGAGAATGTGGCCCATGTGGGTTCTGTCTTCAAACAAAATCAGCCAGCCTGTTTACTGTATCAGCTTTCCTCTATGAGTTCACATTTCAGCCCTGCATTGAACCGTAGACTTGGCCTTTGATATAAATATCTGTCCAGTGGAGCACCACCCTCTCTTGATTCAGTTTGATAAATTACTCAAGAATTTAAGAAGGTTACCCACTCATCCCAACCAGGGCTATTCTATTTTGGCCAGTCACTTATCTTTTCACACAGAATGAATTAGCTGACATTATTCAATTGTTCTGCGGTCACATTCTGGCTTGAATTTCAGACAGATAATGAAATACATGAATGACCTTTGGATCACATGATGGATGAAAAGAAAAACTTAACCAGGCAGGCCCGAATCGCTGGTTAATTATGGCTTTGCTTTGGATTAGATTTCATAGGACAATGACAGAGAGAGAGAGAGAGAGAGAGAGAGAGAGAAATACCATCCATTTTATTCAGGATTGTACTTTTAGCTACATTTCAGATGCTTATATATTTAAGGTCACACTGAGAAATTATGTTCAAATAACAGATTTGTGCTATAGACATGTTGAAGCAGAGTATTTATATAAAGAAAGGATCACTTTTAGCCTGAGGACACACACACACACACACACACACACACCATGGAGCAGATCATAGATAGATAGAATTCTTTGTTAAATCTAGAGTAGCTGGAAATGCAACATCTGTTTCCTCAAGATAGCATTTAGCAGAATGAAATGCTACATACTTTAGTCTTTAACACTATCAGCAGAAAGACGTCAATCTGTGGGACACATACACATGCATATACGGCATCTGCATGCAGACACCTCTCCTTCTCCTCTCTGAGAATCAGCCACATTCCTCTTACAGGATGGACGAGCTTCCGTCAGGGACTTTCCAGTGCTGTGATCAGTCTTTGCTCCAGTGTGTGCTCTTCATTCCAGTTATATTTTTCACTGGAATTTGGGTTTAGGGTAAAAGCCTTGGTAGCAAGCAAGTGTTGATGTGAGTGCAAAGTACGCATTTTCCTTATTAGCAAGAAAATATGCTTGAAAATGTTGTAAAAATTTTTTAATTTCCATTGACAACATTTGGCAATTGCCTTTGTCAAATATAATTACTTACAGTTAAACTTTGTTCAAGTGAACAACGTAGATGTGTAATTCAATGCCACTATCTCTAGCAGTATCTGTACTCAGATTTGAACTAAATGTTTTTAGTGTTTGTTATTTAAGATAAAAAGAAACCATACAACTATGCATTCAGGAACAGCAGAAAAACCAGAGCGGTCAGCATGGTCTGTTTTTTTAACCATCCATCCATTTAGGAACCTCTGTTGTTCAACTAGAGACCGTGGAGGCCAATGGTGACCATTGTATTTATTCACAATTTTACGATCGTGGTAAGACCGCTGGTCAATATTCTCACACTATGGCCAATTTGGGAACACCAATTAGCCTAATCTACATGTCTTTGGGCTGTGGGAGGAAACCGGAGTACCCGCAGTGAACAAACCAAGCATGAGAAGAACATGCAAACTCCATGCGCACTGCGCCACATTTTTTAACCATGTTTTAATACCGTAATTACTTATTATATTTGTTTGTGTCTGCTTGCGTAATTTTAAAATTCGGTTGGGTCTTTTTTCCTGCAAAATATGAACAACTTAGTATTTTAATTTTAAGAAAGAGGAAGAGGTAGATGCATCATGCAATGTGGTCATTAAGTTAATGTAGACGTAAGCTTCTGATTTGCCCACTAGTCCAGTCCCAAAAACCTTTGGCTTGTGCAGCTTTTTGGTTTTCCCTACATGATCCCAGTACCGATGCACACCTCTCATCTCAGCCAGATGTACAAATAGTACAAATATGTTACAAAGATGAAAAAGGTGTGATGCAGGTTTAGTGTGTGTTTATTTGCTTAGTAAAGAGATGAATCTTCACTTTTTAAATATAGAGAGTGAATACAGGCTGTTTGGATAGCAAGCAGAAGTTCCATCCACGACCTGGATGCCAGGATAGAGAAGAGTCTTGATGCATGTCTTCCTTGCGTCTTAAGCGATGAGGATTGTTGAGTTCAGTTAATCCATGCTTGTCTTATGAGGTTTGAGTAGATCCTTGAGCTAGGAGAGGGCTGTTCTGATTTTGGCTCTGTGTGCAAGCAGCAGTGTTTTAAATCTGATATGAGCAGCTACATGAAACTAGTGAAGGGATAAGAGAAATGGAGTGATCTGGAACAGAACAATAGAGAATGTTAAAATAACACAAAACAAGGAGCAAGATTACATCAATCATTAACTTTTTTTTTTTTTCATAAGAACAATTCTTCTCATGTGTTGTTGGTTTGCTTCTTTGTGGCCATAGAGAGAATTTAAGCACAAGACTTCAGTTCAGTTAACCGTTTCTTTCCCCTCTGAAAGACTGCAGTTGCTCCTTGACACTCAATCATTCCTTTTCTCAGGAGCAAAGTGTGGACAACTTCAGTTTAAAATAGTGGTGTCATTGTTCCGACAGCAAAGCAGAACAAATCAAAAATGTCTCTGTATTTTATAGTTAAACTTTGGGTTCACTTGCTAAAAAAAAGGAAATAGAGGCAAAGGTGGACCCTATAATGAATCATGCATGGGGGTATGCATGATGAATGCACTGACAGTGAAAGGCAGAGATGAGAACACAGATGACAGTGTGTTTCAGGGTATGGAAAGCATTATGCTCTGACCTGAGCTTTAACCTTGTTCTTCCTTAACAGCCCAGAGGTTTTTCAAATCTCCATGCTTCTTTCAGGGGTCTTCTTACAGACACTGCTTGAGAAATTTCCAATCTCACTGCTTGTACACGTTACAAGTAATTAATGACACCAGGCTCCACTAGTACAGTAAACGTGATTATTACAGGAAGTTGTTTTTCTGCTTTCAACAATGTACTTATACCTAAGGGGAACTCTGGAACAATATGTGGAGTACAGGAAGGGAGAGAGGACGGTAGATTATTAAATAATTCACCTCTGATAACGCAAAGGGTTCTTTAGTTTATTTAGTCGCATAAAACATTTTATTTAACTATAAGATCATTATGAAGACTGTACTTTTTAAAATATGCATGTCTGACACAAACTAACGAATTAAAATAAAAATTTAAAAGTATAAAATACTGGATGTTAACTCCATTAGTGTTCCTGCTGTGGAACTTTTTCTTTAATCCTGGCCTATTCCCTTGGGACAGATTAGGCTAAAGAGAGAACGGAAACGATTAAATGCCAGTGAAGTGAGTGCACCTAAAGCGCCCCTTAAAATCTGTTAATCAGTAACAGTGAAAAAGCTTAAGGAACCCCAGATGGAATCTCAAAGTCTGCATTCTCCCTAATTAACATCTTAATCAACATAGAAGCAGTGCAGTATAGACAAGGGTGTTCTTCAAAATACTTCTTTAATGCCACAAGGGTCAGAAAATGAGAATCCTGGTGAGATTTAAAGGCTCTACGATCTTTTAACTCCAAGCAAAGAGCGTGTCACCCCATGCTACACTCCTAACACCATCCTGGAGTTATTACAAGACAAGTCCAGAGTCCGCTTTAGACAGTCCATTGAAACACACTGTTCCTTACAGTCCAGACTGTCACACGAAAAAAAATTTCCTCACACAAGTTGATGTAAAGTACTTCAGAGGTCCCAAAGTGACAAAAAGTTTGCAGTGTTCTAGGGAAATCTAACATATATGCAACCTTCACATGGGTGAACCAACCAACAGTCTTTTTATACTATATACACTCATTTCTAGACCCCATACAAAAGTAGAAAGGTTCCATCACTGACCAGATAGTATTTCTTCAGCACAGCAATAACACTACCAGTGGCAGTGCGATGGTAATGTGTGGGCACTTGGACAAATTTTCAACACCTCAGTATCACGGTTTACCAACCAAAATTATGCAGCTTATAGCAGTTCTGTGGATAAACACTGATATTAATACAGACATGCATAAATTGGGCAAAAAAACTGAGCTATTTTTTAACTAGACACTGAGAGGATGTACAAACAAAAGTAAAAAAAAAAAAAAAGGAATGTTACTGTACCTGTTAAATTCATACCATCATATCATGTACTACTAATACACAACATGTGACTGAGATGTCATTCAAGATTTTAGAGTAGTTTTAATAGATTTTGCCTTAAGGATTGTTGTTCTGTCGCAGTATTAAATCATGTCATATCTAAGTTTCTTTTCTGTAAAAAGAAATAAACTAAATATTTCAAATGCAATATACAGTATTATATTACATATAGCATTATGTACATACTGTAGTAGCATCAAAACAATAAAGGTATACAAATACTATAGTGGTTGAAATGATATGAACACACATGAAAGTTGTTTTTTAAATTTGTTTATTTGGGGGATGTCAGTACGGTGTGTTCACATCTCTGTCAGACAACTTTAATGCGAACTGAACCTCAGACCACAGAGGAACAGAAAAAGACAGAGGTACAGCATGGAAGACTTTTTACTCCCCACAGAGCGGTGCAAAGATAAAAAGCCACAAGTAGAGGAAGTGTTTATCAAAGGTCAGCAATAGTGCATAAACTCAAGAGAGTGAGGGGCCTTGGATTCCCATCGAGAGCACTGATGGTATGCTGCTTTTAAACAGCATTATAGTACTTTAGGACCTTGAAGTCCTTATTAACATGTGAAGTAAAATTCTAAAGCAGCTCATATGTCTACAATGAGTCTTAAAATAAAGTGATTAATGTTGACAAAAATATTTTTCAACATGATTATCCGACATTATGCTTAAATCCAAAGCCAGACTTAATTTGAATGAAAAAACAAAACAAAAACAAATAAATATCCATGGCCATCCAGCTTTATAAGGCATGGAATCTATCTGGCAGCAGTACAGCATTCATCACACAGCCCATTGTATGCATTTCACAGCAATAAATCTTGTTACATAAGACATGATGTTTAATGGGGTACACTTAAATAAAGACGACATAACCTGTGACCCTGCTACTTGAACTTCCTGTCTGTCCTCATGACCTCTGGACAGAATGAATAATGGAGGCATGGTGTATGCTGAACCATGCCTCATTACAAGAACAAGATCCAGGTCATTTGATTTTCACAGGTCTGGCAAGGATAATCAAATCTGAACTCCATATAAATATATATAAAAAGGTGATACCTGATCAAACTGCCTGATTGGTAGTTGGATAGAAACATTTGCTTGCAGCTCCTGCAAGCATCAGGACCCAGCTTCTCTGAGCAATAGTTTTGTTGGCTTATAGTTTTTGACACAAGTATTGGCATGATAGGAGGTGTGAGTGGTCCATGTGAGTCACAGCGTCTGTGCCTATGAAGAAGTGACAAGTACAAACTAAAAGTGTAGACAGCCAAAGTTAGTACTCTTAGTTCTCTCCAGTGGGTCTATTGGAGAGATCCCAGCTATTTATACATCCATAGATTCTTCATTAAACTTCATGGTGTGCGTTTTACTGAAAAGCACAAAATTTCTTCCAGTCTTAGGCTGAACATTTTCAAGAGTCAGGCCATGGAAAGAGAACCTGGCATTTTCAGTGCAGCTTTGCGCCAGGAATTATTCACACTTGTTAAATTGAGTGCAGTCATGTAGGCAATAGACCAAGTAATAAGTTTGTTTTTGTGTTTGAAATGTTTCAGTACGTGCCAGAGAAGTGACTAGCAAACCTATTATATCTTGCTTTAATTAGACGAATACGCAATGTGAAATTATTTTACAAAAGAAATTACAATAATAATTGAAAATAATAGTCAGAGTTTTATTAAATAGTGACATTTTGACTTTCCATCTTTTTAGAACAATACTACAGTACCTTAACCTCGCCTTAACACTTGAAAACTTTTCCCAGACACTATAAATAAAGAAGAACCTTTTTCAAAAAGGCAAAGAAAGAAAAATGTAACATTTACAGAACTTCACTGTCGAACCACAGCATACAATCTGCAGATTACCTACAGCAACCTGTTGGCCTGCACCCTCTTTACAGCTTTACAGCCATCACTAAGGACCGGAGAACAGGAAGTGCAGCTGGAAGGGCTTCAGAAAAGCACAGTAACTGGTTCTGCTCTCCTCAGCTTTATGGAGGCCAGCAGCACGTGGCCTGCTTCTCCTGATGACTTGACCATGCAACTTGGAGGAATGTTTCTCTAGATCAGTTCATGGCTTCAGAAAGCAAATGAAATTGTTTTTAAGCACTAACGTATGAGGCTCTGAGACTCGGAGTATAAGGTACAAAGAGCATGAAATCCCTTGTGAATTAAGAGCACAGCTCACTCATCAGTGAAGAGCAGTAAAGGAGGAAAACTAGACAAAACAGAAGCTGTCTGTATTCCTTCGGGACAAAGACTCACAGCAGGTGAGGAGTGCTGCTCATGTCATTATATAAACAGAGGAGCTAGGATCTGCGACTTGTCAGGCCTGCGTAAATTACATATATACTTTAAGAAGAACTTTCTTACTTGTGATATTTATTATTTAGTTGCTTAGTGTGTTGTACAGTACCAGTATGTACAGTTAAGTGGAGACCAAATCGAATGGATTAAGTAGATGCTAATAATGGCAATAATACGGCAGCTGATAATGGACTGACTTCTCCTAAACTGGCCTTGACACAACATCCCCTTAGCTTAGTGGTTTAAAACCCCTTCTGCTCCAAAAACGCAAACTAAGCTCTTTATGTGAAGGCTTCTATGCTAGTTCCTGTCCTTTACTTTTTACGGTACGTGCAGGAAATCCAAAAGGCTCTTTCTCTTTGTGTGGCCTGATTACAATGCACAGCCAAGGCACATTAAGATTACGTTTTTTTGGCAGGTACCGTATGAAGCACCAGTTCAACCACAGAGAGGAAGTCTGGATGGACCTTACTTCTAGTCCAACTATACTGAAACAAAGTACGATCTTTAGAAACCTTGATGGTTCTCTGGTTGACCATCAAGAATAAAACAGAGCATATCAGAAAAGGATCCAAGTAAAACTTTAGTGGAGGCCAACAACCCTTAATTACCCAATAAACCTGTAGAGGATCATTGCTGAACCCTTTTATTACTAAAAGTATGAACATAACAGTATATTCAATGAAAGAAAGACATGCAGGACACATTTAGTCTTTGCGTTAGAAATTATGTTAAAATATTATCATGATGAGGTATATTAGAATAATGAGGTAGGATTGTGAATACAAGGATTTACTTATTATTTACTCCATCAAAGATTCATTTCTTAATTAGTTCCCTTACACCTATGATGTGAAAACTGCAGAGGAAACATGTGGACCAATTACAAATATGATTTAACTTAATGGAGACAGTTCAAAAGGTTATTACAAATGTTTAATAACAAGCAATTATGGTGTCACATTAATCATGATAATGTAATTAATAATGAAAAAGTCACTCTACTGTGTTATATAACCAATACGTGGGAATAACTGCTTGCAAAGCTTGCTTGTGCAACACTTCCTCTGCAGTAGCAGCACCCTTGTGATTTTTTCTTGTGATTTTTTTTTCTTATTTTACCTCAATAGAGAGCATTATTGTTTTTTTTTGCATTTTGCCACTAATCATGCTTAACTCTTCACACATGCCTTTTTTTGACATAAATGTGTGTGTGTGTGTGTGTTTGTGTGTGTGTGTGTGTGTGTTTCAGGCATCAAAAGTTTAAAAAGAGAGATCATTCAGACACATTTTTTTGCTGAGTAAAAGAGAGAGATCTTTTCTGCATGCTACATCTGAGTATTGATTGTGCTGCAGGTACAGCTTCATGGTAGCGTATCATTTGTTCTAGACCCATATGCTTGCTAACCCACATCCTTCCCTCTGGTTGCTGTCAGCCAGACAAATGCTCTTCTGACTCTGCATAAGGTGACAAGTGTAATCCAGGATATTGTACAGACTGCTCACAAGCCTTCAGCGACAATTAATCATTTTAAGTTTCTTCCACAGAAAATGGGGACTGGATATGAGAAGCTGGGGATCACTGAATATAATATCACTGACAAGAAAATTACTTTTTGTTACATTGTAGCAGTTTATTATTTATTAGAGAAATCTAACCTTTATTAGAAGTTCATTTATTAAAAAAAATAATAAAACCCCATTTTTAAACAGATTCATCTAATAAGCTTTCAACAATTATTTATTTATTTATTTATTTATTATTTATTTAATTATTAAATTATTTATTAAATATCTGCCAAAACTAATTAGAGAACATAGGGCATAACAATAGTGTGTGTGTGTGTGCCCTGAGATGGATTGGCACCTTGTGCCCTAAGTCTCCTGGGATAGGCTCCAGGCCCCCTGCCATCATGAATACAGGATAAATCAGTATAGATGAGGATGAATGGGTGAGTGAGTGAGGGTATAAGAAAAGAGATTAATATAAAAGCAGGAAAATTGAAATTTATTTAATTTAAGAAAACTTGGAATTTATGGGTGAAACATATGAGCAATTATCCTGTGGACTGAAATAAAACACAATAATTCCTGCTCAGTTTATTCGCTCACCTCCCTTTCAGTAAGGATGTGCTAAATTATTGGCTTTATTTCAGGTTATAATTGTCAAAAAAGAAAAAAAGTCACCCGGCCCTAACGTGTTGGTGCTCAGGTGAATAGTTCATCATACAGTAGAACTTATCTAGGCTGTATTATTTAGTAGTGAATGAATAAAATTACATTGGTGATAAATAAATAATCCTACCATTTTCATGGTAGGACAAAAGTAACAAAAAAAGATAACAAATAACTCGGTGGGATTTCTTTTCTTTCTTTCATAGTCAAAAATGAAAGCTTCTTATAGGTTCTGTCTTTTTAATTTTAAACCCTTAAAGCTCACCACTGCCACCTATTGATCAAAATCACAATAAGCACATCATTGTGTATATCTCCCCGTACAGTAGTCTTAGAATAAAATAAAATATATAAATTATTAAACAAGTATGCAGCAAGTTTATTAATAAAGAGCTCTTATGTTCTGTATATATTTTTTTGTAACAAATTCAATACTGTTAATATATAATATGCTTAAACATTTTTTGGATTATTTTTTAAAGAAATTTCCTAAACACTCAGGTAAACACTATAATGTTTAGGAAATTTTTTAAAATAGAAAGAATTTTTTTTGTACCATATCTGCCACACATACTGTATGTCCCAGTTACTGCCACCCCACTCAATCTCTTTCTTGCCAGCAAAGAGCAACAGAGATCCCGTCCTGTGGACTTTCTTATAGACTCTCCTGTGCAGTTCATCCCACAGTTTTTAAATGGTATTTAAGTAATTTTAACAATCCAGTTAAAGTATCCAGATTTCCACTTACAATCTTACAGTACTTCATAAGGTGCATGATACCAGGTGTCCTAACAACATTCTCATAACCACTTAAACACACTCACCACAGATCCTCAACCATACCACAGATCCTGTAGGGCAATTTGGTTACTTTTTGTGTCACTCTCTTTGAGTGTTTGTTGGCAAAAATGTCAACTGTTGTGTCATAATTATTGACTGAACAATGAACCCCAAAAAACAATTTTAATTATTTGTCTTAAGCTTCCTCGTGTGTCACAGGTTTGTCGAAGATGGAAGCAGGTGTGGAATATTTTATTAAAAGTGTCACAAACATAAACTAGGAGTATGTGATATAAGCACAAAATAATCAAACATGTAATGTACATGAACATGGCATGAATAAAAAAATAAATCAACCACACTACTCACAACAGAAACTAGACAAGGAGTATATAAAAATGTCACTTAAATACTCATTATACCATGAACATGGTGCTAGTATTCTTGACTGTGTATATAGTAGCACAATTAACATGCTAGCTACTGAATGTTTTACAAAGACTGACAATTTGGTCTTTAGCACATTTTAAAAAACTTCCCTGCACTGTAAACCCTATTGCTCAAAGTAATTAAACATATTGAGTATTGTTAACTTAAATAATTACAATTAGTTTAAATTAATAGACCTTGATGAGTATTTAGAACCTTTTGGTATTTATGAGCTTGTAGAAATTACACTTTTCAAGTTAGCTGAACAAATTTGATATTTTAAGTATCTGTAAGAAGTAAGAGTACTTGTCACCTTAAAGTTCCACCAACTTAAAGTGTTTCAGACTAGCGATTTTCTGTCTGACATCATCAGGGCAATAGGGCACTGGTGGCTCAAAGGTAGGTGTTTCGCCCGCCATGCCAAAGGCCTGCATTCGATTCCCAACAACTGGCTGAAGTGCCTGTCCCAAGCCCAGGTAAAATGGGAGGGTTGTGTCAGGAAGGGCATCTGGCATAAAACCTGTGCCAAGCTTGTGTGTAGACCGGATTGTCTGCTGTAGCGACCAATTGCCGGGAGCAGCCGAAAGACCAACAACAATTTATTTGATTTGCAACAACAACAAAAAATTTATAATTGCTATTAAATAGTATGAGTTAGGCTACTCAATAATGCAAGTAAAGAACGATTAATATGAATGAGTACAACAAACTAAAAAACCCATAGTTCTGTTTACTTAAAACTGGAAACATCATTACTTAAAAAATTTGATGTAACTGATTAACTAAATTTTTTTGAGTTTTGCCAACTTATTCAGGTTTACAGTGTGGCAATAGAAAACACAAACCACTTCAGCCTAGCTGGAAAGACTTCTGCAGGAAATGAAGCTCCTAGGGATTGTAAATGCATATAGTTTTGGGCAAAAAACTACAGACAACTAATCTGAAGTTAATTCTTGTTCTTATTGACTATGGTTCGTCGATGGACTGACTGAGATTGCCACACACTGAAGGTGAGATAATGATGCAGCTTATTATCCCAGTGGGCTGGACAGGGGCATAGCACAGAACTCTGATCCCTACACATAAGCAGTCTCATTGGGCCCCTTCCCTTCTTGATCCATATTTCTCACTGTTTATTTCAGGCTTTCAAGGACCCTCCCACCATTTCAGCCCTGATTAGTCAGTCCTACATTTCCCCTCACTATGACACACTGCTAGGATTGGGTATTAACATGAGGTTTAAGAATACATACTGTATTTTGTATATATCCTACATGTTGGTCTGACCTTGGGAAACAAACAAACAAAAAAAAACAATACTAAAAAACTAAATTATTAATTTTCAGTTCATTATAAACCTGTAATTAGCAGTGAAAACTCCTATGTAAGACTTCTTAGACATACTGTATGCAAGCAACAGGTTTTTGAAAAATGATTAGATACATTTTCTACGCACAGACACACAATAAACAGGGACACAACTGACAAAAACTTTTTAAGATATCCTTGATTATGTATGTAGCAAGTTTACACATTAAGTTGATGCTGAGTCATGAGTTATTTGTGTTTTGTGAGGCAGCAGAGGGGGCAGAAGCAGAGCTAGGGGTGATTACTGCACTGTTACCACCCTCTGTCCCTGCCTGAACCTCTGATAGGAATGTACAGAGACTTTATCAGCCTACAGTGCATGTGACCCAGTTGATCCCCTCCCATTCTGTTAAACTGTGATAGATCAAAACCTTGGCACACATTTTCAGGTTTTTCTTCCTAGCTTAAGGTACTAACAGAACCTAATAATGATAGTGTAATGGAAACGTCCATGGCACACTCTGCAACAGTTTTCTTAATGTAAAGAACTGATATCTGATATAATTGCACTTTCTGAAATGTTTCCTGAAGATTTATAGGAATTGGTAATATTTTTAGATTTTAAATGCTGTTTACCTGGAATTTTTATTTGTATATTGTATCTGTACAATTTGTGTAAAGCCACACATCTGTGTGCTTGAATACATTTGAGTTGTCTTTCACTTTTTTCCCCAGTGTCTCCTTTATTAGTGTTGAAATTATTGGAGTAAGCTGTTGTTGTGTGTTGTTTCCTGTATTAAGTATAAAAATATGAAGATATTATGCATTATGATAATTGTACAGGAAATTAAGGTCGTTAATGATTTTTTTCCCACTGTTTGTACATACAGTTTATTACCATAGTCCACAGCTTCCCTTCTCTAACACCCACACAACCTCAGGAAGGGCTGTGTGTTAGCTGAATTGTTTGAATCAGGTGCATTTTTACAGCAGAAAATGTGCTGGACATAAAATAAATATTTTTTTATGCAATTTCTTTTAAACTGCCTTATTCAAGGAGATTTTTTTCTGTGTCATTTGAATTGTTTTAACATGTGTTTTCAGGCAGATCAGTGTGCAACTGCTGCGGTCATGTAAAAAGGAGCATTCTTACATAACTAACAGCCTTATAGCCTTATCAAACGGTCTCAAGGTTTGTTCATGATTTTTCTTAGAAAAAGAAATCTTAATTAAAAAAAAATCCTTAATTAAGAGATTCCTTTGAATTTATAGGTCACACTGGCAGGGTTTCAGGTTATGCCCCCGTACCTCCCCCCAACCGTGATGCCGCAGATGCCGCATGGTGACGTCATTAACTGCAGCTTACCGCCTGAGCAACACTTTCTTTGAATCCTGTGAAGATGGTTAAATAACAAGCTACTCTTTCAAGCTCGCTATATCAAATTTATAATAGCCTATATATATATTTTTTCCTTTTCACGTAGTACTTAAAATATATTGATCGCAATGCTTTCACAGCTCGAGAAACAAATACTCATAGACCTGTGGCACAAACTGTTACCAGAGGCAGAAGATATTGGAGGTGAAGCACTGTACAGGTATGATCATGATAGTTTTGCCTATCAGTATCAATAATGTGGTCTTGCAATTAGTTCTTGCAAAAAATAAGTTAGTGCTCTCTCTCATTCTCTCTCTCTCTCTCTCTCTCTTTTAAAGAATGTTTACAACGTTCCCTAAAACCAAGACCTACTTTGGTCACCTGGACCTCAGTCACGGTTCTGAGCATTTGCGCTCTCTGGGGAAGAAGATCGTGCTGGCCATAGCGGAGGGGACGACGCACATAAGCACTCCGCTTTTTACCAGCAGTCTGGGCTACCTCAGCAGATTTCATGCCTATCAGCTGAGAATCCACCCGACCAACTTCAAGGTTCAGCTTACACGTGGATCACTCATAAATCACACTGCATTGTCCGATAGCAACCCTTTATTTAATTTTCCTGCTGTTTGGTTTATTTTAGAAATGCCATATACCAAGCAAGAGCACTAAAAAAGTCAATGAAACTTGTTTCCACAGCTGTTTAATCACTGTATGCTGGTGACTTTAGCTTGTCATTTGGGGGAGAACTTCTCTGCTGTTGAACACGCAGCGACTGATAAGTATCTCTCAGCTTATGCAGCGGTGCTGGCTGAGAAGTTCAGATAAGAATGTTCATCATCATCATCATCATCATCACACGTGTCTCATCATCTCTTTTCACAATTCTAATAAGAGGTCTATAAACCGCATTGTTTTTCTTTATTATTCTTTATTTTAATTATTGCTGTAAATAGATGCTGTAAACTGTTCTTAAACTAAATACACTTTTATATCATGAAACTTGTCGTTTTTGTTATTTGATAAGACAGTAGAGAAACTATTGGCGATGGTAGGTTAGATTTGTGCCTTGCCGTATCTAAGCTTAGGACAGAAGTTTAACCTTGGACAGACAGTCATTCCTGTATGAATTTAAAAGGACGTTTAAATCCCGCGACTTTGTGTTGGCCTTGAAGGCTTTATTTCATCTCCCTCTAGCGGTAGATCAGACAAACTGTTATTTAAACTTCAGTATACAGTAGGCTCTTAAGCAAATCTGTAGCTTTATCTATTTTTATTTAACAAATGTATATATATCCAGTATACATAAAGTGAAAAACCTGTTTTAAAAGTGAAAGGTTGAATAAGTCAAATCTTGAATTAAATATTGTAAAATTTTATCTTTTCAAACAACAGTGCTTGTAGCCACTGGGGTTGGTGGCTATAGCTAATTATCAATAATTAATAAATGAATGCATAAAGTGCAGATCAAGACAAAGTGCAAATGCTGTTCATTAACTGAATCAGGAAGTGCAAATTTAGAAAAAATAGAAGAATATACAGTATGCTAATTTTGCTGTAGTGTAGATAGACAGTACTGCAACATTGCCAGATACTATTCTATTAAATTAAATCTGCATTCTTAATTCTGCTTAATAATAATATTCAAATATTAATAAGAAATAAAGAATAATACAAGAATGTACATTAAGCATAATTAAAAGTGCAGATTTATCAGAGCGGTAAAATATAGCCTGTACAAACATTATTACAGAACATTTGAAGCTGTTTTAATTTTGCTTATTTGTAATCTTAACCTCTCTCTTTAATTCAGAAAAATATTTTAATATGGTTTAACTTCAAAGTTAACTATCAACACCCAAGTCTTTTGGTTTAACATCTTTAAGTGGCTAAAAGATTTCCATACTTCCCACTTTATTTTCCTCAACTTCAAGGTGATGAAGCTCCTGGGGAACTTTTTTAAGTACTTCATAAAGTAGATCATAGTGGAAACAATCATAAGTAATGGGAAGATAATGAGCAACCCTACATGAGGAAAGTGAGAGTAAGTGTGGTACCGAGTTTACAGGGAGAAAGAGCAAGTGAGGAAAAAATGATAATGATGGTTAATAAGAAGATAGAGTGGCAGGTGTGATTATTAAACAATGAGAAAACATTGCATTTGTAATAGTTATTATTTATACAGACATGAATTATATATACACGGCCTGTATATATATTAAAACGTCACCTTTAGCTTTTGGTGCTACAATGTACATAATGTGGTGGCCAGTTCATTTGTGAAAATGAGTCCTTATGTCTCCACTCTCACGATTTCATTCCTAGAATATACCTGTTTCATCAGGGAAGAAAAACTCCATAGATTTTATACCCTAGTCATTCAGTACATTCAGGTCATAAGTTGACTTTATTTTATTGCCACATGAGCCTAGAAGTATGGAGGCAGATCGGTCTCATAAATAATTCACACAAAAGACACGATGTTCACGTGCGTAACCCAATTCACATGCG
>JAQMYJ010000006.1:10676693-10694527 GCA_030014305.1 Clarias laeviceps | reverse complement strand
CGCATGTGAATTGGGTTACGCACGTGAACATCGTGTCTTTTGTGTGAATTATTTATGAGACCGATCTGCCTCCATATAGAACTGACCCACTGATTCTTTTGTCACCTGTTGTTAATTGATCTCCATTTAGGATTATTTCTACCACATTTTGTCCAGAAATTTGACAGTTCAGCACTATCGATGCAGATGTCTGTGCTATCCTAGTCTTATACAAAAGTATAAAAAAAAAAAGAACAAGCTACTGGACAATTAAGAGTTAAGATCAACAGGAAAACTCATCCCAACATGATTCTTTCTGGACAGGATAGGAACATAGTGAAAACCCTGTGTGCAAAGATTGTCCTGAGTGCTGATCAGTTCATTTTTCATACATCATATGGAACTTCATGAGCTTTATTATGAGGAGCAATAAAGCTTATCTGGGGAGAATGCATGATTATGTGGTGTGGATTTCCGCAGTATTTTTGTTAATTTTTCAAAGATTAATAAATGTATAGCTAATTATTGTCTACACATGATGGTTTGAAGTTACAGTTGCAGTTGCCCTTAGACTTGCAATAAAAAGCATTTTTTTAAAAGAGGGATTTAAGGTAGGTCTATATTACATCCTGATTTTTTTAAAAGGAAGGAACTATACATTTCCTTGTGATATAGAGGGTTTTACCTCTACAGGGAGCTACAGCTTTTATAATATCTCATAGTTAGAAAAAATACACTTAGCGCACGTTAAAGCTTTAAATTAATCTAATGTTATTTGCATCATTCATCAGTACTTCTTGCTACACTATTTATGATCAGAAGAGTAGATATGTCATGTATTGATTATTTATTATACCTACTTGTACATTTACTGTAGTTGAGTTTATTATCAATCTGCTTAAATTAAATAATGTAGCTTATTTTAAAAAAAATATTAAAATGAAAGAGAAATTGTGAATAAAAGTGCAGCTTTAATTTAAATTCAGATGATTTTCACGTAAAGATAACATTTAAACTGCCTATTATCTATTAAATGCATTTTTTCCATCAAAGATGTCAAATGAAATGGAGGATTGTCCATATAGACTTATGTCTTAAAAGCATTTACAAGAATTCTAGTTATAGCCATTTATTTCAAAACATTCAGGCTATAAAGACACAAAGCTTATATAACATACTAACAAATTTTTTTTATAAGGCTGTAGTGATTATAGAGAATATGTACAAGAAGTAAAACTTGCATGACATGACTTGCATTATCTTTGTGAGTGAGTTAATAAGTATATGATTATACGCTATAAGACAGGTTTACTGAGTTTACATTGAGCTCATGGGCAAATATATCGCCTGGTTATATTGCACACAATGTGCAGAAGGATAGGAGAGATTGGGTACAGTTATTGTGACCACTCATTTTTTTGTGTTTTTGGTTCAAAGATTCTGCTTTGGGATGTTTCTCTTATTGTATTTTATTTGCAGAATCTGTTTTTAATTCTATTTATTTATTTATTTATCTATCTATTTTTTATAATGACACGCATTCAGGCAAATGGCAACCTCGGACAGTATTTAACTATTTGTATTATATCACATTGCTTAAATAGGCTACTATGGAAAAGCCGAGCACCAAATCAACAACTGTTTATTGGATCTTTGGAAGCTAAACTAGATACAAGACATTTACTGAATAAATACAGTAACAAATGTTTTACTCTTGATTACACATTCACCTTTAGCCTGAATGATTAAATATGAAATGTATAGCCTATTAAACAATATTTGCATTACTCAGTACATCAGCTACATACGAAGACCTACTGTATTACATGGAGAAAAACAGAATAAAATAAAAACAACTGGGTTTTACAGTAGATATTTTCTTAAGTGTAATAAGCCATTTAACAAATACAAACATTCTGTATATGACCTAAATTTACAGACAACATACGTACATATAGATTTCCCCCTAAATTCCACTATGACTGTTAAAAAGTATGGTGTAGGTCTGCTGTGTGTGAACCTGAATATCATGTGACAGATGAGTTCATTACAATCTGATATGGGCTCATGACACCTATAAGAGGAAAAACGTAAATCCTTCTCTAATGTGCTGCAGCACACATGCACTATTTAATGTTTAACTCTTTTATTTTTTATTAATAAAAAAAAAACTAATTCATAACAGTGCATGCTATTTTTTCACTTTCTCTAAAAAATCACTTACTTTAAAAACTAAACAAATTGTCCATGAATAGAAATTCCATGAGAGAATAAAAAGTATACCAAAATGACAAAACATCTCCCAATGTTTATAAGAATGTTAACTGTTAGATAACATGACAAATAATAATAATAACGACATTGACCAACATTATAGCAGAATATGGAGAATGGACATGTTTGATAGTTTGGGACAGGTGTATAATGCCACTTATTTAGCAGGTAAATTTACATTCAATTAAAATTTAACAAAAATATTAATATAATTTGGGATTTTGTCACAAAACGTTGCAAAGATAAACCAGAAACATTCTCCACTGAGAGTGGAAAATAGCTAGAGGGAAACAAATCAGGATAAAGATTTTAATTGATTTTGAGGTGATTTAAATTTTCTGTTGCCATTAAAATCACCTTAAATTGACTTAAATCGATCAGTAAAAACACTAGAAATGAAAGGGTTAAAATTGTGCTTCTCTCATCAAATGCACAAGGCCTCTCCCCAAAAAACTTTGCCTTTATTTAATATATATTTATTTTATATATTATATGCAATTCTATGCAAAATGTGCATAATTGTTTTTGAAAATTTAGTGTTTAGTATAAAAAAGTTTATTTCAGACTAAACACTTATAACTCCTTATAAATACATTTTCATTTCATTTCATTTATTGTTATAAAATTTATTCATTTCATGTTGCAGTATAAAATATTAAAGAATTCAAAATGTTGAGAATTAATAATATTCTTATAATTATCACTGAAAGAATTAATTAAACAGTGTACATTTTCATCTGTTCCTTTGTACTGTGCTTTGAAGTGTTATTATAAAATTATTATCGTTATTTTATTTGGGTATATATAAAACATCCAGCTGGCCGCATGAGCAATTGAGAACTCTGAGAGGTACATCAACACAGGTGAATGTTGAATAAACAGGGTTGTATTTTTAAAGTGCCTTGTGATTGCAGGTTCATTTCAGTACAACTCGAATCTTCTCATCACCAAGCAGGAGTCTTAAAAGATTTATACCATGAATTAGAAACCATACTTGTAATAAAATATAATGAAGTATTTAGTCCAAAGTCTGAACGTAGATCAGTCTGCATTTATACTGTAAGTGGTAGACTCACCTTACAAGGGCTGCAGCTATTAAACCTCCTCCCAAAGGGCCTACCCAGTATACCCAGTGATAATCCCAGTAACCAGCAAATAGTGCAGGTCCCAAAGCTCTTGCAGGGTTCAGACAGGTGCCAGATACATCACCTCTGAGATATACACAGTATTTAAAGATCAAACAGCAGAGTATTTGGATGGATAACACTGTTAATAAATGATGATAAGTTATTCTTTGTCCTACCCTGCCAGGATGTTAACAATCACAGTGCAGCCCACCAGGAAAGGTACCATGGGACTCTTGCTTTTCCCATTTACTGCCCCCAGCAGCACCACCATAGTCACCAAACAGGTCATTGCAATCTCAGCGAAGATAGCCCCTGGGACTTGTTCATCTGATTGAAGAATGGTAAATGCTGCACCAGTGGCATTTGTGTAGTGCTCCTTGGATGTCATGATCTGAAGAAAGCATTATAATTTTGATAAGCCCTTTTTATTTTGAAACATGTTTAAACTGAGTTCATATACAAGCATAATGCAAATGAAAAAAAAATATTCTTTTGCCAAAAGAAATTATTTAGATCCCCATTTTCAAGTCTACATGATTTTTTTTAAGTGAATGCAATGGTTTGTGTGTTTTTTGTTTGTTTGTTTGTTTGTTAACAAAGAAATGGTAAAACTTTGGAAAACTTATATAAGTTTAGAACTGGATCTACCTTTGACATGGCAGCACCAAGCACACCTCCCACAAGCTGGCTAATAAGATATGGCACAACCATTGTTAACTGCATTCCTCCACATAAGTAAATGGCCAAAGTAAACGGTGGGTTGAAATGAGATCCACTGTAAAGCCAGGAAGTTTTTATTTTAGAACTCAGTACTATCCAATACACATGTTTCACAACAGATGTTAATACAGAAATGGTAATAATACTGCAAATGTTCTACCTGATCTCTGCCATACATGCTACCATTACAGCCACTGCCAACCCGTGCACCAGCGCTGGCTGCAGACGACCCGCTGCCTCAACATTCTCAATCACTGACACACAACCAATGAAGACAAAAAACATAGTCCCCACAAGCTCAGCAATGCACGGCTGGATTATTCTCTCAAACATGTTGGCAGGTTTAGCTGCCTTTCTGTCTTCTTTGGATCTGTATATCTCTCTAAGCTCCACTTTCTCTTCTTCCATCTTTCTGTATATATGTATGTTGCAGTTTAGCTGCTTTACTTAAAGACCAACGAGTAGCAGACTAGTAACCTCTGCACTGGCGTTTATAAACAGCTCCACTTTACTATCACCAGGCTGACACAATAGATGCATTATTACTTTGACCCTCATTACAAGAGTCCAAACTTTACATAGTAATATGCACATTTACACCACATTTGCAGGAAGTTTCAAACACCCTGGCAGGAGATGAATGGCAATGAACTGATTTTATTAGGTTTTAACCAACAAAACATATTGAGATAAGCTGGTGTACCTCTGAGAATATTAAGGACAAAGACAGCAAATATGACTTTGTCTAAATTCCTGTGGCATTAAATCTGTGCCATTTGTTAAACAATTTTTTTTTTAAATCGCTAATTGCATGACTTCCCCCTTTTTTTTCGAGCTGAAACTGAAATAAGATACTGAAGTTAGCACAGTTGATAAAGGTATGTATAAAGAGATGTTTAGGAGGAAATGCCTCTTAAATTATTCAGCTTATTTTCATACTGAAACATTAGATATAGGCTATAATTAAATTTTTTTTACTTAATTTAATTCAAAGAAAATAACAATAAAAAATACAGAGTAAAACACTCAGTCAGTCATCGTCTATACTGCTTTATCCTGTATTCAGAGTCGCAGGGGGCCTGGAACCTTAGGAGACTTAGGGCACGAGGTGGGGTACACCCGGACAGGATCCAATTCATCACAGGGCACACACACTCATTCACACACTACTGGCAATTTGGGAACGTCAATTAGCCTAATCTGCAGGTCTTTGGACTGTGGGACGAAACCGAAGTACCTGGAGGAATACAAAGCACAGGGAGAACATACAAACTCCATGCACACAGCGATGGGAATCGAACCCGGACCCTGGAGGTGCAAGGCGACAGTGCTAACCACCACCGTGCTGCCTAGAGTAAAACAACATTTCACAATTCTTGGGGTACACCCGGACAGGATCCAATTCATCACAGGGCACACACACTCATTCATTGAGTGTGCAACATTGCTTTGTGCAACATCCTTTGCCAACATAATAACACAGAATCTTTACCTCTAAATTTTAACAAGACTAAAAAAGAGCATAAAGAGAATAAAGAGCAATCTTTCCACATTCATCAGGATCCCTAGTCCTCTATTGTGGACCATCATTATAAGCACTTAGGTTTTCAGTGGAGTTTACTGTATGTCTGGTGGCCACATGAAAAATTGAATTCTGTGACCATTGAACCATTTTTGTGTGGATTTGGGTGGATGTTTTATAGCCATTGTATAATTTATGAAAGTTATAACATTCCTGCATCATTTCAGTGTGATATTCTGTAATCTTCTTCATGTTGATGAATGATTAAGGGAGTTTGGCCTCTATGCCAGTTGAACATAAAAAAAAATAATTATGGAAGTCTACTTTAAACTATCTAGAGTTGCCAACAATTGCAATAAATGCTTTTTTTTTTTTATATATAAGTTTTTACATTTTATTTAAGAAAATTTCTTACACAACATAACTAACATAATGTATTTTTGTGTTATAGCAGTATATTAGAGTCCTTTTCTTAAGTCGATATGTACATTGTATTTTTCTACAAGCAACAAAGACAGCTACTGTATGGAATAGTAAAAAAAATGATAATATAATCTATGTATTATAATAATAATATTATTATTATCTAAGCTATCTGAAAATAATTACATCTCCAATGAATTCTTTATTCAAAAACAAGCAAAGCACATTTAGTATATTTGTTTCTGGGAAATTTAAAAACCTAAAGATACTGTTTAATTTGCAAGGCAAATATGCAACAGAGAGTGATGAAAGGTATTTCTTTTTAATTATTCTATGTCTTGAATTTTTTTGTATGCTGGAGCAAAGTGTGTCCAGAGAGAATTTTCACCAAGAGGTAATAACATTTATCTTACCTTTAATCTTATCTTTTATCTGGAATAACTCATTACTGCAGAGCCAGAAGACGTGAACTAAACAAATGTAATTGTTTGCCTTTTTATATAATACTGCAGTAATGTTTTCCAAAGCAATTATTTCAGTAGGAACACAACTAAGGATCTTTATGCTTTATATTATCCAGAGGTCAAAGTATGACATACGGAAACAATTGAATTTGTCCTGTCATATATTGCATAAGAAATTGTTTATCTACGCTACATCTTCCTCCATAAAAACCCAACTGGGCATTATATTTGCTTATCAGTTTGGCTCACTGTAAGGTTTTGTGTGAACTTTATCACTTCACTCAGTTAAGATTCTGCAGAGCTGCAATGTTCCATACAAAATTCTGATCTTTGATCTGAAATATGAGGGGTGCTGAATTTTGAGCTCACAATAATTAAAACACTCACCTGATTTTACAGTATAAAGCACAAGGTCAACAATTCATTTGCACTTTGCCATGTTCAAGGAACAATTTTATCTAAATTATTATTAAACAAAAGGTTTTATTTTATACATGTTTTTTCATAATTATATAGGAATACACAATAGTAAACATGTAGAAAATCAATTGTTACAGCAGATTGGAAGAAATACAATACAGTTTTGTACAGTTAATACACAATTGTTTGTCTGATACAGGCAGTCATCTAGTTTTTTTTTTTTTTTTTGTAAAATAATGAAGGAAAAAAGAAAGCACTGTAAATTAGTGAGAGACTTTGTACATAGCATCATGAAATGGCTGCTTAGTCAAGAGTATGTCCATGAATGATCCTCATACTGTATATTGCAGCTCTGTTATTTAAATAAAATGCGGGTCTTCTTGTCACCCATCAATACCCTAGAACAAAGAATACACAAACAGTTACCACCTTTAATCTATGTTCAATAACAACAGATTGTAAAATTAGTTTTTTTTTACAGGAATAACTACAAATCTAAACAAGATAAGTGGTATACAATACCTGACAATGCTGACAGTAAGCAAAGCACCAGTCAGAGGTCCAATCCAATATACCCAGTGATAACCCCAGTGATTAGCCACCACTGCTGGTCCAAATGCTCGAGCTGGATTCATACATGCTCCAGAGATCATACCCCTGTAAAATTAATATCAAACAGGCATTAGATATGCATTGGATATGTTTATCTGCAGTCATGGCATTTACTAGCTATAAAGCAGTACATCTACTATAAAACCATTATGTAAATGTCTTGTAGATTTTGACATTTTGTTCCCCTCAGCTCATTACTAATTAGGTTTAATCATGTGTCATGGACCTAGAAGAACAGTTTTAAGTGTAGTAGATAGATACTTCATGAATATTATTGCTAGATTTCCTGAATGAATGGTTATATATGCCCAATTTAAATGCAGTATTTAGTAAAAATAAATAAATAAATGGAATAATAAAAAAAAATTAAAAGTTTTACCCAGCCAGGATGTTTGCTGTCACTGTAAGGCCGATGAGGAAAGGAGCGAACTGGCTGCGCGTCCTCCCATTCACAGCCCCCATGCTGACCGACGTGGTCAGAAAGAGAGTCATCACAATTTCAGCCACAATAGCAGGTCCTACTTGAGAGTTACTGTTGACAGCAGTGAATGCAGCTCCAGATGCATTACTGAACTCAACAGCTGGGGAGATGGCCTAGAGGACACAAGATAACCTTCATAAAAATGATGCATTACAATGAGCATTACTGAAAAAAAAGTGAAAAAGTGAACTTGAAAAAGTCTTGAAAAATTTAATTGTATTTAAAATATTATTATTGTCATTATTATTACTATTATTAATAATAACCTATTTGATGTGATTGAATTTGATTTACTTATACTATGTTATTAGTACTGAACAATACTTATTAGTCTTACTTGGGCAAGACCAGCTGCAATCATTCCACCAAACATTTGAGCAAGTATGTATGGAACAAGAAGGATCAGCTCCATTCCTCCCACAAGGTACACGCACACCGTCACAGCTGGATTAAAGTGTCCCCCACTGAAGAAAATCACAATCTTATATTATATCACATTACATTAGAGAGAACTAAATTTGCTGCTATTATGACCGGTATCTGTTTTCTTCCTTTCAGGTTGAAATAGACCCATATTTAAGGATGCATAGAATTGACAATTTCAAAGAAATTCTAATTTTCAAAAAGGCCAGATTGCTAGTCAACCAGAGGGTGAACTGTCTCAGAGACAAATGACTACCGTTAAAAGAATGATAAATCAATGTAAAGAAAAGCATAAAACATCAATAAAGTTAGGAGCTGCTCAACCTGGACCTTCTGAAAGACATCTTCATGCTAATGAGAATAAGTTCTATGGCTAAGTGAGTTGCTGCTCTTAAAGCCATTAAAGGAAAGTCAAGTATTAATAATGCATTAATAGCTAAATATTCAATTCAACACAAATTTTCAAACATTTAACTAATTTGGTGCATGCATTTTATCATAAAACTAATACTCGCATGTCAGCCTACAGTAGATTTTGAAAGTGGGAATTTTTACATTTTTGTTATACAACATTTTACAAAGTATCATTGCTATTCATGGTACAATGATTGATTTGAACAAAATAGAACGAGATAATAATTAAAATCAAAGAAAACTCACTACAAGTGCAATCAACTCTAAAGTCCTGACCTGATTTCTCCAAACAGTGCTATAGCGATAGCCAGGGCCAGTCCATGTGCCAGCGCAGGCTGAATGCTCCCTGTGATTCCCACGTTGCCGATGACTGAGATGCAGCCTACAAATATGAAGAGAGTGGAGCCGATGAGCTCGGCCAGGCAGGGCTGTACATAGCGTTCGAAGAAACCCATGGGGGCGGCCTGTTCTTTCTGACCCTGGACAGTCTCTGTGCAGGCCACAGTAAATAGCTCACACTTGGAATCAGACATGTTTCTCTATGGTCACCAACACTCTGTCCATGTGTCCTCCAATTCCACACTCATAAAGGTGCATGGGAGGGAGGGAAGGAGGGTGAGGGAGGGAGCACCAGGCAAGCCCCCCCTCCTTCCTCTCCCATTCAACAACTACAAAAACCACCTACGTGTGCAGGGCTGTAAAGAGTATGGGGTGATGGGAATCTGATTATGAATGGGTACTGCTTATGTAAGATGCCTATGACCATCTTATCTGTGACCATATAACAGCATGTTCGTGACACATGGCCTATCTAAATCAAGACTTAGATGTAATATTTGGCACCTGTCAATCACACAAATGATCATTTAAAGACAATTATGAACATCTTTGAGAAAAAAAAGATACAGGACTAAAAATTGATCTGTGTGCTGTACAAGGCCACACTGGGTTAATGTTTCCCTGAAATACCCTGTCAAACACAAGGGAAACTCTCGTGATATCAGGGTCCAGTGTCCACCGTGAAACCCTATTTGTCCAAAAACTCTTTGTACACAAAGCATTTTACAATTCAGTGTAACAAATGAGATCTTGAATAATTTAAAAAAAATTAGACAATATAAATGTACAACACCAGTAACACATGAAGCTTAAATTACTGTAGCTTGAAAAAAATGGTGACTGTGATGTCTGGAGCAAGTGAATAACATGCCATATAATTTTATAGCTAATTATATTACTATTTATTACTCTTCCCAGTGCATAATGCCAATTTGTTAAAATAATAAAGGTACTCTATTAATAATTGATGTATGCTATAATTAATATCAGATAGTATTCATAACCCAGTATTAATTTCTCTAGTCTATTCATAATTTTTATATACAGTATACAATTCTATAAATAAATTGGCATTTTGCACTGTAAAGAGTAATAAAGAGTAATATACAGTAATTAGCAATAAAATTACATATCGCGCTCTTCACACTACAGTAAACGTCATGTGTTACTGATGTTGTACATTTAAATTTATTCAAGATCTGATTTGTCACACTGAATTGTTAAGTATTTTGTGTAAATTTTGGCACTCTCATCTCCCTCATCAACAAGATGTCTCGGCCTGCAGACCTCATGCTTACAGGACAGTTTATGTGTTTTTGTGTAAACTGTTCTATGTGAGGAAATAGATACGTTCCTGAGATTTTCCTCGCTGTCCTTCAGCTTCCAGTAGTCAAGTCATGGTTAAAGTCAATCAAAATTTTCTCTCCATTCTAGTGCTTGATGTAAATATTAATTGGAACTCTTAGTATTTTATGCATAATAACTGCGTGAATGCACAGAAACTTCTAATAAAGTGGGCATTAAGTCAACTTTATGCATAAACACAAAAACTTGCTTGTTAATTTCAAACCCTTTAATTATTCTATTATGAATTATTTAGCTTATTTTTTCATGTTATGTAGTCAATACTACCACTACTACTATTATTATTATTACATATCTCCTCACATGGGAGCTATTATAGGAGAACAAAGGCAGAATAAGACAATTTAGTGGTCGCATCTTTTTTTTATTGACGTCACAAAGGAAGAATAAGCTGAAATGACTTCCTCCGATTCATGTTGACCTTGGCACAAACACGTCCAACTCCTCCCATCCAGGGCAGGCAGTTAAACTCAAAATCCAATTTGTGAAATGCCTAAGAAAGGGAAAAGGGTCACTGGCATTTATTTGTGGTCATTTATGAGAAATGACGGTAAAGAGAAGAATACAAGGAACAATACTTTTCCTGATACTGTACTATTTGAAAGCAGTAACACTTAAGCTCACCTAGACTGAGTGCATCCTTCACTGCCCAGCAGATACTATAGTGTTGAAGCAGCTGTTGAAGAAGTTCTTTTTCATCTAAAAACTCCAGCTGTTCAATTCTGTGAATACAAACAATCTCATAAAACATTCTGAGAAGTCACATACCAATCCCAAACTCTTTATGGTACCAAATATCCTAAATGCATTGTTTCTAGTGAATGTAACAATTTGTCACACACAATGTACTAGATTAGTCATGAAATCCCATAGGCACAATACGCAAGCTGCTTTTTATCCCCTTGTATCCTGTACCTGCTTATGTCTTCCTGAGGAAGCAGGCTATAGACTGCCATCATGTCGAGTGCGTTCACACTCTCCCATCCTGTAGAGAGGAAGCGTTCTTTCTGAAAGAGATTTCATGTAAAAAAATAAAATCAAATAAAAATCACGTACATTTGTCGATTTTATAAAGAAAGAAAGAAAGAAAGATTTCTTTTTAACAGAAAACAGAATTTAATCAAGCAAAAAATTTCTATAGTATATACACATTTGAACCATGTTAGCAGTATACAGTCTCGTATGAAGTTGCATTTAACCTTCCTGCACTTTGAAACTTTTTACGTGGGACTTTACAGTTGCTGCACTAAAACACTATATCTGAAAAATTATGTCTGATTCCCAACCACCTGGCAGGCACTGAGCAGTCAGTAACAATGCAAACAACACTACACACAAATAATATATAATGCAATGCTCATGATTGAAAATCTAAAAAGGTTTAGCTTTAAGTTCATGGATAAACATACTTTGTATAAATTATAGCAGGGGTGGAAGTTTCTCTAATCTAGATTAATTCTATTACCCAAAGCAGGCCAACATGAAATGTAACAAGTGCCTGAAAACTGCAGTCAGAGGAAAGGTGTCTATGCAATTTACAATGCAACTTCTCAAGGGCCTCAAAGTATAGCTCTTCATAAAAAAAAGCCTGTAGCTGTCTCAAAGATTTTCCATTTGCATCACTCTTATCATAATTAGTTTATTTAATATCATTTCACGAAATAGTTTAGGAGATAATTTTATAGCACAGTCAAAATAAATTCTCTTTTACCTGAGAACTTAAGGACTGGCACACATCCACTCCGGCTAGATTACACTGCCGTCTCTGCAGATTCTCAATCATGACCTGCCCAAAGCGGTCAGCCATGTTTACCTAAAAAAGGGGGCAATTGGAGAATCAGAAATGGAAGCATTTGTTAATTAACCTTATTACTGCCCCATTATTATAATCATCACTCCTATGTATTTAACTATAGGACAGGTTCTCATTTCCTCTTTAGTGATTGTCAGGGATTGCACCTGTTTCTTACCTGTTCGTAGTTGATAAACATAGCAGTGTGGAAGATGTGTGCCGCCCATTGCACAAGTTTGGATGATTGCTCTGAGTTCATGTACACCAGCACACATTCAGAAACAAAGAGTGTTGGCAATCTAATTGGAAAAAAACACAGAAGACATAAAATACAACAATGACAAGCAGGGTGGAGTAAGCGGCAGCGTTTCTCCTATAGTGTGGCTACGCAGGACAATACAACATCAATGTATTCTGACCACAGAGAATTGTTTTAGTGTAGAGTAGTTTCTCAATGTCAGTTTAGAAAGCAAGTAATTTACTAATCCCGAAGGTAAATTATATAAGGGTTTGAGAAGATACACCTTGAGATGTATATCATATTTAAACTATGCTACAGGGTCAAAATGTAGTCCTTATTTAGTTGCCTCTTTACTGTTATAATTACCTTGACTTACCTAAGAAGGAGCGTGATTTTGGGTGAGGCCTGGCACATTCCGCTTTATTCCAAAGGTATTCGGTGAGGTTAAGGTCAGGGCAGTGTGCAGGTTATTCAAGTTTTTCCATACTAACCTTGGCAAACCATGTCTTTTATAAGCCAAATTTTGTGCACAGCAGCACTGGCATGCTGGAACATTTTTTGGGACCAATAAAAGTAAATTGTAATGCTGTTGCATATAAACACATCTGAGAATGTTTGAAAACAGGACAAAAATAGGTATAATGGTCAGGGGTCCACAAACTTTTGGCCATAAAATGGTACTTATTAAATAGATTATTAGCCACTTAAAAAGAATATTGCATACGAAATCAATCTGTTAACAATCTGCATAGGCATAATTCATTTATCACTCATTTAATATACAAGCCAATATTTTGGAGTGAAGTAAAGCCAAGTTCCACATTCCGTAAATGTGAGTTACTCAGAGGAAGTTGAAGAATGGCGTCTGAAGAAAGAGTCCTTGAAATCGAGGTCATTGATGTCATAGACGTTCTATGTTCTGTAAATTTTCCAAGACTCCACTTTGCACATCCAAGAAGATGAGCTTTTTTGACGCACATGTGGACATTTTAATAAATCCCCAGTGTGCTCTTATTGTGAAGGCCATTACCACTGGGATATTTAACCAAAGAATAAATGTGAAATCATATCAAGCCTGTAGAGAACCAAGCCTAGTGTATTCCTGTCACGCGCAAGGACCATGGTTTTAGTCAAAACATCCAACAGAATTCATGTGATTGGCAAGATGAAATATAAACAGCAGTTTAGCACACCAATATTTACACAGAAATGACTTAATCAGATATATGATCTTGACAACAATACATGCAACTATAATGGAAGAATCCACAGACATGTTCCTTTAATATCAAAATAATATCAGTGAATATTTTCCTATCTCATAATGCTGTCCATTGTTTAATTCCCTTTAACCACTGAAACCTCAAAAAAATGGATCAGAATACATGACTTACTCTGTGTTTATGTGAAATTTTCTGAGTTTCTCCTCTAAACCTGGGAGATCTCTGAGATCAGCACTGATGATACAGTATCGGTCTGAGTCCAGGTTGTGACCATCTGTCAAAAACACCCATACAAGCATAAGAACGAACAACTTCAACAGTAACATGTGTAAGGTTTAGTAAGTTTTTTAATTATTACCTAATAAGAGTGAATCTGATGAGTGGGTTTCAATCAAGGGCTTTGACAAGGGAGGTTTTGTCCTGCAAAAATGAAAAAAGTATTAATAAATCCTTGTGGACTGATAGAGAGTTAGAAAACAATCTCTCTCGCTAGATCTATGTATATATGTATGTATGCATCTATCTAATATAAACGTGCATACAGTGTATATACACATACAGTAGAACCTTGGATTGCAAGTAATTTGGTCTGTGAGTGTTTTGCAAGACAAGCAAAATGTCTTAAATAAATTTTAACTCGATAAACAAGCAAGGTCTTGAAATATGAGTAGTACATATACGCTTTGTCTGTCGAGTGGCAGGTGATCACAACTGAGCCAATGGTTCTTCTCTCTCTTGCATTGTGGGAAAACATCTCCCATGCTCAGTCTCAGTACTCGTGTGTCACTCGTATAGTCAACATCCGTGCACCCGTTTACTGTTTACTATAACACTGACACTGTGTGTGCGTGTGCGCTTTTTCTATGTATCCAAGTGTAGTAACTGTTAATTAGTAACAGTACTGAACCAATGTTCCCAGTTTAAAAAAACCAGTGTAGCAGTGCGGGAGATCAATCTGTTTAATGACAATGCAATGTTGCATTTCCACGAAATCCTCAAAAGGAGGCAAAATCAAGTGTTATTAGAGAGATTCCTTTTTAAGTTGCACAAAAAAAAAAGATTCTAGTGAGTCGACAGAGACTATGTCAGAGAGCAGTGATTTCATTACTGTTTGTGAAAATTATCCTACACAACACCCCTCCCTCATCTTTCTCATCTCACTCACACCAGCTACAATTATTTTCAAAGATAAAGCGCAGGTTAATCTGTTTTACTTTTACATTTTATATTAATAATTTTTATATGGATATTTTTGGGTTGTGGAACAAATCATCTGAGTTTATATTATTTCTTATGAAGAAATTCTCTTTGATATATGAGTGCTTTGGATTACAAGTACGTTTCTGGAACAAATTATGCTTGTAATACAACATTTAACTGTGTTTTATATGAAATGTTGGATTGTAAGCATATTTTGTTCCTGTGTATATATAGTATATATAAAATACACACGTACACAATGAGGAATGCATTCCTGTGGTTTTTAACTGCTGCTTCATGCAGGAGAGGAAATGCAAGCTGTTTATAATGCACATTAATGTTAATGCATTTTAGACTCTGCTGTTGGGCCTTTAAGCACTAAAGTGAACACAGTTTAAGTAACAATAATTGTAATGAGGCATCACGTGTGGAATTACAACGTATTTCACTTTCAGAAACATATGAACTCACTATTAACGTATTAAATCTTCTGTACAAGAGAATGTATAGGTAGTCACATGTCAAGGCGTACTGTATATCAAATGTCTCATAAACTGTACATTGTGTAATACTGGTATTTACTATGAAGCAAATAGTTGTGCCAAGTGTATTATATAATAGACTATATCAATTCAAAGACATCTAAAGAGGTAAAGATAAGTCTCTTTACTCAGAGACAAAAATGAACAGTGTAGCCAAAACTAAACTATTGCCAATCCTGAGAGATTTTGAGAAGGCACTAAAACTAACAAATTAATTAAAATATTGTTAAATAAACCCCCATACATTTCGAACTAAAATATTTATGTTGGAATTTTCCCCCCTTCATATTATTATAGCCTTTGTTTCCCTCTACAGGCATTTCACATCTATGACATGTCATAAATAACCATGAGCAGTACCACTAACTACCAACAGGTGGTGACAAAATGCGTAAATAAAAAACTAAATTCTACACCTTACTTGATATGGTGTATCTTCCTGGCAACAATCATAGGGAAGTCAACTTCAAAGTACTTTTTCGGCAAAGTGTTCTCAGCCTAACAATTAAAACAGAAGGTTTTATGCAACATTTTACAAGTCGATCAAGAATAAATAAAATAAAATAAAATAAAATATAAAAGAATGGTTTGAGTAGTGTGTCAGACCTCAATGTTAATCAGTAAACTGTGCTTAAAACACTAATAAACCAAAGAAATAAGAAAATACATTCCAAAAGCAGGTGTTCTTTTATGTGTACCTTCAGTCTCCAGAAAGTGGTGTCCAGTCCAGCGCCAAGATTCACAATCTGGCAGTCACACTGAGTCTTTTTAAGAAATGCATCAAGCAGGTGGTTCACTCCATGGACGCGGGCATAATAGCCTACAACATTAAAAATGTATATCTGTTAGAAATTATTCAAGCATGATATCATGGACTGAGAAGTGAGATGGAGATGCCTGTAGCATTTATGTAATTTATGCCAGATCTCCATATGTATAATACACTGCATGGCCAAAAACGTGTCACCGTTTAAGAAGGGTCAAATTATTAGGGTACATCAAACAAAGAAAACAACTAAGGAGATTTTAAATTACTGGAACTGGGTTAAGAACCCTTCAACACATTATAAAACCCTGGAAGTTTGTGGGAGAAGTATGAGGGGGAAAAATAGAGATCACTTAAACACTTGGTAAAAAAAAAAACTGTAAAAAACATAGCTATGTTTAATAGTGAAAGTAAGAGCATTTCCATAAACAACAATGTGATGAGAACAGGACTGGGATTATACAACTGTGTCCATAAGAAAACCACTTGTAATTTATCAGGAAAAAAGGCTTACATTTTCTAGGGTACATAAAGATTTGACTATGGAGCAGCAGAAAGGATCATATGGTCTAATGAGTTCAGACTCACCCTATTCCAAAACGATGTGATCATCAGGGTAGAAAGGGAAATGTATAAAGCGATGCACTCATCATGCATTGTGCCAACTGATGGTACAGACATATTCAAATTATAAAAAATGGTTCTGGGTGTGTGAAGGATAATTTTTACACATGCACTGTGAAGCCACCATATTGATAAGGGTGACTAAATAAAATCTTGGAATGTGTGTGAATTTTTTTGGCCAGGTAGTGTATATGCATGTTATACAAGAAAAAAAATTCACCTCGGTTAATCTCGGGTGCCTTGCGTTCGCCTGTCTGACGAACAAAATACTGTATGTAAGGGTCATTCCAGTATCCTTTGCTTGTTGCAAACCTAAAGTCATAATCAGGTCAATATGAGTATAAGTCAATAAGATATCAATCACAATGATGATCAGTGTAAATAATGACTTTCTTCAAATTAATGTTATTATATTTCAAGGCAAAAACATCTTCAAAGTAAGTTACTTGCTTAAATACTATCATGCTAATGCAGGATAACAAAAACACATGAATTGGAAGGAACCCAGGTTGTTCCTACCACACAAGGTGTACTCGTCTCAAAGGGAACCAACACACTTTAACTACTCACTTAAAAAGTCCTACATGGCCTTATCTTTATAAGCCCTTACAGCCGTACAACCCTGCTCAGAGTATCTATTTAGCTGGGCAATGTGACTGTAATATTGACAATGTGATAAATTATGTAACAAGATGTACATCATAAAATCATGATATCATTTATTTATTTATATAAGATTTACATAACTGAGTTACAAACTGAGAGGAAGCAGCCAAAGTTGTACTTTTGGGTTCTTAAAAAAATATTACAAACCGGATTCCAAAAAAGTTGGGACACTAAACAAATTGTGAATAAAAACTGAATGCAATGATGTGTAGATGGC
>JAQMYJ010000006.1:10661249-10676593 GCA_030014305.1 Clarias laeviceps | reverse complement strand
TCTCCACATCATTGCATTCAGTTTTTATTCACAATTTGTTTAGTGTCCCAACTTTTTTGGAATCCGGTTTGTACATTGTTTACAAATTTTTTCTACATTTTAAATGAAAGATAATTTCGGAGTCAGTTTGGCTGATAATTTTAGCGCCAAACTGACTCCGAAATAAGTTTAAATTCAATTATTTTTCTAATTTCTATGTTTGTATTTGAGGTGGTAAAAAGTTGCTGTTCCTCTATAATCCTGCGGAAGGTGTGCTCTAAACTTTTCAGACATTGGCAGGCAGCACAGAATCCTGTGTGGGAAGTTTGTTTAGAATTGTAACAAAATTGTTACAAAAAGTTTAGTGTAACAAAACAAAACAAAAAAAACCTAAATTTAAAATACACACACACACACACACAAAGGAGCCCAAAAATGTATACACACTTTAACAGTTGTTTTCTAGGGCCCTTTTTTCAAACTCAAATTGAATTATGGCAGCAATATGTAGTACACATTGTGTTTCCTCTAAAGATGTCACACTATCGTTGATGCTATCATGTGTCAGAAGAGAGGCATATATTTAAGTTGAAGTTTGTGTATAATTTTTTTGGACCCCTCTGTTTGTGTGTGTATTTTGATGTATATATAAACACACACACACACACATACACACACATATACATATATATATACACACACATACATACATACATACATACATACATAATATATACAATATCCTGATACTTCTAGAATTGCAATACAGATCAAACAGGCACAATACCTGAACTGAGATCTGTCTGGCACAGTATTTTGTTTTGCTTAAATAGTGTAAAAAACAAAACCTTTCACATCTTTAGGCAAAACTGCAGATTGCTGACATAATTCAATTCAAGTTTGAAAAAAAGGGCATAGATAACAACTGTTGAAGTGTGCATACATTTTATATACACATTGGTGGCTCAGTTGTAGGTTTGCCATGTGGAAGGCCTGGGTTGCAGCCCCAGCCACTGGATGCAGTGCCGGTCCCAAACCCGGACAGATGGGAGCAGCCAAAAGACTAACAACAACATTTGTGTCTATATGTGTTTATGTGTGTGTGTACATTCGTGGCTCTGTGTGTGTCACTGAATTTTTTTTTTTAATGCAACACTAATTAATTGCTAGTCTATGAAAACAAAAACATCGTGCCAGACAGAACTCGGTTCAGGTCATATCGCCCAGCAGTGAGATGATACATAAGCAAGCAGTCCGTGAGCTGATCACAGCAGCAGCAGCTCTGTACCTTTTGCATATCGATGCATCGTCGCATGTCGCCCTGACAGCTTCATCAGCCGTGTCAGAATCACTGAAAGGCGCTTTGGACGCCATCACCACTTACTAAATCACAAATATGTTTTATAATATATAATAAAATGGTTGCCTTTTTCTTTACATGTGAAAACTACAAGGCATTACATATACATACACACAGTACAGTTTCTGCTCAAGCACCAAAACAACGCTCTGAGCTTTAAGACTAAATCGTGTCGAAATTCACTTGACCTTTTTCTTCATTACTTAAACGACGCTTATCCGAATTTGAACTGGTAAGAAGGTTTTAAAAGTCACAATATTTTGTAATAGTTATTAGATACAAATCTACATCTTTATTCACTCACGACTTTTCCCACAATGCACCACGACAGCTTCTTCTGTATCATTGCGTGTATGTGTGTGTACGGAGCGCAGGATGCACACCGCCATCTAGTGTCACAGTCAGGTTAGGTTTTTATTTGTATTTTTTCCCCTATAAAACTGAATCAAAATGTTTCGTTCAGGATCCTGCTGCAGGACTTAATACAAAAGCACGAAGGATTTACTCAAGTGTGCACAGTAAAATACACTACTACCAGGGGTGCTGTAGGTGAGGGATTAAAAGTGATACGCTAAAGATGATTGCTAAAAATGATGTGACAGTTGTAAATTGTTGGCATGGTCAAGTTTGGAGGCCCAGTGTATTAGACACGCAAGAGGTAGAGAACCTCTAATGGAAACCCTGACTACTACTGCTGCTACTACTAATACTACTACTGCTATTTTTTTGGTATCTTGCTCCGTCCACATGCGGCAATGAATATTCCCCACCATGGAGATACAGTATATCCATTGTTTCTGGGACACTTACTTCTGTTGTCGAGTTGCCAGTTCAACACCCAATTGTCATTCACACATTACGGACAATTTGGGAATGCCAGTTATCCTAATCTGCATGTCTTTGGACTGTGGGAGGAAACATGGCACAGCATGCGTATATTATTATTATTATTATTATTATGTAAAAGAAACCATGGCTTAACAACTTACTGTATGTGAGGAATGTAAAGTAAAAAAAAAGTAAAGTTATTTAAAATAATTAATTATTATTGCTATTTTAAAAAATAATTATTAGGGTAGCATGGTGGCTTAGTGGTTAACACTATAACCTTGCACCTCAAGGGTTGGATATTCATGTCCAGTCCCTGCTGTGTGTGTGTTTGAGTGTGTGGAGTTTGCATGTATGTATGTATGTATTATTGTTATTAGGGCGGCACGGTAATGTAGTGGTTAGCACTGTCGCCTTACATCTCCAGGGTCCAGGTTCGATTCCCGTCTCTGTGTGCATGGAGTTCACATGTTCTTCCCGTGCTTGGTGTGTTTCCTCTGGGTACTCCAGTTTCCTCCCACAGACCTGCAGATTAGGCTAATTGAGGTTCCCAAATTGCCCATAGTGTGTGTGTGTGTGTGTGCCCTCTGATGGATTGTCCAGGGTGTAACCCGCCTCGTGTAGTATGTCTCTTTGGATAGGCAATTGTTAATTGACTTTTTCCAGATTTATAATGAAGCTGCTGCTGCTGTTGATGATGATGATGATGATGATTATGACGACTATTATAATAATTATAATAATAAGAAGCAGAAGTAGGAAAGGAAAAGAAGAAGAAGAAGTAAACAAGTGAAAATTGTGAATGTACTGGACATTATCCAGAGGTAAAAATTTCTGCTCTAGTGCTAAAGCTTAGTTTTATACAGTATTCCTCATGCACTGTACACATACAACACTTAAACCCCAGCCAGTTGCTATGCCTTAATTTCTGTCTTTTGGCTCATTTGATTAATTGCTTCATACTTTCTTAATTAATTTAATAAAAATAATGCACCAATCCAATTAATATTTTAAAAGAATTTGGTACATTTAGGTAAAGCTTTAATCATGTTTAACCATATTCTGCATTGATGTAGATGAGACATTCACCTCTCTCTGACACACAGAAACAAATCATTCATTCATTTTTCTATATCGCTTGATCCTGTATGCAGGCTTGTAGGACAGGAGCCTATTCCAGGGGACTTCAGGGCATGAGACGGGGTACTGTACATCCAGGACAGGGTGCCAATCTATTACTGGGAGCACACACATATACACACACACACACTAACAAACACTAGTGGACATTTTGAAACGCCAGTTAACCTAACCTGCACGTCTTTGGAATGTGGAAGAAAAACCAGAGTACCCGGAGGAAACCCACCACAAACCCCACGCACACAGATTTAAGACGGGAATCGAACCCTTATCCCTTGAGGTGCAAGGCGACAGTGCTAAACTCTACACCACTATATACAGAAAAAACTGAAATGCAAAAACAGAATTCAAAGGACAACAGTTTCATATGGAAATCTGTTTAACCTTTCAGAGGTGTGTGTGTGTGTGAGAGAGAGAGAGAGGGAGAGAGAGATAGAAGAGAGAGAGAGAGAGAGAGAGAGAGAGACGACTTCAAAGTTGTTTTTTTGGGAAGGAAGGAATAAATTCATCATCATCATCCTCAACTCTTCCTCACCCTCCACCTCACAGGGCAGTGAGACACTTCGCCAGTGGATGTGTCAACTTTCTCCTCTTTTCTTTCACACACACTGGCTGAACATGAAGGCAACATCATCTCAGTACTGGTTGTGTTAGAGGAATCTTCTTTACAAAGGCTGGCGATTTTTCTCTTTATTTAAAAAAAAAAAAAACCTATTTCTAATCTACAGTTCTATACAGTGCTCTCTCTCTTTTGGTGTGTGTGTGTGTGTGTGTGTGAGAGAGAGAGAGAGAGAGCGAGCGACGGCGCGCGCGCTGCTAGCGTGTCCTGCTAGCTAACAGCGCTTCGGCTAGCTTATCATCTGCCGGTTAAACTCCCAGCGATGATCCAGGGATGATTCAGAAGATCTTCGGCTAATGAAGTATCTCGAAGGTTCTATTCTATTTTCCGACATCTGGACTTTGTGGACTCTACGAAACGAAAATGAAGAAGCAGTTTAATCGGATGAAACAACTCGCCAACCAGACAGTTGGCAGGCAAGTAGCTGTAAATTGTGCAGCAGTTTTCTGTTGTGTTGTTGCCAGGACAGTAGCGAGTCTATGGCTGGTTATCTTTCCTCAACAAGGCTAACTTCACTTACTAAACGCTCTGTTTCGGATAACTCTCTTAGCTTGGGCGCGAAGTTCCAACGTTATACACTGGAAATAGCAACATTTAGCTCTGTTTAGAGACCAGAGGCCACAACATCTGCAGTTTATGACAGGCTTTCCCGGGATAAAGGCTCTCTGAGTCGGTATTAATAACACAGTTCAGTCGTGTGCTGAGAGAGTCGCTTATACTCCTGCATAATTTTACCTCAGTCATAGTGATGAACACATCATCTACGTGTGTGTATAGAAACAATAATATAGTACAGAAACCAGATAAAGGGCAGATATTAATCAAATCTTTTCCTCCACAAGCTCAGTCAGTTTTCATCCACCACCCCTATGCCTTCCCTCTTCAGCCCAGTCTAGTTTATGTACTTGGTATGTGCTTGTTTATCATTTACAAACAGAGAATCCCAGACACTCTGAATGGCTTTGATGTTATCAGTCTGCAAAGGTGGCTTACTGAAGTACGGTGACAATCTTACACAGCAAGAGTAATTTTGCTTTTCTAATCTGATAACTAGGCAAAAACCCAGTAGACAGACAGACAGACAGCATCCTGGCTGTGCTATTCCTGGACTTCGTCATAAACAGGGTTGGTAATTCGGTACAACAGTTGCTCATCTGTCGATGGTGCCTCCTTGTGTACATAACTTCACAAAGTGTGTCAGAGAACATGGCATGTACAGTACGTGTTTTGGGGTTATTACACATCCTACTAGCCACTGTGATTATTTATAGATATGCACACCCTCAAGTCATGATGTGTGCATTCATATGAGGAAAATCTATTTAAAATGCTCAAACTGACAGCATCTGATTTAACAGCACGTGAGTGCACTCGCATTCAATACAAGAGAATTTATTAACGTATCAGAGCTGATGATGTTGCATGCACGGATGATTTCCTCCTTTAGTCGAACAGATGTTCTGAGGCGATTCTGAGACCGTTGACATCGGATGGTACTAAAGACAGAAGTCGAGTGGTGTCAGGTCTGATTCTGTTCAATCCTATTGTTGGTTTCAATCTCGTTCCATCCTTAGTCTCGGGTAAAATATCATATGTGGAAAAATACCAATGATGCAGACTTTGGGGCTCTGTGTACATGTCTACAATAGTGCTGCACAAGTAATCACATAAAAATTCTAAATCGTGATTTAGAGCAATTATCAAATCAAAAAGGCTGCAATTTATGTCAGTAATTTTTTTTTTGTGATCTTTTTTGGCATTATTTGCTGTTAGAAGACAAACATATTTAAATGCTAAGTGATACCTTTAATAGTTACACATCACAATTTCAATCGCAATGTAAGTTTTTGACCAAATTGTCCAGCCCTGGTCTCACAATTTTTGGTTTTGACCACAAACACAGATTAGGATATCCAGGAATGGTTTATGATCTTGTGCATTGTGTGTACTCCTATAAGACATAATCATAACCATGCAGTTTATCTGCAGTTAATCAAACTTAACAAGGCAGCTGTGTAACACATTAATCCTTGGCACTATTCTTGTTTTTTGCAACTGAGATCTTTTGGACAACACTGTAACAAGGGCAATGCTGTTCTTGAAGTAGATTCTTCAGCGCGTTCTGACCTTTAGCATCTGTGTGTTCAATTTTATTCTGTTTGAATGTTTGCAATCTGATCAGTCCCTTGAGGCCTGTTTACAGAGGCACTGTGGTGTCTTGTTGTGACACAGACCGCTTCTCACTAATGAAGTTGTAGCTCAGATGTCTCGTGCTTCAGATGATAACCTAGACTAGTCATCTTTTCACCCCAAACTCTCTTTGGAAAATCAGGTTTCCAAAACACAGTTTTTCCTGACTTGTCTGGACACAGATCCTCCCACATCTTGTGCAAGGTAGGAGTGGGGTTTTCCCGGCACATATAAAGTATTTACTTCCCAAAGAATCAGCCCTGCTTGTAACATACGAAAATAAACAACCGATTGAGGCCAGAATGTGTTTTTTGTTTCTGTTTTGAACTGACATGGACTGTAACTGTATTAAAAGTAGGGCCTGAACAAAAGAACCCAAGTACTTTAGATTCATCCTTAATAGCTCTAACCGATGGATATGTATGTCTGGAATAGTCGTTCAGCAAATTGTGTATTTGGTTTACAGTAAATCAAGGGTTAGTGATGCAGAAAGCAGATCGGTGCATAGAAATGTTCGGGGTTGAGCGGAGGGGGAGAGGGCAGGACACACGCCTCAGCTGATCCCATAGTTCCTGTGATTGTGAGGAAGTAGCACACACTGTTCGCTGTGCAGCTCCTCAAAGGAAATCTGTCTTTATTCTGTTATTAAACAGGAAGTCGTCCTGAGGAAGTTTTATTTCTATGAATTGCATCAAGGAATCTTGATTTTTCTTTTCTTTTTTCTGGAAGCACTAAGTTGCTGATTTTATTTAAATGATCATCTACTGCATGTTTCATGCTGATAGATGGACATTGTTTATTGTATTATTTAATACTATACATGAGTATTAACATTGTATTAAATAAAATCATCATAATTATCATTTTTGTTTATTCTTACTGTAATTGAGTGCTTATTATTTTGAGTAATAATAATTATTTAAATAAATTTTTTTTTTTTTTTTTTTGGGACAGCTGAAGGATGACTAATTGCCAGCTAATGATTTCCCTGTAGTGAGACTATCAGTGTCTTTATTCCAATAAGGATGGCATTCCTTTTGTTTAAACACAAAATCCATACCGTTTCTAAGGCTGAAGTCATTTATTGCTTTACTGAGGACCATCCACTTTCATCAGTCGATCGGCAATTGGCGATATAACTCCAAGCATCTGCTCTCTGACCATGTGATTAAATAGAATCAGAGATCATCACTGTCCTATACTCTACTGAAATTATTTAAATACCAGGCATACATCCTATGCCATTAGCTTAGTCCATAAGCTGAGAGGCAAAGCTGTTCGGATGTCTGCTGGGTTTTTTATAGCACAAGGGCTCGGTTTGCTGCAGCACTCTTCTCATTAGTTCAGTAGAGTTTGTGATTAAGTATTCAGGTATTCTTTTGTTTTCTGGAAGTTGAGTCATGTCAACTGGACTTTTTCCTAGTTTAGTAGAAACGTTTCACTACTCATTCCAACTCCAAGTTGGAAAGTTCCTCATATTTAAGTGCGCCAAGGTCAAAGGGTCTATCTGAAACTGCTTGTTACGTGAACAATGGAGAAGGTGAGAATAGGAGGGAGGGTCGTTATAGACGAGGGGACAGAGGTGGAGGTCCTCGACACAACCAGCACTTTTTGACATAAAAACGTTGCTTAAAATAAGTGATATCTCAGTAATAGATAGATATTATCGGGTGTGGTTAAATGAAGCTATTTGTTTGTCACTGGCGCTTCCACTGTCTTGACACGTTTTCATGTTAAAGTGTGTAGATGTTCAGTGACACACCAGGAATCTTCATCTTCTTCTCTTGCAGTCCCTCCAGGCTCCATCTGGCTTTGTGTTTTGGATTGTCGCTCTCCTAAAAAGTCTAGTTGAGACCTAAGTATAGCCTCCAAACTGACATGTGCAGGTTTATCGTCTGAGTTTCTTCTGTAGTCAACTTGCTTTCAGTCTTGATCTAATTTCCTGTGACACTGGACCTCACACATCTACACAACGCTCCAGACATATTTCTGTGTAGCAGCAGTGATTTGTTTTATATGCCTTATTGGTTCCTTTTTTTATTTTTCAATTTGAGAATAAAATGGATTTTTCTGTATGATGATGATGTATGTTGTACACTAGAGTGAGTGTATTTTGCTAGAAAGCTGCAGAACCGCTTTAAATATATTTAATCAGCTGACATGTCCAGTGGTGTCTTCGAGTCTGCTTTTCTCATGGTGCTGTTTGAAAGATCCTATGGCACCGTGTGTTTTTCAGCTTGTCATGCATTAGTCATTTGAGGTTCTCACTGGACATGAGACAACAGCTTGGCCCAGGCATGATTCCAAAATGTCTTTTGAATTCTGTCTGGATTTGGTTTCAGGCTTTTTCAGTCAATTTCTTTGCTCCTCTGTGTTAATCGAAAGCAGCTGTCTACCACTGTCTTGAGGTTATTATAGTGCACTTTTACCAGCGTGAGAGACTCGGCTTAATGTGCAGAACTTAATGTGCATTATGGTGTACAGTGAGTCAAGTCTAGAGCTGGGAAGTTAAATACACTCAACATTAATAATGCAAATTGCTTATGACTCACCAGATGATAATCCTAAAATTACAAAAGTTTAAGAGCAAATTTGACAGGCAACAATATAAAATCTATTTATATAAAACAAAAATAAACAAACCCAGCAAAAACATGTATAAAACCACACCTTATTTTGTATGTGCTCTGTTTACTCAAAACTATTGACACACATGTAAGTGCAAACTTTCATTTTGTAGTGTTGTTGGAAAAATAACTAAATAAAGGGAAAATGAGCATCTTTTGTGAGACGTTGCTGGTATGTGGTAGTCAGTACCTACCAAAAGTGCTCAGAGTAAGGATAACTGAAAGTGTCATGGGTGCCTAGGGCTTATTGATGCACGTTGGAAGTGAAGTCACTCTTGTCTGGTCTGATCCTACATCAGAGCTACTGTAGTACTAATGCTGAGACAGTTAATTCAGGCTGTGATGGAAGGGGTTGAAGCACACAGTGCATCACAGTCACCAAGCTGACTCCTGCCCACTGCTGAAAACACCTACAATGGGCATGTGAGTATCAGAACTTGATCATGGACCACTGGAAGAAGGTGGCCTAGTCTAATGAATCACATTTTCTTTTACATCGTGTGGCCAGCCTGGTGTGTCTGCGTTGCTTATTTGGGGGGAATGATGGCATCAGGAGCACTGTCGCCTTGAACCTCCAGGGTCCGGGTTCGATTCCCGTTCAGGCTCAATTCCTGTCTCTGTGTGCATGGAGTTTGCATGTTCTCCCTGTGCTTGGTAGGTTTCCTCCGGGTACTCCGGTTTCCTCCCACAGTCCAAAGACATGTACGTTAGGTTAATTGGTGTTCTCAAAAAACTGTAAGCATTGATGAATTTTCCACCTGATGGTTGACTTTTGAACTTTTTCTCGGTCAGCCATTGAGGATGTTTCTATTCCATACTTTTCCGTTTACTCTCCGACTCGTAGCAATAAATCCATGTCTTATCACCAGTAATGATTCTTTTTACGAAACTTTCACCTCAACTTCACCAGAGTATTTGTGTTTTTTGCAGATATACATGCTCTTTTGTTGTTTTTGAGGCTTTATAGCACTTGGTCGGTCACTCTCCATAAGCGTAAAGGCATCTGCTAATTGCTGTAAATGTAAGTGGGCTTTGCAGGTCATTTTTCAGTATTTTAACAATTACTTTTTAAAACGAAGGTGATTTAGTGTTTATTTTTGTTGTTGTTTTGTAGTCATGGTGCTTCATATTTGAACAGTGTTGATAAGTTGTGTGTGAAATGAACGGGTGCTTATCCCCTGTGTATATGAGAGGCACTAATCTGTATCATGGCAAAAGACCTCTTTAAATTTACTAATAATAGTAACTAAGCGTACAGTATGTACACAACAGCACTACAAGGCCAGTGGTGGAAATGCTGAAATTCCCTGGGAAATTGAAGCGCACCAACTGCTCTCCAAGAAGTCGATGCACTTACAGTAGACTGTTTTTTCACTTAAATGTCTGCTGCCAGTTTTTCTGTTTCTGTGTATGACTGCAGTTTTTCACTGTGTTGTAGGAAACTGTTTTTTTTTTTTTTTTCTTTTCTAGTCACCAAAGATTTTGTCATGTAAATACATCTCAAATACAGTATGCAATGCAACACTACCAAAACTTTATGTAGGAAATTCAGGTGTATGTGCAAGTGTGTGGAGGGCGGGGTATGGTTGTTATCTCAGCTATTTGTGTTTTCAAATAGATCTGTAGTAGTACTGTATTTATTAAATCAATGTTCCTGATATTGTACAAAGTGTTTTTAAAATTAAATTTTTTTTTTACATTTCTTCTGCTTTTCTCTTACAGAGCTGAAAAAACCGAAGTCCTAAGCGATGACCTTTTACAGGTGACTACTTCCTTACATACACTTGCATTGTCTGCATCGAACTTTATTTGCTGCCTTTGGAAACTGCCACAGTTAGAAAGTGCTTTATGAATTGTTCATTGAAGCATTTCGAAAGAGAACTGTTCGCCAGATTAGCTCTGCCAGGCTGGATGTAGGATACCTGTTTTTTTTTTTTTTCCCCCCAGAAAAAAAAAAAGACAGTGAGAATGTCAAGTAAAATACACCTTACTGAACTTTAAACAAGTGCATGACATTCACCAGTGTCTGCCTTTCCCCGTGTGAAACAGATCTGTCTTCAGTTGTGTGTGTTTTTTTTTTTCTTTTTGGTAATGGAATGACATTAGCGAGTCTGACTCGCAATTAATCATTTGTTCAATGACGGAAAATCTCCGAGTCACTCAGGCAGTCCCTGCTGCTAGGTAAATACTTGACAAACACACTTTACCATAACATGGAAGAGGATGGCATTCAGTGTGTAAACAGAATGTCAGGTAAATTACCTGAGATGCCCTAGAAAACTTTTGCCACACCCAGAGATGTTCTGTATCCAAGTATTGTGAAACCTTTTGGGAAAAACAAGGAAGCACAGATGAGATCACTGTTTGGGAGGAAAAACGGTTGTGGAAGTGCATTAGTCTTGAATGTGACGAATCAAAGAATTTGATCAAATCAACGAAATACGGATCTTATTATCAGGAATTATCAGATGTGTTCCGATCAGTGTTTGGAACAACTGGTTTAGCCACATGTTGCTGTGTCATTCTTTTGATTCCTTCGCTTAATCACCCCACACCCAGCTGTTGTAGACTAAAGCGTACTGTAGCTCAGCTTAGTCAGGAGTTTCACGCACACGCCATGTCAGAGATTCCGCTCTAGGTTTCTCTAATGCCTTCTTAATTGTAGACAGCTTGGCTGGGTAATGTAGATGATTAATGACATCATGTCTCCATGAAGCAAATCCACATGTTACAAGTATAATCGCTGTTTGTGCTCATCCATGCATTTTTTTATTATTTTTTTCTCCCCTCCATTTATGTTGGGGAGTGGCTGTCAGCGGTGTGATGTTTCCTTTTTTTCTGGAAATCTAGCAAAATGAGATATTAAGTTGATTCCATTGCAGATGGTGCAAACCGGTGTTTGAGCTTGTTTAGTCTACTGTTGGTCTGCGTAGGATGGAAACAGGGAAACATTTATAAAAGACCTTTGCGCTAGCTAATCCAAACAGTCCTCAAACAGGATCTCCATCAGCTTTAAAAGAATCCACACAAGTCAGTGGATTCCCCTTGTTCCTATGCCAAGCGGAGGGCATCCTCTCTGTCCTTGTGCGGGAGACGCCCAATGCGGGCAGAATGTGTGGTAGACTCGGTTCTCGTGCTGGAATTTCATGGAGGAGTGTTGAATGGCATGAATCGACAGTTATCTCTGCTCCCAGACTGTGGAATTCCCGAAATCATTGTCTGTTTTGGAAAAAAAAAACTGCTGCAGTTTTGCAGGCTTCGGTCCCTTATGATCTATTTGTTCATTTGAGATTTGAGGTATTGCAATCGTTGCATGTACATCTTTACATGTTTTATCCTGCAAAACACTGCAAGTTATAAAAACAGTATTGTGGCAATTTTATTTCATGTAAAGGAAATCTATTCTGTAAGCAAGTGTATCTACAGTACATGTCAGGACTTCCCTGCTTAAATCCAGACTGTTTCAGCTGCAATGATTAACTCAAGTAATGAAGATGTTAATTATTTGAAACCGCATGAAAAAAGGTTAGAACTAGCAGCAATGCTTGGAGAAGACCAAGACCATTCGACCTGTCTCAGTGTTGTAAAAGGCATCTTTTCTTTTTTTTTTTTTTAAGGATGTCCCACAGGCAAGGGTGTGAATCACACTAAAACCCAGTCACAGTCATTTAGATTTTACAAGCATTTTCTCTCTCTCTCTCTCTCTCTCTCTCTCTCTCTCTCTCTCTCTCTCAAAGCAACTTTAAGTGGTTGTTTGACAGTATCCATTTTTGTTAGTAAATTAATACCACACTTCATAGCAAAGTAGTGAGTGCACTATTCTACAGTGTGTCACAAAAGCCTCATCATGGTATTGCACCATCTGCCTGTGGTATTTTGCAGAGGTGGTTCTTGTTGCTGGTCCAGTTTTGAGCACTTGGCTGTGGTTTGTTATTGATGTTTTGTATTGTTCTTTGTACAGATCGAACGCCGCATGGAGCTGGTGCGGGCTGTTTCCCACAACACACACAAGAGACTGGTTACATGTCTGCAGGGGCAGGTATGCATAGACATGAAAGTGCCGCTTACACTTTAAACTCCCGGGCCCTCCTTGTGTTGTCACCAGACTGTTAAAGCTGCATGAATTCTGCTACTGTTTCTTGCAGAAAAAGCTTGCACTGACTGCGCTGTCACAGGTCATGCAAGATGGTGGGAGCCAACTAGGAGAGGAGTCTCTCATTGGGTAAATGTGAATTGTTTTATGTGCTTTCAAACATCACATGTGTTGTGCCCTGTCAGTAGTCCTCCACTGAGCAATTAGCTACACATTCAGCGTATCACATTCATGTGGTTACATAAAGATAATACTATTATTTTTAAATGGCTCCTAGTGCATGGTTTAATGCAGCGTTTGGCAAACCCTAATGACTACAAAGTGCATTTCAGCATATTTGGCTACTACTTGGTAGGAAAATGATGGAGGTATGTGGCGAGGCAGAGAACAGACTAGCATCAGAACTGATGCAGCATGAGATTCAGATTGAGAAGGATATTTTAGACCCACTAAATCAGTTAGCTGAGGTAAGTACTCCTTTTTTGTCCTTTTTTTTATAGTCTCCAGTTTTTATGGACTATGCACTATGTTTGTGTTTTTATACACTGATTTGATTGTGGTTTTTGGTTACATACATTTTTCTCTCTCAGGTGGAGATCCCAAACATACTCAAACAGAGAAGACAACTTGCCAAGCTGGTGCTAGACTATGATTCTGCCCGAACAAGGTCATTATTTTTATACTGAAAGACTGAAAGATCATCACTGTGCCGATAATTGCTGGTCATCTGGTAGTCAGTAATTATTCCTGTGTTAACCGTTGTTGTCTCACACTCAGGTGGTTGCAGGCAACCAAATCCATAATCTCGGGAACAAACACACAAGCATTGACGGCCAAGGCAGACTCGCTTAAAGAAGAGATGGACGAAGCAATGAACAAAATGGAGCTCTGCAAAGTAACACACACATCCAGACTCAGTTTTCACCATACATTGTGTTAAAAGTAGTTTCTGCTTTAAGTTATAAAATTGTTTATATACAGTCCCCAAGGCAGTGTATACGGAAAACCAAGAGTGAAGCACAGAGTTTTGCTCCCTAGGAAATGTCTAATTAGGCTGGTTATCAATGTCCATGATACAAATGAATCATACCACAGTGCGAATCTTACAAATGTAAAGTGTGTAAAGCATTAATGGTGTGTGTGTATGTGTCTTGCCAGCTTGTGTAGGAGAACCTACATAATACTGGGCACATTGTTTTGCATTGTAATGTGTGTGTACATATACATACATAAACACTCATACACATATCTCTCTATCTATCTACAGTATATATATATACTGTGTGTGTATATATATATATATATATATATATATATATATATATATTCGTGTAAACACAGTGTATGTTGGTAAATAATTAAGACTATAGCAATCTTTTTTTTTTTTGGCTTTTTACCCATCTGTTCTCTAGGATCAACTATCTGCCGACCTATACAATTTCTTTTCAAAAGAGGGGGATTATGCATGCTACTATGTAACGGTAAGCGCCTTTAGTGCTTTATAGTCAGAGGATCAATAATTGTTTGTGTAATCTGACTTTCTTCCATCTTTCACTTTGCAGTAGTCTAAATTTGTTTCCTGTTTTCAGTTATTAGAAGCTCAAGCGGATTACCACCGAAAATCTCTGTCTGTGTTGGAAAGTGTGCTGCCGTCCATTCAATCACAGCAAGGTGCGACACCTTCACTGACTGCTGTTAGGTTTTGTTTATAATACTGCTTAAGTAACGACATGCATAAAAACTAAGGCTATTGGAGTGGGAGATACAGTTGTGTTCAAAATAATATCAGTGTGTTGAAAAAAAGTGAGTAAAGCTCCATATCCAGATAATAACTTTTAATTAAAATCACACAAATGCATTTGACACCCTGCACGTTCTATTCTGAATCATAACATGAAGAAAAATGTGCTAAATTTATTATTAGTTTAATGTAAGTGAAGAAAAACAAATATTAGTCAGTTAAAAAAAATATCAGTGTCATCATTCATCTTTACAAAGTGGTGAATTTACTGTTTCAACAAAAATGCTTGAAGTTTAATCTTTCTTGTGCATCTCTGAACTAATATTTAGTTGTATAACCATGCTTTCTGAGAACTACTTCACATCTGTGACAATTGTACTACACGCCACAATTCCTCTGCATTTCTTGGTTTTGCCTCAGAAACAGCATTTTTAATGTCAGCCCACAAATTTTCTATTGTATTAGGGTCTGGGGATTGGGCTGGCCACTCCATAACCTCAATCTTGTTGGTCTGGAACTATGATGCTGCTCGTTTACTGGTGTGTCTGGGGTCGTTGTCTTGTTGAAACACCCATTTCAAGGGCATTTCCTCTTCAGCATTAGGCAACATAACCTCTTTAAGTATTCTGATGTACTCAAATTGATCTATAATCCCTGAAATGTAATAAATAGGCCCATAGTACGAGAAGGATCCCCATATCATGATGCTTGTTCCTCCATGCTTCACTGTCTTCACAGTGTACTGTGGCTTGAATTCAGTGTTTGGG
>JAQMYJ010000006.1:10629051-10657933 GCA_030014305.1 Clarias laeviceps | reverse complement strand
ATATTTTGTTAAAATTGTTAGATGTGATCTTCTAGAATGCAGCAATTTCTTTGTTTACGGGAATTAAGAAAGTTGTGCATGATTGTACAAGGCTGTACTCCAAATGGTCAAAATAAAAAAAAATATTGAAGAAAAAAGAAAGAAGAAAAAGGAAAAAAAATTATTAAGCGGAGTCTACTTAGGTTTCTTCCTCTCTCTCTCTCTCTCTCGCTCTCATTCATATATATATATATATATATATATATATATGTTGTCTCTGAACTTCTTTTATAGATGTGGAGTTCAATGTATCAGGCATGTTTTCAATGCCTGCTCCCATGACAAACCACGTGAACCATCTGACCATACCGGAATATGACTCGGGCACAGTGGAGAAGAAGAGACCTAACAGTATGGTGGGACCTGATGGTGACATGACCAAACGAGACGGGTACATTAACTAACAATAAACATCACAGAACATATAAGTGACCAGACTCTCATCAATCCCAATAATCCAATCTTTTTATCCCGATTTAACAGTTCTCTGCTCAGACTCCATGCTCTGCTAATACAGAAGTTAATTTCCTGAATAACTGATAGCGTTCTGCTTCACTGTGGGTAGTGAGGGGGATAGCTGTGGTTGCAAATGTAGCTTTTTTTTTTCTTCCTGTTTTATTCTGCGTATGGTGTTGTTCACTTGGGATCATCTCAGCACCTGTCGAGTCTTCATTTTCTTTCTTCCCTTTAGCTCTGCTAACAAATTAACGGAGCACAATCCCCGTAGAGGCAACACACTAACTAGAAAGCAGCATGCTTCCCCTGCCTTCCAGCCTCCTCTGCCCCCGGTGGAGGCTGTCAGTAATGCAGGAGGCCAGCCTGTAGCTGAGCTCCTGCTACAGCAGCCTGCACCAGAGGGCTTGGTTATTGAGGCCTGCCAGCCTAGCTTAGCACTGGGGATGGCAGCCCTAGCAGCAGCACAGCAGCTTCTAGCACAGCAAACTGAGGAGATCAGGTAAGATATATAGCATTGCTTTGTAGGACCTTGCTTACTTTTGTTTGAAAACAGCCCTGCTTGCGTTCTTATTTGTTTTTTTGTTCATTCTAATTGAGTAAGCCTAACTGTTTTCATTATTTGTATATGGCATCTGGTGTCTGTCACGAGTGAACAATGTTATGCACAGGACACTCATGCAGGCTTACAACTTGATAAAGACTACTTGAAGTCAAAACTGACCATAGTTTGTGGCCATTATTGGTTACAGTTAACAGTTTTTGTTACATAAAGACAAAAAGAAATCCTGTTTCTCTGTTTGTCATTTTGGAAACCTGCACAGGGGAAAAATAAAATAAAATTGGACTTATAAACAGGCACTGGAAAAATTAACATTAACCTATAATGCCATATTTCACCCCTTCTTTCACTGTGGGGAACAAGAACCTGTTTTGAAATCCATCACATCATGGAAGGAAAGTGTTTTATGATTTCCTTTACATGTTCTTTTGGAGAACACATAACTTCTGTGGATGTTTAATGTACCAACCTTCTGGATATTTTTATGAATCACAATATTTGTCTCTTTTTGGAAACGCCAAGTGACAGTACAGTAGTGTGACAAAATCTGCCACACTACCTCTCATTATTCATTGTATGAATCATTTCTACACAGTTCATAGCATGAAAGACTCTCTTTGTTCTAATTTAATTGAACCATATATTTACTTAGACATATACTTACATATAACAGTTTAAAGACGAGTGACGCAGCGTTCACACCTCAAAGAAATGGCTGCGGAGGTTCACAGCTGACTGTAGCATCTCCAGCTACAGGATCATCAGGACACAGCCCTCTCATGGCACGCAGAGGTAAACATTCCACAGTATCATTTAATGCACACTAAAGAATCATTTGGCCAAATCTGATCTGAAACTTTTATTCTGCTTACTGTAGCTTTAAAAAAGCCAGCTCCCGCTCCTCCTAAACCAGCCAATCCACCTTCAGGTCAGCCAGGCAGCCAGTCGTCTCCACAGCCTTCATGTGGGACTCCTCAATCCCTCTCTCCATCTCCAAGACCTCTCTCCACTCACTCTCCCCCCAATCAGTTAGTAATGCAGTCTGGCACCTTACCTCGGCGACATTCAAGCAACCAGCCTCCTCTCCAGGCCCCCAACCATCCACCCCCGGAGCCCCCCAGCCAGGTCACTCCTCCTCCTCCTCCCCAGCCTACAGCCGTCGGAGATCTGGGAGAGGAGCCATCTCCATCCAGTAGTCCCAGTCCCCCCAAAACTCCTCCGCCTTCGGTGGTGCAATATGAAAATACAGGCACAAACGTTCCCTTCCCATTTCAGTATGGCTCTCTGCCTCGGCCTCGACCAGTCCCTAAACCACGCAACAGACCAACAGTTCCGCCGCCACCACAGCCTCAGAGTGTAGCCAGCGACACCAGTGACCCCAATGACCCCAATGACATCTGGAGTGCAGCCTACAAAATGATGGGTTAGTCATAGTCTTCTTCAACATTGTCAATTCCTTTTGTTTGTTTTTTTGACTCAATTGCTGACCTGCAGGCATGTTTACTTTGTAGCTTTAAGATTTCCCTTAACTGAAACTAAGAGGCCCTCGTAATAATCCCCTGTGCACAACGAGATCCATGCCGACGTGGTTTGTCGAAATTGATGTGGAAGAAATCAAGTAACTGACGTTAGATGAGTAGCCCCCCTCCAGCAAACTTCTTGTGCTGATGTTGCTTCGTCAGTCTGAAACTTTGCAGTGAGTGATGCAACAGAGGGTAGTTGATGTTTATGTGCTATGTGTTTCAGCAGCTGTCAGCCCCGCTCTGTCAGTTTGCGTGGGCTACCGCTTCGTGGCTGAGCACCTGGATACTTCTGTTTCACAATAATGGCACTTAAACTTAACTGGAACTTCTATAAACTGGCTTGGCAGCCTTTTAGGCTTCATTTATATTGCCAGCATGAAGTGACTCAATTTCAATGTTATTTACTCTTCATGTGACACATTAAATTTTTTTAAAGTAATGTCTGAACACACAAATCAGATGTGTTTTTTCAGATTGGATCTTAGTCACTTTTGTATGTGGTCCCAGATCAGATATATATTCAATATGTGGTCATGCAACTTGAATCAGAACAGGCAGATCAGAATTCATGCAACTTTTTGTCTCTGTGCATGGAGGCACTGATGTCATCAGTAAGTACCGTCCGCTCATGGATTTCATAGATGTACAATCATATATCTGTAATGTTTGAACAGACGGCATAAACAAGTCTGCTTCTCAAGCGAAGAAATCTTTGTAAAATATCCTAAAAATGTATAACATCCTAAATTTCGTTTAAACACTAACATTTCTGTATTTGTTCAGATCCAGGGATGAAGTTCAAAGGTCTGGGGCGAGTCCTTGTTCCTGACATTGTCCCAGACCAGCAGCCTGTCGCTCAGCTAAAGGACTCAGACTTGGACACAGAGAGTACCGTCCTGTGAGTTTTGAGGATACGGATGCCATAAACCTGCTACCTGTTCCTCACAGCCCATGGACTCTATGAAATGCTGCTGCTTCTTCCCTTTCACCAAGTGATCATCAGCTTGGTTGCATTTCACCAAAGATTTGGACCATCGGTAGCACCTACAGTAGAGGAATAGCGGCATGGAGATATTGCATGGCACCAAACAGGTTTAAATCAATCACTCTAAATTTCATTTTATTGTAAGGAATGTGAAATAGGTTGAGGTACTAGTTGGTGTTTCTTAAGTGGCCTTAGTTAAAAAAAAAATAAAAAAAAAGGAAAAAGAATAAACCATATTAAGCTTGGCATAAAATTAAACCATATACTGTGGCTTTAGAGTGGACCTTGTGACTGCAGGTTTCCAGTCAGCTAATATACTTCACTCCTAATTTTATGTATGGGAACTGTTTTAAATCAGTTTCCATCAACACATTCCCTAAGGCTTTTGTCGGTCTCAGTCAATCTGTTTTCATTTGAAAGTCTTAGTATGTTTCTCTTGTTTAGCTGAATTTCTTGCAATTTAATATCAATATATCCTATTACCTACAGTATAAAAATGTACACATCACAGGGTTATTATTCTGACATCAACTGTTAATGTTTTCCTAAACCTAGGGGCATTAATGTGATCAGTCCCTCATTATTAATTTGACAGCGTTATGTCTGCGATGTCTAAGAATCATTTTTTTATTATTTTTTTTCTCTGTCAGAAAATATTGAATGAAACATTTAACTGGCAATGTGTTAGTTTCGCTATTTGGTAAACTGACAGATGCATAGCAAACTGACAAATGACAAGCCCCTGACAGACTGTAGCTTGTTGGACGAGAACACTGTGTGTGCTATATGAATGTTTACTGAAATTGTTTCAAAAACAAAGATGACACTAAATATGGAGTGATAGCAAGTGACATAATTGTGGCACACAAAATGTAATATACTGTACACAAAGGAGGATCTTTATAGTGTGTTTGGTCACAGGCCTTACCATGCTGCCTTACCCATTATACTCACTCACTCACTCACTCAATCATCTTCTATACCGCTTTATCCTGTATTCAGGGTCGCGGGGACCTGGAGCCTGACCCCAGGAGGCTTAGGGCACGAGGCAGGGTACACCCTGGACAGGGTGCCAATCCATCGCAGGGCGCACACGTACATACATACATACATACATACACTCACACACTAATTCACACACTATGGGCAATTTGGGAACGGCAATTAGCCTAACCTGCATATCTTTTGGAATGTGGGAGGAAACCGGAGTACCCTGAGGAAACCCACCAAGCACGGGGAGAACATGCAAACTCCATGCACACAGAGACGGGAATCGAACCTGGACCCTGGAGGTGCAAGGCGACAGTTCTAAACACTACACCACCCTGCCGCCCCTTATCCATTATAACCTTTGGAAAATAATCAAAGGGATACACTGTGTCTTGAAAAATTTGAATATTGTAAAAAAAAAAAAATTTCTTTCCCCCTTAATTTAGAAAGTGATACTTTAGTATATTATAGGTTCATTACACGTCACATGAAATATTTTATGCACATCACACTTTTTTATTTGAATTATAACAATTGTGGCTTATAGCTCATGAAATTAAAAAATCCAGTTTATAATATTTCTTATTATCAGTCACAATTTAAAAAATATGTTTATTTATGTACTTAGGACTTGGTCGAGGCCCTTTCAGTATGAATGTCTGCATCTGTAACTGTTGAATTGGAAGTGGTGCATTATCGAAGACCAGGTTGCTTTGATGGCAGCCTTCAGCTCATCTTTATTCCTGGGTCAAATGTTTCTCATCTTCTTCTTGACAATTTCCCAGAGATTCTCTGCAGGGTTCAGGTCAGGTGATTTGGCTGGCCAATTAACCATATTAGCATCATGGTCAGCAAAATGGATCATTGTAGTCTTGGCACTGTGGGCAGGTACTAAGTCCTGCTAGAAAAGGAAATCGGCATCTCCACAAAGCTTGTTGGCAGACAAGTGCTGTAAAATCTCCTCATAGATGGCTTATTTACTTGAACTCTACTATTCTAATATTTTGATAAACTAAAATGTTGATTTTCTTGAGCTGTAAGCCATAATCTTCGAAATTAAAACAAAAAAGGCTTAAAATATTTCATGACATCTAATAAAATCACTTTAAATTTAATTTAAAAAAAGTAACTTTTTCATGATTTTTTTTTCTTTTCTTCAAGATACACTGTATATGTGATGGTGTACAAATAAGACACTATTGAAATGACAAATTTAGGGGGGGACAAACAATATGCTTGCTATTACTGCTTTAAGATTAATTAATAAAGCACAATACCAACTTATTTTATGTTTCTGTGACTGCAGGCTTTTATTATGCTTCAGTGTTTGCTTTCTTCATAAATATTCCTTGTTGTATTCTCTGGGTCGTTTGTTCTTTATCCATCTCTCTGCCAGTAGACTTGTTGGCAGCACAATTTCTAATAACACAAAGATGTTTCTCAGATTTCAAGAGAAATCTAACAAACAAGAATGCTTAAAATGACAACAGATGTACTGTACCTCTGTGTATGAGGCTGGTGACTGGTTTCATGTAGTTCTTAATGATGGTAGTAGAATATAACACTTGGTCTTTGCAAAGGTGAATATCGGTTTCTTCGTTGAGCACAAGAAGACAAGTGTGTTTTGGCTTTTACTGAAAAAAAAAACATGCAGAGTGACAAGTAGGAATATTACACAGCTGGCTCAATTTTTTTCTTCCTCCTCAGTTAAATAATGGAGTAAATAATGTAAGTAGTACTAAGTAATTCATACTCTGAGACTGGCAGATTGAGGGTTTTCTTGCATTTTGCAACACATGTTTAGGGGAGAGCTTGTAATCTTTCCCTGTAGTAAGAGTAATTTTGGGACACCTTAGGCAAACTTTTTTTGTTTTGTTTAAAGAAACCTGTCAGCAGAGCTGCTCATGTCTGGCTGGGGTTATTTGGGGAAAGGGAAGGCTTACCAGCATTTTTATTACAGGTCCCCCGACTACCATATCAAATTACTTAAAATGATACATTTAAATGAACATAATAGACATGTGCTAATTGATAAAGCACAGCAGTACAGTATGTGTATACAAAACATGAATCCTGTCAGCTACTTTGCTTTAGGTTTAAAAATCTCACAAGGAGGATATTCGGAGATAACGCCACAAGGATTCATCAGGCTCAAATTGTGATAGGGTGGGTCAAGGGGCATGAGACATACTTTTCACACATGGATTGTCCACCACAGAGTCCAGACCATAACCCCATTGAGAATATTTGGCAAGTGCTGGAGAACTCAGCGATCAACACATTATACACTATAATATACCAAAATGTAGGTGTGTTTTTGGTGCAATATCTCTCTTAATATACAAAAAAAAATACAAAGCTGATACAATTTGTGGCTGTAAATGGTTATGTACCTGTAGCAGATATGTGAATCACAGTTTGTAGTAGTGTGTGTGTATGGCTGTGTGGGATGAGCAGGTGCATTGGCTGTGTATGCGTAGCTGCCTGTCTGGCTCTCAGGTTTTATCATTCTGCAGCTCCAAGAGGAGAACATAACGAGAGTAATGTAATTGCTGTACTATTACACTTAAGTCTGTTACTGTTAATACTTAAGTCCCCTTAAGAAAGAAAATAAAGAAAGAAAATATGTAATATTATTAAAAATGCTAAACAGACAAATTGACCACTTAGCAATTAGTTTAACCGGCTACTTTCTTTTAACTAGTGAGTAAGTAAAAATAGTAAGACTTGTTAAACATTTAACTTATTAAAATGTTTGTTATTTGTTGTTTTTCGTCTTACAGCCTTTAGAAAATAGAGAATTTCTGTATGCATTAAAGCATAAAAAAGCCCTGTCATGTTTCTGCCCTGAAGACGACCATTGCTGCCGTTAGCTCCCTGCTAATAACAGCGACAGAACAGCAGAGGGCGACAGAGATCCTCAAACATGTGACAAGGAGTACTAAGAAAAGATTTATATAAATTCATAATGATTATTCATCATAAAAATCTATGGATCATGGAGGCCAGTGGTGATACAATTGTATTTATTCCCATTTTACGACTGTTGTGGGGCCGCTGATTAAAATTCACACGTGCATTCGCACAATATGGCAATTTGGGAACACCAATTAGCCTCATCTGCATGTCTTTGAACCATGGAAGGAAACCGGAGTACCCAGAGTAAACCCAAGTTATCTCACCAAAATGAATATAGAACATTATCAAGTACTATTGCTGTTTGGCTGGAACGGTCTGCACCACTTGTTTTTTCCCCCATTTTTTTTCAGCCCATATACAAAACAGACAGCTAGCAACATTGAGGCGGTGTGCACTGAATTTTTTGTTGAAGAATGTTAATCAATTATGTTTTTCATTGTTTATTAATAAATGCATCTATTTGTATTTATTTAAAGATATATAAAATGATGCACTAGCCTTAATGGGCATACAGTATACAGTACAGTACAAATAACTATTTAGTTGAATTGGAAGTGGTCATTAAGCTGCTTTTATCACCAAGTTCTGACAAACCTGCTGAACATATGCGCTTTAGTACAATGTGCTGAAGAGCAGGTCAATACACACATGAGTCAGATATTCATCAGTGCTTGTCAGAAGTTTTTCTTTATTCACAAGATATAAATTAGACAGCAGAATAAAACGCAGCCCAATGTGGCCCAAAGAAAGTGAAGCTGAAAGAGAACTGCACAGGATAAATACTATCCTATTCACAAACAATCTACACACCAATACAACCAAGTCCTAAAGGAAATAATAAGAATAAGAATAAGAATCAAATTATTTGCCAACGAAAATAAACACAATGCTACATGCAAATTGCAGATTAACCTTTCAAAATACTGTCACAGGTTTGAAAAAGAAGAGAAAAAAAAGGAGAATTGGTGTTTGTTTTTGACACAAAGACAAGCAATTAGTTGTCCATGCATTTGGATTTAATAAAGAGGCTACTAATAGATTGTTGGGAACACAAACAAATCAGGCAGAAAGAACATTTTAAACAGTATTTCAATGAAAATCTGCCACACTGCATAATAATCTACCATGTAAACATGAAACAAACAGAATGTAAACAGGGGCTTTTCATTGTGACTAAAATCAGACCTATGCATTGTTACTTAGATTTTTTAATTGTCACAGCAAGACAGTTTCATAATGAGTACTGTTACACTGCACAGTTTTTCATGCACAGCTTTGCCACTGTTCAGACAGATCATACAAAATAAGTGGCCATTATGAGCGTGGCAGGGTCAATTCTCAGCAAGTCCTGGGCAACACTAATGCTGGGCGGAAATGAATAGCTTGTTTACAACGTTGGGACGCAGCTGATGAATATAATTAACACCCATTCATCATTATAGTCTGTGGTTTTTTTGGTCAATATTTATGAGGGAAGAAATAAATACACAGTTGACTACAGTATCGTCAACTGTGAGTGAAAGAATAGTAAAGTGCTCACATTCTTGTTACATTCTCTTGCCACTGGAATCCTTTTAAAAATAATGAAACTATATCCATATCCTTGATTACTTTAAAGTTGTATAAAATATAAATTCTTTATGATGAAGATATACTTGTAACATTAAGGTTATAAACTTTAACATAGATTAAATGAATTTTTCCCTTGTTGTTTTGTCGAGTTCTTGGCACACGGATGACCTTAGTTTATGAGGGCGGCACTTCTAAAGCATATTCTCACCAGGCTAAAGGTGAAGCAATGCGAGGGCTTCTGGGGTTTTCTGTGGCCCGTGTGTCATTTAGTGCTCTCTGCAACAAAAAGAAAAATTATATAGCAAAATTCCAAAAACTTATATTTCATCTCATTACTGCATGATATTCTGAATTTTAGAGCACTGTTTCCTGACTTCCATGCCCAGCTCACCCCAAACTTAGAGATGAATTCTGCAAAGATGCCAAAGAATGCGTCTGTAGTCGTGGTCTTGCCGTCTTCTCCAAAGTAAGAAGCTACCTTGGCAAACTCTTCCATTGCTTTCTGCTGGTGAGAGTCCAAAGACTGCACAGCGGGATGTGAGTTTTCCAGGAAGTTCTGAAGCCAGGTACGTTAAGAGATCAACACTTATTCTCCTTGGCATAAAGTTCACATTTAATGCTGGTATTACATGAAATTATTATTTTTTTTATTAATGATCTTATGAGTTCTGTAACATGCTTGATGTTTATTATATATATACAGTATATATAATGTACATATATATACACACACAAAGAATAAAACATGACAAGGCATGCTGATATTGTAGGAAAATAGTCAATGAGTGAGTTGTTACCACTGACAAAGTATATATATTTTTTGCCATAAAACAAGTATTTTGTTGTGAGGCACAATGTTTTATACCTCTTATACTACAGCAATCTGTCAACAATTACAATTTTAATTTATTAATAAATGGCATTGTCATACTTTTTATCCAGTTATAGTTATACATAAAAGTTTATATAACAGTATAGAAGTATCACTCGTAATGTTAATTATATAACAAATGCAGCTTTTCAGGTTACAGAAAAGCTAGAAAGCATCAACTTTTGTGTCCCGGAGACTCTCCTTAGGTATAATTAAGGAAATAATTGAGGACTGTTACAAAGTGCTAATATCTGAGACTCTTTCCAGAACGTTAAATAAATGTCTCCTTACAGAAAAAAAACATCATCGCAGATGATTATTTTCCAAATAACAATATGTCCTTGTAATGTTTTCAAAGCTGTTTTGTTACGAAAATTCTTTAGTACCTTCTGTGCAATTGCATCTAAGATTTCGACAGTGGTATAAACACACGTAGCAAGGAGTATTGTTGTGAAAGACAGGATGAAGAAAGAAATGTTCTGCTGAGGTAAAATATTGTAAAAATCTACATATTGTAGGTGCAGCCAAGCACCAGTACTAGAGATTTCAAACCCCAATCTCAATGCCATACAACTCTAGTTTAATCTTTTTGTTGATAAGAGCTGTGCATTAGCAGAGGATACACTCATGACTGCTGCAAATCGATCTTCTGCTGTGGCTGGGATCTTTAGACAGGCAGTTCTGATTTCCTGGATGGTGGAGTGGAGATCACTGAGGTCTGATGTAATGGTTCTCTGATTTACTGGGAACACAGAGGAGGGAAAAGCATTCTGTCAAACATGATTTTTTTAAATATATGGTCAACATACCTAACAGCTGTTTTCTTATAAAACTGCACAAATCTGTGTCTAAAACTCCTGATTTTAAGCAATGAGTTTTCACTCCAAATATTGAGTTTATTTTATTACTCTTTATTGCTTTTTATAGACGTTTCTTTTATGCAGAAATGTTTTCAAAAACATCTTTTGCTTATGCCATATTTTTGTATGTGCCCAAGACTTTTACACTATTATAAGTAAAACAGCTGTTAGGTTTTACTGAGCTTGCTGGAGAATTTGAGTTCTTCTGGTAACTTTGTCAAACTCGCTCCTTTCTATTTTTATGCAAATCTCAGGAGCATAATTATACAGACATGATAAACATGTATGATAAACATGTATAACAAAATTGGTACAGCATATAATATGGTGCCTAAGACTTTTGCACAGTACTGTATATCTTATAAATATGTTTCATTATTTGCACTTGGCTAATTTTACCTTTGGCAGCAAGTGGCACTGTTATAAGCTCTCCGGCAAAGTTGAGAAGTTCGGGAAAGTGTTGGCATAGTGATTTGGCTAGAATATGGAGGAAGGTGGACTTCCCGTCAACTGTTTTGGTTGTGCTCAGCTGTGGAAAGACAGGCACCAAGATTGCATGTTAAATTTTTACACAGCAAAAGAATTTAAAAAATATTTTTTAATATACACATTCTTGAAATCATCTTTTTGATTAATAACTACTGTACCTCAGTAAGGAAGTTAATTTTAAAGCCTGTGGGTTTATTTGTCCTTGGTTGGCCGTTATTAAGATAGTTTCCCATTGCTAAGACAAACTAAAACAAAACATTATAATGATTATTAAAGCATATAAAATCAGAGAATAGCTGTACAAAATGTAGTTTCAGCTACAAACGTATTTTACCTCTAGGATCTTTGCCAGTTTCTTGCTGTTTTTGAGCTCTAGAGAGGCTTTGTAGATGCACTCATATCCAATTCTCATTTCTTCAGTTTTCTCCTGCAGGGTGGTTTTAAACAGGAGACTCCGCAATCTGGTTTTATACTCAGGCACAAGTAACATCTGCAAGACCAAGACAAAGACAAATCAAATGCCTTATATACTGTACTTTAAAAGATCTTCATGGAATTGTTTTGCAGAGTAAAAAAAAATGTGTACCTGAAGGACGAACTTGTCAGGTTCACTAAGCTTGTCAGGGTCCTGGTTATACTGCTGGAACTGTTTAACCTCATCATCATCGGGGGCATACAGCAATAGCTGCTTAATGTGAGAAGGTTCCAGGCGCTCGGTGCTCATAGTCATGAGGACCTGTCTTAACTCAGGCGGAGACAGCTTCAGATGGGCTATGAGGATAGCTAGGAAGAACAATCAAGGGGAGAGTGAGCACACATCACCTCTTATGGTCAGCAGATACTTTATTAGAAACATCATAGTAAAACTTTCTTAGAACAGCTTCAAATCTCTGTGGCATGGATTCCACTAGGTGTTGGAAATATTGCTTTACGGTTGAGGTTTTGTCATGAATTACCCATCTATCACATCCCAAAGGTTTCTACTGGATTTAGATCTGGTTACTGGAGAACACCAGTGAACTTGTTTTTACACATAGGATTCCAGTTTGAGACACCTTTTTACCATGCCAGAAGAAACTATTGTAATTTAAAAGATAAGTAAACTGTTGCCATAAAGAGATGCACATAGTCATCATCAATACTTAAATAGATGGCCAAGAATCATTCCATTATTGCACCACATCCATCACTATGGTTGGGTCCATTGATTTACTTCGTTTGTAGCTTCTTCTTAACCCTACCGTTCTATGTTGCAGCAGAAATTAATCATGAACTTATCAAACCAAGTGAAGTTTTTCCAGTATTCTGCTGTCTAGTTTCTGTGTGCCTGTTCCCACTGTAGCTTTAGATCTGTGTTCTAACTTAATGTGGTCTTTTGCCGTTGTTGTAGACCACCCACCTCAAATTTCAATGTGTTGTGTCATCTGCCACGTTTTTTTTGCTCACCACAGGGCTTCATTCTTAATGGAGATTGCTGCATGTGTGACAATCCCAAGAGACCATAATCTTCTGAAATATTCATACTTGTCTATCTGGCACCAACAACCAGACCATGGTTTAAGTAACTGACCTGACGTTTTTCCCAGTTATGGCATTTACTGTGAACATTAACCGAAAGGCTTGATATGCATGCACTGCACTGTTGTTATATTGTTGATATTGTTGATATTCTAAACATCGTTATTATATAAGCAAAAGTACTGTATGGCTACAAATTGAGACCAGGCATAATTTATAACTCTTTTCACAAAACATTTATTCCAAAACACTCATAAGTATATTGTTTTAAGAAATTAAGCTGCAGTATCTCAGTCTTCAGTGCAACCTGCATAATTCCTCTGTGAGAAATCCCAGTTATACTCACAAGCATTGTAGGCTTTTTTATGAGAGAGAATCTCCACCACATCTTTCTTTTTAAAGCTCTCAGGTAAAATGGTGGGCTCTGGAAGAGAAACTGACATATTTAATTACATTGTAAGGATCGGTTCTCCTGGAGCCAGCAGTGGAAACAATAAATGAAACGTCGTGAGAATAAAGAGAGATGCTGAGATGCCAGTGAGGGAAGGGAGGAGACTGTGAATGGACAGACTGTAAGTGATCCATGAAACATGATAAATGGGAGGAGCTGAAAAAGCACAAACATAGACACGCATGAGATTTGTACATTAAATATTAATGCAGATGTTATAATGTATCACAATATGCCAATAAAAAAAAAGATGCTCTGGTAATTTTTTTCTTGATGGTGGTACTGTACTTTGACAATGGATGCATATGACATTACAAACTTACTGGAACCTGATTGGGTTCCAAAGTGCAGCTCCAGATTGAGGTATTTCACCATGTCACTCAATTTTCCATAGTCAGGGTCTTCACCAAGCTGGCAAACAAGCAGAAAGGGGCATTATCAGACCATCATACTTGGATTTTTATATACATAATTGTGCTTATTGTATAATCATCTAACCTGTCCCCAGATAGTGCCCTCAGAATTCTCCACCTGCTCCCAGCGGAGCCTCTTCACACTCATGTGGTTAGTATCTGAAGCCTGAGGGCTTGGTTTTGGCAGCGGTGGGGGTTCACAGGGTGGGGGCAATGGAGGTGGAGGTGGTGGTGTCACCTTTGAAATGGTACTCTCATAGGTCTTATGGGTAGTCTGTGGGGATTCCCTCTTTGTTTTCGGTAGCATGGCAGAGCTCTGCTGGATTTGAAAAAGGGACTGGGTGCGGTGTCTCAGTGGAGGGTGTGCGGATGTGTGAGCAGGGTGAGAGGATGTGAAAGGAGGTTGTGGGGAAGACTGGAGAGGTTGTGTGGATGCATGAGCAGGCTTCTGGGATGCGAGGGAAGGCTTTTGGGATGTGTGAGAAGGCTTTTGGGATGTGTGCGGAGGATTTTGCGATGCATGAGATGGCTTTTGGGATGTGTGAGGAGGATTTTGGGATGTGTGAGAAGGCTTTTGGGATGTGTGAGAAGGCTTTTGGGATGTGTGAGAAGGCTTTTGGGATGTGTGAGGAGGATTTTGGGATGTGTGAGGAGGATTTTGGGATGTATGAGGAGGTTGTGGAGAGGTATGAGAGGAAGAATGCAGAATAGGGTGGGCTTTGGGATGGTGAAGCTGCTGGCTAGCATGAACAGAAGGCTGAGAAAAGGGCTTTCGGGGCTGCGTGGGATGGAACCTTGTCTCCTGAGATGTAGGCAGCACTTGGTGAAGAGATGACTGCTTGGTGAGGATGAACCGAGGAGGGGGCGGTGGAGGGGGTATGATGGGGTGGTTCTGGAAGGCAGGAGGAGGTTGAGGCATGTGTTGTGGGGTGAGGCAGATGGGGGAGGGCGTGTCAGTGAACTGGATGGGAGGGGGCGGAGGCGGTGGGCTCCGGGGAGGGGGCGGGATTTGCTCTGATTCAGACGAGTAGGTTAATGAACTTGAATCCTCACTGCTGTGGTCTTCACTGCTCGCACTGCTTGCTTGACGAGACAATATGTTGTCCTGTTCCTCCTGGAAACTCATCTGTTAAAGACAGACTCAAAAGTCATATCTCTTTATACTGTATATAAACTATTTATGTTAGTCAAGCACAACACACAGCCCCCACACACCTCTTCGTAGTCATTCTCGCCTCCCAAAAAGTTATCCACAATGGTGACTCGGTGGCCGAGCTGTTCACTTAAGGCATCCAGAAATTTGTCTGTGTCTCGGCTGCGTGGGGGTCTGGAGAAAGTGAAGAGTTTTCTCCGACGAGGCTGAGGGCTTGGAGCCTCATCTGATTGCTGTGGAGAAGTAGGAGAGCTGTCCAGGCTGACATAGGGGTTAGAGTCCATGCTTCCAGGAGAAGGGATGGTCTGCTGGTAGAGGTCATACTGAGGACTGGTGCAGGGCTCCTTCCATGTCAGAGACAGGCCTGACTTACGGTTCCCTGTAAGGGACAAGATCTTTTTAAAGGAGGATGATGGATAAGAAATTCTGCTTATATATCGACGGTGACAATCAATTCATTCATTTATCTTCTTCTTCTTTGTCTTTCGGCTAATCCCTTTTAGGGGTCGCCACAGCGAATCATCTGCCTCCACCTAACCCTATCCTCTGCTTCTGTCCTCTCTCACTGCATCTATAAATCTCCTCTTTGGTCTTCCTCTAAACCTCCTGCCTGGCAGTTCCAACCTCAGAATCCTTCTACCAATATGCTCACAATCTCTCCTCAATCAACCACCTCAATCTGGCCTCTCTGACTTAATCTCCAAAACATCTAACATGGGTTGTCCCTCTGATGTCCAACTTATTCTTGATCCTATCTATCCTTGTTACTCCCAAAGAGAACCTCAACATCTTCATCTATGCTACCTCCAACTCTGCCTCCTGTCTTTTCTTCAGTGCCGCTGTCTCTAAGCCGTAGAGCATCGCTGGTCTCACTACTGTCTTGAACACCTTTCCTTTCACTCTCGCTGATACTCTGTCACATAACACACCTGACACTTTTCTCCATCCATTCCAACCTGCCTGTACCCGCCGCTTCAACTCCTTTCCACACTCTCCGTTGCTCTGGACCTTTGACCCTAAGTACTTAAAGTCCTGCACCCTCTTTACTAATTCATTCATTTATATAAAGCCATAATAATATTTACCTTTCTTCCAGTAAAAAATATTTATTACAGTCATGTTTGCTTTATACTTCACCTGATCAAGCACCGGTTAATCATGATTTCAGAAACACTGGGTGGTATTATGAGTGTACCTTTTTTAGCATGTGTGAAGGAGAGAGTACGTGTATGGCTATCAGCCTGGCTCATGCCCTCATTCCCAGGTGAAGAGTTACTCTGCAGAGGCTTGCTGTTCTTCACCGTGAATGCACTCTCCAGCTCTGTGTACACTCCTGACAGCTACAGGTTGTATGTGGTTAGATGACAATGGAATGACTGAGTAAAAGCAATTTAAAATGCTAGAGGTACATGGAACGTGCTGAATGTTACCCACGTTGTTCAAATCTGGGGACTCTGGAAAGGAGGTCCCATCGCCACATTGTCTTTCTCCTGGGGTTGCAGGCTCAGTGAAAGTCCCTGAGGAGAAAGATCACTTTCCAGTACACAGTACCCCAAAAGCAAGCTGACAGCCCCCCAGTGAAAACACAGACACAAAGAGCAGTTTTTTTAAATTTTTTTTATTCACCTTAGCGGTGAGGTTGTTGAGAGAAAAAAATCTGCTTGCAAAACTCGACACACAGCAGCAATCTTATTGAACCGTAAACATTAGACCTGCCATGGCTAGGTGTTTAGGGCTCCATAAGTGTGAAGGAATGATTCTAGAGCATGATGTAAAATGGAGGTGGAGGAGTCATAACTATTACAGGCCAGTGTCTGTAATACAGTACATGTACATTTACAGAAGCCTCCATACTGATGCATGTAAAACATACCCATTCCTAGATGAGTGCCAATAATGCAGTCATCTGAGCTTCTTTCTCTGACACTGTTTCGGTGGGATGTTCCAGTAACCCTCATGGAGCTGCTCCGTCTGTGATTTTCGGTGCCCAGTTCAGGCTCTGCCAGCATGCACACAGAAACACACGCAAAATAAATGGGAATTAAATATACAGTTTAATCAAGACAATAACTACAAAATAACTCTCTATCATTTAAACAAGCAATAATACTCATGCCCATTACTCAGCCAAGCCTACACAGGCTACACAAGGGTCTTTACTGCACACCTGCTCCTTTGAAGCCCAGGAAGCGGGAGATCTTGCTCTTGCAGCGCTCCTGCTCCTCACAGGTCAAAAGCTGATAGATGAACTGCCAGATCAGCTGCTTGGCAGGAGTGTCCAGCACAGGAAAAACATCCACAATGAGCGTGTCCACATTCCTGGATCCCAGAAAGACATGGGAGGCATTTTAGTGACAGTAAAGTACCACTCCTTGTATGCTGTCCCAGTGTAATGGCAAGTCCTATAGAAAATCCAAGAGAACCCACGCAGAATGTTCTGTATGCATCTATTTGTGCCAGGAGCTGGAGCTATTTTTAAATGCTTTGCACACTGATTTTACCACCGTGAAGCTGAAAGAAATGTTCCAGGCTACGGGAACACTGTGCTTTGACATCTGAGATGAAAAGCGTGTTATTCTCCGGTAGTGTTAATTAGTTGTTTTCAGACTTTAAAAGTTGCTGTCAAATTTTGCTGGGGATTTATAATTAATAATAAATAATTAATAAATACATTTATCTGAAGCCAGCATGCGAAGCTAGGCAACCACATTTTGACACGTCTGAGCCTACAAATTATCTCAAAGGCAAGATAAAATGATCTCAAACGGTAAAGACCCTATCTACTAACAAGTACCAACCCATATAAAACTATTTCTAGTTTCAACATTTTCATGTTCTATTCAACATTTTGAAAATACACCCTGCTTTAACCAGAATAGAAAAGTTTATTAATAACAGAATAACTGTCTAAATCTGTGCTCTATTGCATTTGATGTTTTACCGCTGCTAGCAGGAGACAGGAGACAATAACCTGTGCTGAAAGAATGTCTCGAGAGCCTTGCAGATGGTGTATCTCTCTTGTGTGGTGAGCAGGTGCTCGAGCTGCTGACTGAAGGTGCGGCCGTGCACACGAATGCTAGGAGGAAGGATCTCTGCTACCCACTGCAGGGAGCTGAGCGCAGGTGAGTGAGAGCAACCAAGTGAGGGCGTCTCTTCCGTTTCAGAGTCTGATGGAGAGTATAGCACTGGCCCCTCCTCTACCACCAGAGTGGGATTGGCACCGCTGCCCTGTAGCATTGATACCACCTTCTCGTGGGAGCAATTCCTAAACAAACACCAAAACTATGTTCAGGAACACTTGGCTTTGTTTGCTTTATGAAACTACAATTATTTGGAAGGATGTGGGGTGTTATTTATTACCATAGTGAATATTATCCTAATAAATATTAAGTGAGGATTAACATCTTACTTTCATGTTAAACTTTATATAAAACTTGTATCAAGTTACACAACACAAAATTTGTGTAACTTATTATTAATTAATTATTAATATCATCATTTCAACAAGATTATCTTACTTAATCAACAGCATTTCCACATTCCTGTATCACAAATAATTCAATTCAAGCTGATTTGTATTGCGCTTTTAATGATGGTTATTGTGCGCCAGCGCCAGTTTACTGAATTTTAAAAAATATGGAAATATATCAGAAAAAATTAAGGAAATGTGTATAAAATATATTTAAATGGGAGTACAAACATACACTACTTGGCCAAAAAAGTCACCATTCCAGAAGGGTTAAATTATTGGGCTCCATCAAGCAAAGAAAAACACTAAGGAGATTTGAAATTACTAGAATCCTTCAACACATCATTAAAACCTGGAAGGATAGTGCTGAACTGTCAACATTGTGGAGGAAATGTGGTTGGAAAAAAATCATGATGTGAGACCATATAAAAACTTGATGAAGTTGCATGGTAAAAAAAAAAGCTTACCATTGGAAAACCACTGATTTCTGATTAGTGAGGCTAATCAGAAAAAATGTTTAATTTACTAGAGAGCATAAAGAGTGAATTTTGGAACAATGGAAAAAGGTCATGTGATCTCATGGGTTCAGACTGACCCTATTCCAGAGTGATCATGCATAGTGGCCACTGGACAATCCTCTAAAGGCAGTGTTATGATTAGGGATTGCTTCAGCTGGTCATGTCTAGGCTCAGCAATATTATATGGCAATAAAATAAAGTCAACTGATGACCAGAATGTACTGAATGACCAGAGTATCATATCAGTTTTTTTCCCTGACATATGACATATGTCACAGACATATTCCAGGACTCAAACTGTAAAAGAGTGATTCTGGGATTAATTATTATCACACATGAATGTCACCACACTGTGTGCTGTAATCAATAACTAAAGGTGATTGAATGAAATCTTAGAGTCTGCAACTTTTTGGCCAAGCAGTGTATTTTGCCATCAGACATTTTGAGCACAAAAAAAGTTGCATTCAGTGTTTTGTATAAATATGAAAACTCATCTGGAAATTACCTCATATCCAGCCCATTGAGAAACAAAATGCGATCTCCTGGTTTAAGGCCGCACTCCTCGGCAGGGCTATCTGTATTTGGTGTGAAGACAAGTGATTAGTAATATATAAATTCCTTGTGTTCTTGTTGTATCCTTTACCCCCATGTATTTGTGTGTTAGGTACCACTGAGTTTTTGTTTTATGTCTGTGGTTTTTGTTAAAGAGCAGCATGCTTCAGTATAATCAGTATTCTTAAATGTCTTAAAGTTATGCAACAGTTCGATTCATGGTCAAAACACAACAATGCTTTATGGTCAAAAAAATGATATAAGACAATACATCAGAATTTCACAATTTAATTCCTGATATTGTCTAGGGATTGACTTGGCCAGTCTAAAACGTTCCACTTTCCCTGCGATGAAGTCTTTTGTTATGTTCGTAGAGTGTTTTGGGTCATTGTTTTGTTGCATGATGACTTTGTTCCGAATTAATTAGGAAGCATTTCTCTGTACACAGGCAGACAGAATGTTTCTGTAGTCTTCTAAATTTATCCTGCTGCTACCATCATGAATTACATCATTAGTAAAAAATAGTGAGACTGTTCCAAAAGCAACCACACAAGCCCAAGCCATGATGCTACCTCCACTGAAGAGCTTCAGGATCATTAGTAGATTCTTTTTCTATCCATACTTTTGGCATACGATCACTTTGGTAGTGGTTAATCTTGTTTTCACAATTTTGGGGCTTATCTTTGTATTTCTTTGTGAATTTCAATCAGGTCTTCTTACTCTTGTTGCCGATGTGTGGTTTGTATCTTATGGTATCGCCCCTATATTTCTGTTCATCAGTCTTTTGGATTGTGATACCTTGACCCCTACCCTTACCCATTCCAAATTATTATCTTGGCTATTCCCAATTCTTGTGCAGTGGGCTTGGTCACCTCTTCCTCTATCCTAAACTCATACTTCTGTATGAACAGCTTTCTTGTCTTGGTGTTGGCTTATCTTTTTTATGAACAAATTCAGTTTTCTCAGGGAACACCCAGGGCTCAAACAGAGTAGTCATGCTGAGAAAGTAATTGTTTAGATAATTAATTTAACAGAACAACATAAAACATCTGTCAGGCAAATGTATTAAATATCCTATCTGATCACTTGAAATTGAAGTTGCATATTTTAGGTTAACACATCTAGATGTAAATATTAGGAAAATCTAAAATTGTAACATATCATCTCTTATTCTATATACAGTACGTACTCAACAACATGGATACTGACACAAAGCATTCTGTTTTGAGTCTAGGAAAGATTGCAGATCATCACGATACTGGACGCCTACAATATTTTCATAAGATGCCCCACGTGCTTCAGCTGAGTCAGTGCTAACTAGGTTTTAACCAGGCCTGTAGTGGGCGAATATCGTCATGCACACACTCACACATTCACCTCCCACTCTCCAGCCCCTCTAATAACCCAATTCTAATCACAATCACAATGAATTATTAAATAACTTCTTGGGTACACCACTATGAGGTCATTCTACTTTTATTCTTCTCGTGACATCTAATCATTTTTAATAGTCGTCTGACTCAGAAATAGGTACAAAACTGAAAATAGTCTACCTGGGATAACTGAGTCGATCCAAACAGGTGCATGGCCTCTGAGTGTGAACCCAAAGCTCTTCTTTCCTCTGTACACACGAATGGTCCTATAGGGGAAGAAAAAGGAAGCTGGAGATGATGTCTATGTCAATTCTTAGATATACAAATATAATGTGGATAAACATAATTCTTGTGGATTAGATTAGATTTTTTGTGCGTTAGGCAAATATTAACCTTTGAGCCTAATCCAAAAAAAAGAGACTATAATGGTCAGGTCCTTATTACATTATAAATGATTAAACATTACCTTTGGCAAATATATAGTCCTTTGATCAATACTACCATTTAAAACCTAATTTAATAAACATGCCTAAAAGATTTGTAAATACTGTACACGCTGATATGTTTACACTAAAATCTGTAAAAAGATTAGCAACAAGTATTAAATTCTCACACCTACAGCACCACAAAAGAGATCTAATCCAAATTCTATTTTTGGCTTCTGCTTACACAGTAAGCGATAAAATGAATAGAAATGTCGACAGCCCTGCACTATGACTGCATAAAGAGCATGGAGCAAGAGCTTTTGATGTTTCAATACAGAAGGGTGGCCTGATTTTTCTGCTTCTCACTGAGAACATTTGACATTTGAACATCGAAGAGCATGCTGCTGGTTGCTGTGGCAACTCCTCGAAAAGATACTGAAGATGTTGGGCGAAGACGGAGGTGAATAAGCAGGAAAATGCCATACCATTTATACAAGGCAAACTCATAGAGCTACTGTAAATGAAGATGTATTGAATAAGACAGACAAAAAGACAGGAATCAGTGATGCTTGATGAATGATGAGCAGAACACAAGAAGAAAGAGATCAGCAGATTAGACATTAAAATGTAATCTTTATCATGAGAGTGAATTATGTCTGATCTATAGATTCAACAGTTGAAACATATAACCTTGTGGCCACAATGTGCTTTTGACTGAAATAGCACCATTTAATGGTGGAAAGAAAAAACATTTTACAGTCTTAATGAAGTAAACTTCAAAGCATTTTTAATGAATTAAATTAATATTTTTTTAAAACTGATAGAGAAAGGCAGTCTGATAATCTATGTAAAATTAAAATCTGTTAAAATCAGAATTACAAAGATTATAAAAGGCAGCAGCAGTGATGCTAGAATAAATCTTGACAATTTGAAGGCCACTTATTTATGTAATACCTGTTATAATAAATGTCTTATAATAAATGTCACAGTATAAAGGTTTCTGCAGTACCACAGAAGCATTATAAATGGGCTTCATGGCCATCGTCTGATGAGATACATAATGTAAGCTTAATGAATAGGTTTCATGAGATGAGTATGTATTTAGCATTACAGGGCAATAGAATGGTTCAACTGTGTGTGTGTGTTTGTGTGTGTTTGTGTGTGTGTGTTTGTGTGTGTTTGTGTGCGTGTGTGTGTGTACGCACAGAGATATCTACCTGTTAGTCTTACTTGAATATATTACACTTTTACTTCATTCAGTTTCATCAAGCAGTTGATATGAAGTCCTGAAACAAGCATATGCCAATGATGCTGTTCCCATCCACCCACACACACACTCCTACACATGACGCAGGTCCAACATTCCACAGGCTGTGAAGTGTCAACATTGATGTTTTTTTCTTTTAATTAAAAGACATCCTCATACAGATTTGTCCTTTATTTTTACCGTACATTTATATTAACAGAGAACACTCTTCCCTTTAGAAAGAGCAATGCGAAAGAAAGGTACAACCTGTCCATCTCTGTGTCACACGCAGTACCTGTTCTAGTGCAACGTCTACAGTTATATACACAATACACAACCATTTTATCATCAATCAAATCTATTGTTATGTACACAGGGAGTCCATGTATATGTATATACCTGTATTTAAAGTAAACTCCAGGAATATCCACAACACACAGTAATTCATCAATGGAATTAGAATTAAAATGCTCAGAAAATAGTCTATAGGGTGTGATGTGTGTTTATATTTGAATATACCTCTGATTTGCCCCAGATGGGGGGGCGCTGGGGACACCAGCCGAGCTCTTCTTGTGGCCACGTTCATGGTTCTCCCCGGTATCTCTGGGCACTGAGCTGGCCCTTTTGGATGCATGTGGCCTCTCATGGTGCTCCTGGCTGCGGCTGCGACGCAGTCGGTTCTGGCCCGGCTCACTCACACTTTTACTGCGGCACACACGGTTGAGGAGACTTTGGGAGACAGCGTCGTCAAACCTCTGCCGGTGCTTCTTGGGGATGAAGATCCTAGCAAACATAGTAACAGCGAGGCAGAAGAAATTGAAGATGAAAATCAGCTGCAAAGAGCCATTAAGTTTAGATTTGAGACCAGTTCAGATTGCTGTGCTCTCCAGCCAAAGCCGTCAGTCGTGTTCAAGCGACAACAGATTCCTTTCCCTTTGATGAAAATAAGTAGCTGGAAAAATGCTCCTTTTCAAAAATCCACTACAGCAGTACAGAGTGTCCTCCTGTGCTGCAGATTATGACTGAGCCTCTCAAATGAGAATAGAAGTCTGGTTTCCTACTGACAAGCTCCCGCTATAGCAGGCGGCATACAGCAAATTGAAAAGTGTGGGAGTATCTTTCACACCCTCTCACTCCCCAGCTCTCTCCCTCTCTTTCTCTCTCCTGCTCTCTCTCTCTCTCTCCCTCACATAGACAAACACAGATGCACATGCACATACACATGCACTCTATTTCTCTCACACTTTTATTAAATAATTTTTATAGTGCTCAATTATTAGTATTCTTTATGTGATGTACTGTATCTGTACTGCATACAGACATATTGTATCATAAAGTGGGGTCCAAAAGTCCCCAGAGACCACTGCTTCTGTTTTTTTATATTTTTTAATCCACTTTAATAGTCTGGCATTCATTTACAACTTTTGTAAAAAAATTAAATTTTTGAAACAGTTACATGAATTGCAGTGTTTCTTCCTATTTGGCATGTCCCTTTGTTTGCTTTAATGACAACAGAAGATTATATATATAAATCCTTCAAAATTGATGGATAAATTGTCGCCAACTTGCAGAAGAGACACATCTGTCTGAGGGAACTGTACACACATTCACAAACACCACTTGCACATTACAGGAACTCGGCTGTGAGTTATTGCCACATGCCCTGTACAGTCCTGACCTCACCCATGCCATGTCCACATGTTTGGGCCATTGAAGGATTTGGGCCATTGAAGGGGCCATGGTATTAAACATGAAGCAGGCAGTCCATCAATGGCCCTTGGATACTTGGTACTTATGGTATCCAAGGGCCATTGATGGACTGCCTGCTTTATTAGTGTAGCAGGAAATTCTATAGAGAAATGTGTTCAGTTAATCTACACAATCAAAAGTCCCAGTTTGACTTGAACACCAAATACATGACTGGTGTCCCTTTTAACCAGCAGTGCAGCACATCTAGGAACAATAAGCAATACATTTATCACAAAATAACAACAGCTCCATTTAAAACGATGCATTTTAAGTTAAGAATTACTATCACCTATGCTCAAAAGACTTCAGGGGGAAATTTTAAATATGCTATTATGTGAGGAAGGCTGCAATGACAATCCCCAGCTGCCTCCAGGTGCACATTATCTATGCAGAGCTGAGTGAAGTAGCTTAGATAAGAGATGTCTATTGAGGAGAGGAAAGTCTTAAATGGAGATGATTAAATAGATAAGGACACCAGCACAATCAGTACATGCTCAATGCATTAGGATATGATAATGTAATGACATATTTCTGAAAACATAGAAGCTGAAAAAAAAATATTAAATTGGGGGAAAAAATTACATTTGTTACATTTACCATATATTTGCTTTTTAAAAAAAAAAAAAAAATGTAATATGTATGGTGAACATTTTTGCAAATTTCATTACGGTCAACAGAAGCAGGTCTTACATTTCACCATAGATACCTTATTTATTTTTTATTTAAAAAGCCAAACAAAAAAGAGAGTGTGCGCTCAAATAACATTTCTCTAATCATATGGTGGAGACAGAATAAGTATATTTTATATATACAGCTCCGGATAAAAAATAAAAAAGCCCACTTCAAAATGATCAGTTTCTCTGATTTTACTTTTAATACATTTGTGTTTACAACAAGGACACCTACATTCGAAGTCTGTTCATAGATTTCAGGTCAGCTTTCAATACCCTCATCCCCTAACACTTGATCGGGAAGCTGAGCCTGTTGGGCCTGAACACCTCCCTCTGCAACTGGATCCTAGACCCTCTAACTGAAAGGCCTCAGTCAGCAGTCAGTGCAAATAAGGGACAGCATCAGCAAGAACGACGAGTCAGCATACAGAGAGGTTAATGCGGAGGCTAACGGATTGGTGTAAAGACAACAACCTGTCTCTGAACGTTGATTAAAAAAAAAAAAAAAAAGGTTGTTGACTTCAGGAGGACATGGAGCGACCTCTCTCTGGAAACCATCAAGTGCTTCTCTGTGGAGATCGTCAACAGCACCAAATTCCTGGGTGTCCATCTGGATGAGAATCCTACCTGTCCCTCAGCACCAGCTCTTTGCATAAGAAAGCCCAGCAACGTCTCTTCTTCCTGAAAAGGCTGAGGCTTTCTTTCACCACAGATTCTCACTATCTTGTATGGAGGGACTATCGAGAACATCCTGAGCAGCTGCATCACTGTCTGATTTGGGAATTGTGCCTTATCGCACTGCAAGACTCTACAGCGGAGTGGATAATTAGAACAGCCAAGAAGATCATCGGCGTCTTTCTTCCCCCTGTTGAAGAATTCTACAACACACGCTGCATCCGCAAAGCCAACAGCATTATGGCTGATCAGACACACCCATCACACTCATTCTTCACCCTACTGCCATCTGGAAAAAGGTACCAAAGCATTCGGGCCTTCACATCCAGTCTGTGTAACAGCTTCTTTCCACAAGCCATCTGCCTTCTCAACAAAAAGGAACTGGACTGATGCACACACACACTCGGATAAACTCAATCACCTCAAAACAATGGGACTTAACGGACATGTGCAAACAAACTGATCAACAACCATCCAGCAATCTCACATACCAACCTGAAAATGCTTTTTGCACAATATTTATTACCTGTTACAGTGGAACCTTAAAAAATATAAAGTAAAAATAAATCAAATTAACCTGCACCTTACCTAAATCGTGGCTGTAGTGATTGAGACCAGAGAGAAAAGAGGAGGAAGGGGGCAAGGTGGCTGCTGTGTAGGACGACTTTCACACACAGTTGACCGAATAGAGACTCACCCTCACAAGCACGGGGGTGAGTCTCTATTCGGTAAACTGGTGTGTGTGTGTGTGTGTGTGTGTGTGGGTGTGTGTGTGAGTGTGTGTGTGTGTGTGTGTGTGTGTGTGTGTGTGTGTGTGTGTGTGTGTGTGTGTGTGTGTGTGAGTGTGTGTGTGTGTGTGTGTGTGTGTGAGTGTGTGTGAGTGTGTGTGTGTGTGTGTGTGTGTGTGAGTGTGTGTGTGAAAGTGAGACATAAAATAAAAGATGCTTTACATGCACACATGTGGTCACAGTGTTATAGACAGATGTTTAACACAGATGTTGACTATACGAGTGACGCACGCGCACTGAGACACAAGCGCATGCGTGCCACACGATACTCTATGATACTTGGTACTCGTATATCAAGACTCGCTCGTTTATCAATTTAAAATGTATTTAAAATATTTAGCTCGTCTTGCGGAACGCTCACAAACCGGGTTACTCGCGATCCGAGATTCCACTGCACCGTATAAAACTGTTTTTATGTCTTTGCTGCTAAGTAAAAGAAATATTTACTATTCTCATCTCACTACCTCAACACGTAACCTCATTACCAAAGTATTGGATTGTGTCATGTCGCTCTTGTTTGCATATTTGCATGTGCACTTTATGTCTTTTTGTACTTAGTTTTTTGTAAATGTATAGTGTTAATCTGTTAACTAGTTAACTAGTTAGTTTTGTTGATTTATGTCATAAATTTATGTTGTTTGTATGTAGCACCTTGGTCCAGGAGGAATGCTGTTTCGTTTCACTGTGTACTATACTGTATATGGTTGAAATGACAATAATGGCTACTTGATTTGACTTGTTTTGTTAAACTGAACAATTTTGTTTTATTTTATAAACTCCTGACAACATTTCTCCAAATTTCCAAGTAAAAATATTGATTTTGTTTGAAAATGCAACATAGTTATGGCACTAACGTTTCAGAAATCAGAATTGATGGAATTTGCAATCACAGTTTTAATGTGTCCTGGCACGCTCTCCACCAGTCATTTACATTGTTTTTGGGTAATTTTATGCCACTCTTGGCACAAAAATCCAAGCAGCTCAGGTTTGTTTGGCTATCCATCTTCCTTCTCATTAAATTCCAGAAGTTTCTAATGGGGTTCAGCTCTGGAGATTGTGCTGGCCATGACAGGGTCTTGATCTGGTGGTCCCCCATCCACCCCCTTAATTGACCTGGCTGTTTGTCATGGAGCATTGTCCTGTTGAAAAACAATCGGCAGAGTTGGCGAACAGTCAGAGCAGAAGAAAGCAGTTGTTCTTCCAGGATACACTTGTCCTTGGCTTGATTCATGTGTCCTTCACAAAGACAAATCTCCCTGACTTAAGCCTTGCTGAAGTACCCTGGATCATCACTGATCCTCTTCCATATTTCACAGCTGGTGCAAGACACTGTGGCTTGTATTCCTTTCCGGGTCTTCATCAAACAATAAGATGGCCAGGTGTACACCAAAGCTAAAAACTAAACAGAAAAATATAGAGATTACAACAGTTCTCTGTAGTCACTTCCTGTGATCTGTGCATAACTCTGGTTTGTCTGGGGTTTTTTTGCTTCTCATTGGTGAAGAGCTTTTTTTCTTGCTTTGAATGACTTCAGCCCTACCTTTAGACACCAGTTTCAAAACATCCTCACTGTGCTCTTCAACCTACCTTCAGTTTTCCACTTTGTTTGAAGGTCACTTGATGTCATCATACGGTTGTTGAGTAATATTCAAATAAGTTTGCGGTCATCCCTGTCAGTGGAGATTTGTTTTGGCCCTCTGCCAGTTTTGTTGTGCCCAGTGTGCTGCTTGACCTTGTTCTTGTTTACTGCTGTCTTTGAAAATTTAAGGATACAACCTGACACTTATTATATCCCTGTGTAGGTAAAGCTAGGATTGAACCCTTCTTTTCCTTGTTCAAATCCTTTATCATCAACTTTTTTGGCAGAGTCAATGGCTAATTTTTGGAATTAGGTCTGAGATACTACTAGCACTGTTTTTGCCATCCAACTATTCACATTGAGGAGAGCTACGATTACAGTAATGGTTTTTATACTTAAGATTTTATTCAGGTTATCAACTATACAGTAACTTAAAGCAGAATGAGGTTTGCTTGTTTTGGAATTCAACAGACACTGGAATAAAATGGTTGCCATACTTGCAGAGATGCTAATTTAAAGAAATTACAGGTCTGTGAGAGACAGAAATCTTGCTTGTTTGTAGGTGACCAAATACTTATTTTACAGAGGAATTTACCACTTAATTCATTAAAAATCCTGCAATGTGATTTATTTTTTTTTTTTCTTCTTCTTATTTTGTCCCCCTTATTTTGCATACAGAAGTCAGGTCGAGCAGCTGGCTGTCTGGTGCAGTCACAACAAGCTGGAGCTGAACACGCTCAAAACAGTGGAGATGATTGTGGACTTCAGGAGGAACCCACTTGCACTTCCCCCACTCACCATCATGAACAGCACCGTGACAGCAGTGGAGTCATTCTGGTTCCTGGGCACGACCATCTCTCAGGACCTGAAGTGGGACATTCACATTGACTTTATTGTTAAAAAGGCCCACCAGAGGTTGTATTTCCTTCACCAGCTGAAGAAATTCAACCTGCCACAGGAGTTGCTCACACAGTTCTACTCAGCCGTCATTGAATCCGTCCTGTGCACTTCAATAACTGTCTGGTTTGGCTCAGCTACG
>JAQMYJ010000006.1:10600769-10616887 GCA_030014305.1 Clarias laeviceps | reverse complement strand
ACATTCAAATTCCATACAAACTTAAATAATTCTTTTGATTGTGTTAAGCTGCTTTGGGACAATGTCAATTGTTAAAACCGCTATACAAATAAAATTTAATTGAATTGAAAATTGATTATCTAGATTAAATTTTTTTAGTGATTGACAGCCTTAGTTTGCACGCAACTTAATGTCCCACGTTATACCAATGCTACACTCCCATTTGCTTTCATTAGGTGCCTGCATCAGGTTTCAAAACAGTGATGCTTGCTTACAATGCGAAAAAAAGACCCATATCCAAATTATCTCAAAGCGTGACTGTGTATTATCGTAATGTAAAACTCATGTCAAATTTACAATTGGATTCTGGCTCGAACTCTGCCGACCCCCTGATTTTAACAATGCAGCCAATTACACCACCCTGAGGACTGCACCCAAGGAAATCGACCGATCCTAATTATTACCTTAACTAAGGCAACCAGGTACATTCACTGAAAATGCATGGATTTCGTAAATAAGCACGTTTATTTTCTCACAAACAATCATAAACATTCAGAAGTTACGTATAGCAATGCTAAAAGTAGTTGCAACTACACCATCATCATCAAGTGTATGCTAGGAATGATATACACAACCTCCTCAAATACATAATCAAATTAGTGGCTAAGCAGATGGGGGATAAATTACCCCCGCTAGAATCAACCCAAACACACATGAATCACACCCACACACAGTTCACTGGGTGACCAACACACACACGTAGAAGAAATACCACCCCCAGCATGGCGCACTGCCACCACCTTTAGCTCACAGCTCTACAAGATTAGAAGATATAATCATTAAGATAAAAACACACAACCAGAAAAATAGGGGAGAGAGAGAGAGAGGGAAACGAAAAAACTCATAAAACTAAAAACAAGTTCTCAAACAGACAAAATAGAGTGCATGCGAAGCAGCAATATGGCATATGGCAGTAAAGCAAGGCATATGCAATACAGAAAAGTGCTGAAGCAATAGCATATGTACTACAAAAGCAGCAGCGTTCATGCATTAGTCCACAGCACCCACTTCACCCTATAGTCCTAAAGGTCAAAATGAAACAAATTAAACATGTGTATATCACAGAGGACAATAACATGTACTAAATAGACAGTACAATCCACAAACCACTAGTAATCTATAGGGAAACTTTTTAATTTCTTTTATAACCAAACAAACTAACAAGTTGGAGAAAAGTTAAAAAGTACAAATGAAACTACTAATAATTACTTTATTAATTAAGCAATTTAATGACTAAATAAATACCGTAATAATAAATGAAGTTCGGCCTTATTGGGGACTTTTACGTTGACGCGAACTGAAATCACGCTGTTGTTTTAACTCGCTTCACGCTGCTGTTACCTGTGGCGAGTGAAAAGAGATGAGGAAATAAACTGGAAGTGTGAAAGAATGTTTTGTAAATGAATAAAGGTAGGGTTTTTAGTATTTTTCCCCTTTAGTAAAAGTGCGTTTGCGTTTGGCGAGATAAAATGAAATCGTTACACAGTTGTTATGTATCAAGCTGTAACTTGTTGTGTAGCTTGCTGGTTACGTGAACTGAAATTAATGTACAATGAACCTAGAACACACACAAATACATACAATATATACAACCATAGAATTTACATTTACAAGTATTACACTTACAAGAAATGACACTTACAAGTAACCACTGGAGTAAAAATAAATTAGTGTGCTTCGTTTGTACAGCAGGTAAATGGACTTCCTGAGTCTTTTCGGGATCTATGTGGTGGTGGTGCTCGCCTGCATCGCGCTGGTGTGTAAATACTCAGGCCAGCAGCACACTCCTTTAAACCGAGTCTACAACAAGCTCTCTGAGGTAAACCTCTTGCAACAGACAGACAGGGAGCTGTCCTCTCACTAATTTTACAAAACCTGAAGGAAAAGTTTAAAACTCTCTTTTGTGTTAAATTAAATCTCTCAAATAACACAAACATCTTCTATTGCTGAATTATCAGGGTTGTTAGGATCAAAGTCTATCCCTGTACCATGAGGTGTGAGGCCAGTCCATTGCTGGACACCATTGACATACACATTCACATTTATGTACAATTTATCATAGACAGTCTGGCAACCCAAGCTCACGACTGAAGTAGCCCCTGTAGGAAAATTAGATTTTTAGATTATATTTTTTAATTAGACAAATTTAGAACATAATTTACAAATATCTGTGACTGAAGGATTTATGTTCATTCATTCATTTTGACAACTGCCCCAGACAATCCAGTATAAGTGCATTTTAATTAAAAAAAAAAAGTTTTTCCAACCATCTTTTGCTTACAGGGAAACAGAAATATGTCTTTATCTGGGTTAATTATGCATACACTACACACAAGATTAAAAAATTGCTGATATATGCTTAGATAGACTTATCTGTATAATAAACTTATAATAATGGTAAAAAAATTGTTAATTTAAAAATAAATAAATAAGTCATGTTGCAAAGTTTATTTCTGTGAGCGAACTTAAATCCTGAGTTACTTCATGTCTATTTAAATCTCTAAATATATTTTCTGCTTACTATTATGTCGAAAATGTATTTAAAAATATAGGATGATTAGAAGAAAAAAAAGGAAGAACATGAAAAAAGCAAAAAGTAAAGTTTTATATTGTGACCCTTCACAATATAAAGTATGCCTGTTTTTTCTTTGTTTTTTCTTTCTTTATATATATATATATATATATATATAATCACAATACAATATGAAAACAAACACCACACCAAACTAAAAACCATGATAAATTCACAAAGAATGCATAAAAATGAAACTGATGCCTACTACAAAACATAAAACTTTTTCTACCCAGGTAGTTTCTCCTTGGATTCCACAATGCTTTCAAAATATTTGTTACAGGAGCATGCACAGTGTCTTCCACCAGAGGTGAGATATTTAACCAAATCCAATTTTACCTAAATCTGTATGAACAGAATATTGATGAATATTTTACATTTGCTCATCACTGTATATGAGCACTTAAATTTGTTGTTTAGTGTCCCTTTGTGGGAAGTTAGCCTCACTAAACGGTAAACATATAAATACTTCATTTTTGTCATACTGTATATAATAAAAATATACATTATAAAAATAGTGTCTTTATATACTAAATAAATATTTTATATACATAGGGCTTCACTTTAAAATCCATATTTTATTCACAAGTTCTATTAGTTTTATAAACAACAGCTATTGTTTAAGAGTTATTGTGTCTTTTGCAAGGTTACTGATGACTTTGAGGGAAATTGCATACAACTTGCTTCATGAGTTGGTCTGTTCCGCTAAAATGCACTGGTTGATTAATTGCATAATATTTATTATGTGTGCTTTTTTTCCCTATTCTTATGCAACAGAAACAGGTTCTTCATTTACTTACACATTGTTCTTGAGGCTGTTGTGTATGGCGAATTCTCCTACGAGATCTTCGGGTTCTGTTTAGAAATGGACACCACATTGTTTAACGCATGTCTTCCATATGTCTTCTTGGCAATCAAGTCGTACATCTTTTACCTGTGCTGTAGTAAAGATCCAGGTAAGCAGCATATGCAAGTCAAATGATTGCTTGTTAATGAGGAACCTCAGACAGTCCTGCTAAATTTGATTTATTTTTAGGTACACTGACAAAGGAAAACTATGCAGTTCAATTGAAGGTGTACCAGTATGATGAGAAGTTGTATCAGAAGGGAATCATTTGCCAAACGTGTCAGTTGCTGAAACCTGCCAGATCTAAACACTGTAGTGAGTATTAATTCATCCAGTAAAGTACAGAAAGCTAAGCATTATCCTGCAGAGTCCGATTTGGCAGTTCCATGCCAACCATCATGTTGTCTTGCTGTTTCACTCACATTTCTAAACTAGAAAAATTGTTGATAGTTTTTTTTTCTTTTGTTTTTGTCATATTTAGGTGTATGTGACCGATGTGTCCAGCGATTTGACCACCACTGTATATGGGTGAATAACTGTATTGGTGCTCAGAACACTAGATTCTTCATGCTCTACCTCCTGAGTGTATGTGCCATGGCATGTGATATTGCACTTCTCACAGTAGACATGTTGTTCCATACTGTTGTACGATCTGGAATCATGCACGCACATTACATTGATGCAGAGGGTCTGCGTCAGCCTGTTGGACCACTGTTTGTCGTGCAGGTAGGTCTCTAAAAAATGGATCCTTACCTAAATAATATTATAAAAGAAATTATGGAAAGAAAGATGAATAATAAGTACAAGAATGTATCCACAGTCTTTAAACAGGGCAACCCCACATACTCATGTTTGTAGTCACTTTACTGTAATGCTAAATTGAGTCTTTGTTTATGCTCATTTTTATAATAGCCTTATTGTTAATTCAGTAACACCTGGGTGGAATAAGGTCTAATTTCACAGTCCAGGAAGTATTGCCTGACATTACACTTGCTTAGATAAAGCTGACATTTCAAGCTAAATGATTCAAACCTGTCTCCACAGCATCTCTTCATAACCTTCCCCAGGATAGTCTTCATGCTTGGATTCGTGGTATTTGTGTTTTTACTTGTGGCGGGGTACACCATGTTCCACTGTTACCTGGCTCTGGTGAATCAGACATCTAATGAATGGTTCAAGCGGAAAGGCCACGGCTGCCAGTACTGCAGTCCTGTCTCTGGACATCATTGCCATACTTCCCACAACCCTTTGCGTGGTTTTTATCACAGAGGAGTCCTCAAAAATATTGGAGAAATAATTTGGCCTTTATGTCCTACTCGGAAGAAAGACAGTTAGTTTCTGGTTTAAAAAAATGACAACCTTCTCCTCTAACCTCAAATGAAGCGATATGTAATAATGAACTACAGCGTTGGCTCATGTTGCTTTAAAGCCATCAGTTTAACATTGTGCAAACTACATTACTGCGCATTTGCAGTATACTGTATGTTGTACCTCCTCAAACAGACCTCCTTATGTGATTGCTGACAAGTGAAAACACTAGCAGCAAGCCTCCTGAAACCTGAGTCACCTTGCATATAGAGTTTTATGTGATTCTGTCCAAATATCAGAGTTGTGTAGAAGTGTCATGTTACAAGTAATTTAGATAACATTTTAAAGAGTTTCTACATTATTGTTTTCAGACCTGTTATTTCACATGAAAAAGCTGACAAACTGTACATGTGGTATTTTAAATGTTTCATGCTGCAATGTGTGAGAAATGACATGGAGTTTGCATAATGCTTTCTGTTTACTTTTTATCAACTTTACATCTGTAGCCACAGTATAAAGAAAAGAAAAAGCAAAGTTTGAACCCCAAATATGACTTCTTTTATCTGTGATTTCCACTTTGTCTGGATGTTTTCATTTTAATTTAATGTTTTATTAACAGTTTTTTTGTTGATGCTAAATACATTGTTTTTTGGCAGGTGAATTTTTTGGAATAAATGTTTTATTATTATTATGATTAATCTTATGTTTGGTAAAAAGTGGCTGTAGTTCAACTGTATGTCTCCAATATTTCCTGTTAAAAATCTGATCAGCTCCCAGCTGAGCTAGTCAGATACTTAGTCTTTCCTTGCTGATGTTTTATAAATTACTGCTACTAATGCAAAGTTACAGACACGATGTATATAGAAAAAAACTATACTTTATATAGCCAAGATTCCAGGCTGTTGTGCTAATAGGTGTCTGGTATACAGTATACTAGTTTTTCACTTTAACCTTTACTGTTTGTTTTTTGTTATGGTCTCTTTTATTTACTGGAACCTGGCACACTACTTTACAGTTACTGTAGTCTGGCACACACCACTTTAGGTTTACTGGAGTCTGCAACACAATACTTTACAGTTACTAGAGGCTGGCACACACTACTTGTCAGTTACTGGATTTTGGTTCACAATACTTAACCGTTACTGGAACCTGGCACACACATTTCAATTACTGGAGTCTGCCACACAGTACCTTTCAATTAGTGGAGTATCCCACACATCACTTTTTGGCTACTGGAGTCTGCCACACACCACTTTACAGTTACTGGAGTCTGCCACAGACCAGTTTACACTTACTGGATACTAGCGCATACTGTACAGTTACTGGAGTCTGCTACACACCAGATTACAGTTACTGGCTTTTGCCACACACCAGTTTACAGTTACTGGAGTCTGTCACACACCAGTTTGCAGTTACTGGATTTGGCCACACACCAGTTTACCATTATTGGAGTCTGTCACACACCACTTTACAGTTCAGTTACTGGAACCTGGCACACTCCACTTTCCTCTTACTGGAGTCTGCCACACACCAGTTGTTAGATACTGGAACCTGGCACACACACAACTTTACATTTACACCACTTTCCTAATGTCTGCCACACACCAGTTTACAGTTAGCTGGAGTCTGGTACAGATTAGTTTCAGCCTGGTGTCCACTATATTTCAGATCATTTTAGTCACTGTCCCTTTAAGCCGGTGCGGAAGTGCTGTATGTGCAGTTAATGCAATAAGGTCGTGTCAGAGTCTCTTAGACAAGCGAATGCATTACTTAACCTCAGCTATCTCGTGTTGCAGCAACACTTTTAAACACACACTTGTCCGTTAGTATTCGCTCACACAAGTAACCTTCGTAACAATAAATAGCGAAGCGGAGAAGGATTCAGCAGCAGCGTGTTTAACCGGCGAGTTAACTGTGTGTGACACCAGCTTATTTCTCAATGGCGGTGTCTAAATGTACCCGGCTGACCGGCCAGTTGACTAAGCAGGTCCTAGACTCCGTGGACAGTGTGCTGTTTGACTGCGACGGGGTGATATGGCGAGGAGATCAGGCCATACCGGGCGCCCCTGAAGTCATCAACTCGCTGAAAAAGGCCGGTAAGCGCGTGTATTTCGTCACCAATAACAGCACGAAGACGCGCAGGATGTACGCGGAGAAGTTGGGTAAGCTGGGCTTCGAGGCCAGTGAGGACGAGGTGTTTGGAACAGCTTACTGTTCAGCCGTGTTCCTCAAAACCGTGTGCAACCTCCAGGGCAAAGTGTACTTGATCGGAAGCAATGCGATGAGGCAAGAGCTGGAGGCGATAGGCCTCGAAGCGGTCGGTGTTGGACCCGATCCAGTCTCAGGAGGGCAGCAAGACTGGGCCAGTGTTCCTCTGGACCCAGAGGTCAAGGCCGTGTTGGTTGGTTTTGACGAGCATTTCAGTTATATGAAGCTGAACAGAGCATTAAAGTATCTGGAAAATGCCGAGTGTCAGTTTGTTGGCACCAACACAGACACCAGGCTTCCTCTCGAAGGAGGCAAATCAGTACCAGGTAAGACTTAGTTTTCCACTGGTAAAATAATTAAACAAATTATTAACACTGGTCAGCTATAACATTATGATAACCTGCCCAATATTGAGTAGCCGCCCCCCCTCCTTTTGCCACCAAAACACTGTGTTCTGACACATTTCTATTGAAATCAGCATTTATCTTTTAATCATCTTGATTTGCACATGTATTGGATCAGACTGTGTGGGCCAGCCTTCACTACCCATGTGCATCAGTACGCCTTGGCCACCCATGACTCTGTCGACCACTTTACTGGTTTTCCCCACTTGGATTTCTTTTCGTAGGTCCTGAACACTGCAGACCAGGAACATCCCACAAGAGCTGCAGTTTTGGAGTTGCTCTGACCCAGTCCCCTAGCCATTACAATTTGGCTTGTCAAAGTCACTCAAATCCTTAAGTTTGCCCATTTTTTTCTGCTTCCAACACATCGACTTCAGGAAAAAAAAGGTTCACCCACTTCCAGCCACCATTGTAACAAGATATTGAAAATGTAGCTACAGGGAGAAATACTGCTACTCCTCAAAATTAGGCAAAATTAGGCTGGTGGTCGTAATGATATGGCTGATCAGTGTAGACTGATGTGTTGATTGGTCTGGTCTGTTGTCGTTTTACTTTAGGTACTGGCTGCCTGTTGAGAGCCGTGGAGACAGTGGCGCACCGCCATGCCCAAGTGGTCGGGAAGCCCAGCAGCTTCATGTTCAAATGCATGGCTAGTCAGTTTGGGCTTGACCCAAGCAAATGTCTTATGGTTGGGGACAGACTGGACACAGACATCATGTTAGGTTCGACCTGTGGTCTGAAGACTATGCTGACCCTCACTGGTGTTTCAACATTAGCAGAAGCAGAGGAGCACCAAAGAAGCGGATGCCCCAAGCGTCTGGGCATGGTGCCTGACTATTATGTTGATAGCATTGCGGAGATTTTACCAGCCCTGCAAGCATAGTGCATCAGTATTGATGAGGATATTGCGTGTTTCACACAGGTTTAGCAGAAATATAAGATGTTATTTTTATTATTATTATTATTATTTACAAAACAGAACTCATTTGAGCCAACATGATCAGTAGTCAATGTTAACATAAGTGCTGTTTCTTAATTTGGTCTCCGGGACCTCCAGTCAGCACATTTCCCAGGTAATAATAGTATATATTCTTTGCTTTAGATGTCTTTAAAACTTAAGAAGAATAAAACATGAACTGGCTTGAAGGTCTTGAGGACTAGATAAAGACCAACTGCAACAGAGGATTATGAAATATATATATATATTTTCAAGTAGGATTTTAATCTGTGTTTGCTGATCTCTACCACTAAGGGCCCAGAGTCCTCCAATAGTTTCATGTTTCCCCTACTCCAACACACCTAATATGCAGTTTGATTATTTTTGAGGATAGGAAAAACTAGAAGTGGATTCCCATGAGTGGATTTCATATGTAATATACAGCATTTTGTACTGACACGTTTTTTTTTAACTGCCTATTATAAAGACACACATTTTCTATTAATAATGTGCTCCATCAACAGGGTCTACCTCTGTTATTTCACAATAGTGTCTATGAATATCATTGTGCTTTTTGCCAAGTACAACGTTAGAGTAGTTTTCCTTTAAAAAGTTCTGATAATGACACATAAAGGTACACACTTTTAAGTAAATATACTCTCATATAGGATCAACATGTGATGCTTCTGTTCTGTATATTTCAAACCTCAGGTACTGAAAAAATGGCCCGCAACAGACAAGATGGTTTATTGGTTGATAACGCAACCAAACTGATGATTTGCACTGATGAGCACTATTACATATAACTTATACACTATGTTCTTTTTTGAGGTGCTTGTTTTTCTTTATAATAATAATAATAATAATAATAATAATAATATTATTATTATTATTATAGATTGACCTGCTTGTAAAGTTCAAAACAACAACTATTGTAACTAACTTCAGTTTTATGGTCACTTGTAATGGTTTCTTTTGTTGTCTTGCCTTGAACAAAGTACTCACCACAAAGATCAAATAAATAAGCATCATTTCAGTCTAAAAGATGTGACTAATGTGCTGTGTGCAATTATTATGTGTAATTATGTTATATTTTATGATCAATTACAGTATTTGAAGTTAAAGTCACCTTGGCCAGTCAGCAGCCTGAGTAGCTAATTCAGGGCAAAAGCAATGCATTTCTAAAATAACTACCTCTTAGCGATGACAAGCCCTGTCCACAGGGGGAAAAAAAAATCTACCTCTCCCTTTTGTCTATTGTCCAGTGTGGGGTAGTAGCCAGTGGGTTGGACTATGTTTTGTGTGGAGTGTGTGTGTTGGGAAAGTTAAAGACTAGCAGTGAGAACCTGAGCAGGTATATAGCAACCTCTCTTGCTCGGTCTCAGGCAGTCATGAACACAGCTTGATTAAGACAAGCAAGAAGCAACTAGATGCAGAAAGATGAGGTGGTGCAAATTCTCAGAAACCAGTGTGGATGAATCACAGTGTGTGGTGAGTTTGATGCTCTCATTCATTTACATCCACAATGTCCAAATGTGTATTAAGTGTAAGAACATAATAAAGTGCATTTAAATTTATAGTAATTTTATGAGAAAACATGATTTTATATTACAATTTGGTATTAATCTTTAGGAATTTTGAATAAAGTGGGTAAAATGTTTAGTGCAAAATGTTCACCTTAATCCATAAAAAAAATATCAAAGGGGAAGCAGTCTAAAACAGTGTTATGAAAGGGTGACAAATTTCTTCTGGCCTCAGCACTGTGGGCCCCTAGGCTCATCCAGGTTTCCACAGCGTGTGTTATGGGGCAGCCTCACTGTCACATTGCTCATCGTTATCATTGCCCTAATTGCTCTCATCATCACTGGAAAGTTCACACTCCAACCAGACACGCAGGTAAGAGAAGGTGGCTACTTCAAGGCATTTTTTTTGTGTTTACAAATCAACAATTGGCATTTTGTTTTTAATAAGACTAAAAAACCTAAAGCTCTCCCAAACAGTCTTCATTGCAGGTTGTCCGTATCATAGCTCCTGACCACCCTGCTTCTCTGATCAATCAGTCTGCATTAGTAGACAAGCACAACAGTGTAGTGACATACTCGGTGACCTCGCACACAAATCACACATCTACAGTGCTCTTTGACATTAAACATGTAAGAGCTCCATTTCCTTATTGGCTTTAACAAAATATCCAAATGTAATAAGGAATTCTTTAAAAATAATCTCTCCTGTTTAGGGGTTAGTATGCTACAAGCCTGACAACCAGGACAGCTGCTTCCTTCGCCAAATGGAGATGACTGATTATGACAACATGCATGTTCTGTTGAATGAGTCCAAAAAACAGGTAATACTGACTAATCAACAGCAGCTCAAATCTCAAATATTAATTAGTAAATTAGTTAAAAGTCACATAATGTAAAAACGTACCCTGACGTCATTGAAATACATCAGGCTCTTCATGTTTCTTATATTGTATATTTGGTCCTGTACAGTACAGCTGTCTTATTTTTCTATATTTTTCATATATTTCTCTTATATTGCATATTTTGTACTGTACAGTTGTTATTTTATTTTAATTCTATATTTTATTTTATTCTTCTTACTGTAGTTAAATTTACCTTCTGTTTTCCTTTTCATATTTATTTTCTATTTCATAGTCTTTTATCTTAAGGTCACAGGCAGTTGTCCAAGCATTTCACTACATATCGTACTGTGTATGACTGTGTATGTGACAAATAAAATTTTAATTTTAATTTATAGGTAGCACAGCATAAACTTATGCATGTGTAACTATGCTACTTGGCTAGCATAGTGACGGACACTGCTTTGACTGACACTTGAACACAGCGCCACCCTCAGTGCTCCTGAGCTGATTAAAGGGTACTTTTGGCTGCTATCTCCTTTCCAGCTCCAGAAAAGGAGCACCAGACCGCACAGGTCCAGACAAACTCAGGCCTAGCTGGCTCTGAATTCCTTAGCACATTTGATCTGCCTCGTACAGATCCCATTACAGGATAGGACCACTAAGTGCACAATGGCCGCTCTGTTGCTTTTTCCCTCTTATAAGTTTGTACTGCGAGGAAAGAGCACTCTTCCGTTAACAGGCATGAGACTTGTGCTGGCCACACTTCTCTCAGCACTTAACAAGCTGTTCCTGTGGTGGGTTATGATCTGCACAGAATAGAAGGGTTGTTCCACTTGACTTGGTGTGTATCCATGTTCAGGTAAAAAGTCTGGAGTAAGATTAGATTTTTTTTCTCTAGTATTGCACCTAATCAAGGCCATTAGACAACTCTGAGTAATTCAATCCGCTCACCAGAAGAGAACACTTATTCTACCGAATAGGCGCAAATAGGCATATTTTACTATAGATATTAACTGCTTTATATCTTGTTCACAGACACATCAAATCCCATGTACATGTCTTTCATTTCACTAGAGTGGCAATTAAGTATGGTATACTATTGCATATTAAATTTACAGATGCATTAATATAATTATTCCAACATGACAGTATAAAATGTATTTATAGGACCTAACGTGTTTGTAATTTAACATCTACTAACAATCATAAACTTTAATGTAATCATTATTTCAGGTGAATCAGATATGGCTTGTGGGAAACGAGACTCAGAGGCACACCGAGTTTTTAGGTGTATTGTCAGGCCATCGTGTGGATACATCAATTCTAGAGCAACCGCTGCAGGCACTTTGTCAGCACAGACCTGTGTACTGGACCAGAAGAACTGGTGGTGAGAGTTCCCATACAAACACAACTTTGAAAAAGAATAAAAGAAACCTAAAAACTGTTAACTCCTTTGTCATTTTTAATACACTGCTTTGTTATTCTGAAGGCAAACAAAGGAACATTTTGAAGACTAATGTTGGCGAACAAGCCAAGTACAGGGGCACATAGCGTGAAGCACTTTAAAGAGCAAAGTGTGACCGAGAAACATTATCCAGCACTTTAGCTGTGACCTTTTCCAAAGTTGTAGTGACTAACTGTGGCAGAACCAGGAAAGTAATTTTGTGATTGATGTAAGTAAGAATACTACCTCCCTTACTGATCAAAGGCTCACTGCTCTCCTTTCAGGTCCCAAAGAACGACTAATTTACTTCTGCATTGACATCTGCTTCCCAAACAACATTTGTGTGTCTGTGTGTTTCTACTACCTGCCAGAATGAGAGACACATCTCCTCTGTTATGGAGGCACATTCATGTTACTATCAATGAGGAAAAACTGAAGGAAGGAAGGACACACACCCACACCTCTGACAAGCCAAACAGACACATCCAGTCATGTTATCCACCATGTCCCCATCCTTTTTTTTTTTTTTATAGTTTTTAATTCAGACACTTGCTGCTGCTTATATTTGTGTAACTTGATACAGATAAGTAACTGAAAGCACTGTTGTGTTAATAAAGTGTCGTGATTTTGAGTGAGTCTTTTTTTCCTGAGCACGTACAGACACATGTTTTATGACTGCAATAGGACATTTTAATCACAGATTCATCTTGGTGGTACACTAAAAGGAACAGTTCAATACTGCCAACCAGTGTTTAATATGATATCACTAGTAGAGATTACAGTGACCAGTCTATTAATTCAGAGTTTTACTAACACAGATTGTATTTACAAACATATTGATATGTACATAAGCAGAAGCTAGAAATACTTAAAAATATTTAACCCCATGCCACCCCATGGTGACCCAGTATTTAAATGGCTGGATACCTTTAGGTCATGAGAGATGTTTCAAACGTTGTGGAATGGTTTTTATTAACTCGTCAAATTCAAGGACAAAATATCGGAAGAGGACATTATTTCAGCAGCAAAGGTTTGCATATCACAAATATATATTTTACAATAGTTATATGTTCTCCATGTATTGCTATTTTAACACATTTTTGGGGTTTTTTAAATTTTATCTACCGCCTGGAAATTTAAAAATCATGTACCTTTTAGAAATAAGAACAATCATATGCAAATCCTATTTAACATTATTATTATAAAATTTCTACACTCTTAGGTGAAATTAAATATTTCCCTATGTTTCCTGATACTGCTTTGTATTTCTCTCTCAACAATATTTTTATTGATTTTAAACAGGGTTATAACAGGGTAAACATGTAATGTTTCAATACAGATTTTATAACCCCCTTATAAACCCCTATAGCACCCACTGCTTTGTATTTCTAAAGGTCTTAATTAATATACATTATTTAGCAGTATTCCTGCTGAAACAAAAATCGCATATCCGAGATACAGTCTTGCAAGTTCTTTGATGCTCCCTTGACTGGTTTGATTCCCTTGAGTGGACTGATTGTTAATTTTTCATAAACTGTGTAGTTATACACAAACAATAATACATTACAATTTCACAACAATCAAAATAACATTCATAATTTCTGTCACTAACGTAACATAGTTTGAACCTTATTTGTCTTGATGTAGTTCTCCAGGATGTAATCCTTGAGACAGTAAAGAGTCTTGCTGCCTTCTTTCTCAGAATGGGAGATAATGACAGTTTCTGATTTAACCAAGCACACTGTCATTGAAGGCCAGACACACCACAGCCTTCTGATGCCCACTGTACTCACGTTTGATTTCCCCTGTCTCTACACACCACAGACGTGCCAGGTTATCTGAAGAGGCTGAAAGTCAAAGTGGAAAAAGTACAAAATCAAGTGAAGGCCAATAAAAATTATTTTGTGTGTGTGTGTGTGTGTGTGTGTGTGTGTATATGTGTTAAAGGCAACAAGACACAGACATAAGCAGAGTGAATTAATGTGTAAAGACTTTAAATAAGAATTAGTTGTATTTTTAGAATATGATTGCACATTAAAGTCATATTCTGTAAAAATTAGTTGATTTTACAGAATATGACTGCATATTTTAATTATCACCCTACCACAAAAATAAATCTATTAAAAAAATTATTTATTATAATTTCTTTCCTATTTTTCTCCCAATGCATCCCATTCAAATCCCTATGTTTGCATGACACCTTATGACCTAACCCCTGCATCTTTTTTAAATGGACTGCCAAAAATCTGCTAAAATGCTTAAAACAGAATGATAACTGCTTTAATCACTATACATGAGCAAAGAAATGCCCGTGGTTTAACAAACAGAGATTCTTTATCACAATTTTCACATTCGTTATCCTCTGATGACATAATAAATACCCAACAAGTTACTATGTAATTTTTCTCAATTATAAGGAAAGGCAAGAAAAGAAATAAAACAAGGACTCAACAGTTTTACAGAGGGGGAAAGTTTTCCACATTAAACCTTCAGTGTCTCCACTACATGCTCACCTGTGACAATATACTGCGAGTCTCCAGAGAAGGCACAGTCCCACATCCAGCCACGAGACGTCTCTCCAGGATTGTTGCTTTTAATGCTCAGCTCCGTCATCAGTGAGAAGTTGGACGTCCTCCAGATCTTACATGTCTGGTCTGCAGAGCAGGTAGCCAGCAATCTATATAAAATAAAAAAAAAATACATTAAAAAGTATAAGAATGATTAGCAAAATAAACTACAAAATTCCTTACATTTTTTAAATGAATAAATAAACAATAATTCGGGATGTACTTACGTGGAGTCAGGACTAAATTTACAGCGCAAAGAGTAACGTTTGTGAGCAGGAATTTTGGTTTTGGGAATAAGCTGGGTCACCTCGTCACCAATTCCTCCAGCCAAATTCCACACGTAACAGTTGCCCTATGGGTCAACACCAGCAAATATTTTAAAAACAGGATTTTTGTAGCATTTAATACAGAATATTTATGCATGTATAAAATGACAGAACACTCATGATACAAAGAAAACGGGATGTAGATACTGACAGAGCTATTGACGGCAGCCATGTAGCTAGCATCAGGGTCAATGTGCACAGAGTTGACGGACACCTCTGGCTCTGGGATGAGCTGTTCGTTATGGTCTGTTTTAAGATCCCAGACATGGATCACACCACTCTGATCTCCAACAAACAATTCGGCCTAAACATTAACACACGCATGTAAAAATATTAATGCAATATTAATGCAATTATGCAAGAGCCTATATTAGATCTTTCCTTTTATTAACACAAATATAAAGCACATGTCTTACTTGGTTGGGATGAAGGCACACACAATTGATAGGTGCGTTGACCTGGAAGATTCTTTGACACTGTAAATTTCTTGATCTGAATGAAAACAAAACAATAAAATAAAACATTAACATTTTAAACTGATGTCTTATCTAAAAAAGCTACCATTGGTTATCACCTTAGATCCCAAATACGAGCCATGCAGTCTTCTCCTCCGGTGTACATCCATCTGCCATCCTCATGGAAGCCGACTGATGTGATGTTTTTGCTGACGCCATCGTAATTGATTACAGGATTTGGATTGTTTGAGTTGAGGTCATACATACGTATGTGCTGATAACCTGTAAACAGAGGCTGACAGTAATTACACCAAACTCACTTTTTATTGCTAATCTGTGGATTGTAACTCACCAGCTGCTGCAATCATGCTCCTGTCAGGTGTTACTTCTAGAGAATTCACCTGCTGGTGTTGGAGTTAAGCAATCTTTGGGATGACGTGATAAGTCAATTCATCTATCTATCTATCTATCTATCTATGTACCCATCTACACTATATGGACAAAAGTATTTTTGCAATGACATTGTACCCAAATACATATACTTCAATATGTAGTTGGTTGCCCTTTTGCAGCAGTGGCGATTTCTTTAAGACTGCAAGGGAAGCTCAGCTTCCCCTATAATGTCACAAAATTAATGGTCAAATTA
>JAQMYJ010000006.1:10590355-10600669 GCA_030014305.1 Clarias laeviceps | reverse complement strand
TGTGCAAGATTAAGTTGCATGGGAAGGATCAGGGTTGAGCATGCAATAAATGAAGGTGCTCGCATTCAAGTGAAAATAAGCTTCCCCTATCTGACAGACCAGTAGCCGCCACTGTTTTGCAGCTATAACAGCCTCCACTTTCTGTCCACAAGATTTTGGAGTGTTTCTTTAAGAATTCGTGCCCATTCATTCTGTAGAGCATTTATGAGGTCAGGCGCTGATGTTGGACGAGAAGGCCTGACTCGCAATCTCTGTTCTAGTTCATCTCAAAGGTGCTCGATGGGGGTGAGGTCAGGGCTCTGTGCGGAACAGTCAAGTTCTTCCACACTTCATCAAATCATGTTTTTATATCCTTGCTTTGTGCACCGGGGCACAGCCATGTTGGAATAGAAAAGGGCATTCTCCAAACTGTTGCCACAAAGTTAGTAGCATAGCATTGTCCAAGATGTCTTGGTATGCTGAAGCATTAAGATTATCCCTTTTACTGGGTTATTGAACCGAGTCCAATAATAAACAGGTTCGGCCAAATACTTCTGTCCATATGTAATGTAATACATGTAATGTAAGGTCATATAATATAAGATAATCTCAGGTTAAAGTTTATGCAAAACAGCTGCATCATAACCTATCACTATAATGTCTCAGATATCAATGCTTTGAACTCTTCACTGGGGAAAATGGGCCTGATTGAAACACATAAATCCAATGATTAACTAATTTGGCCAAATACTTTTGTCCATATAGTGTCTGCATCTTTTCGTTCAGTAATGAAAAGTCTCATTTTAAAAGTAATATAGCATGCATGCATGCATGCATGTACAGAGGATACAGAGTCCTGGTGCTGCACTGTTCTGGTGCAGATCCCACTGTGTGCCTGCCAGAACCGCACTGTGTGGTCATACCCAGCGGTGGCCAGGATTACTGGGTCACTCCCGACTGTGCCTTGGTTTACATTCATGATTAACTCTGTAGAAGTGACACACCGGTGCCCAACTGCAGAAAGCTAAAACATAAACAATGCATAAACAACAAACAGCGCGCGTGTGCGACAGTCAAAACACTGCGTCCTATCTGTAGTAATGCTTCTTTGTTTTGAAAAGTTTGATCACAAGCTATTAACATTTACTGCAGAATAATAACTAGTAACTTACAACTAACTACTTAGCAACACGATGCTTTTCCTCGCCGACTAAGTTATCGGCTAACATCAAATGGAAACAAAGGTTTTACCTGTTAGCAGATGCACGATTAAGATGTCCTGAATAAAAATAATAATAGTGTTGTGACAATAAAAAATACACGGTAAATTTTAAAACATTTATTTAAACGAAGGGCAAAAACAAAGCCCGATGGCCATCAGAAAAACATTCCCAGTGAAACACGAAACGCAATTTAATAGTTCCGGCGTAGAGAAAGGACCATTAGGGCAACGCGGCAAGCAAATGGGGACAAAATAACTTAATGTTTATTTTAGAAAATGTATCAAACAAATGGGTGTTATATATAAAACCAAAACAGAATACAAAGAAGCAATTTCCAACGTCAAGCATACACGTTTGAGTCAGATCAAATATTAAGCTTGCATGACTTATTCATCTAAGGCTAACACTATTATATCTAATATCCTGTGTGTACTGGTTGTAACAGCTGCTGAGCCCACTCGCATTTAGCTAGTCAGGGTAGACATGTTTTGCTTGACTTCCACTGGATCGGAAAGGGTGCAAGACAGGATGCTTGTTCTCATGCCACTTTTGCTTTTTGCTGATGGTAACACCTGAGAGAAAAGAGAGAGAGAGAGAGAGAGAGAGCATCACAGACAGACACAAACACACACACAAACATCTTGGTGCCATCCTTTCCTCAAGCAGTTTATCAAAACAGTCCAGTTCTGATGTTCACGTGCCCATTGCAGGAGCTTTTGGTTAAGAAGCGGAGTCGGCACAGCCTCTACGCACTCCATACATAGAAAGCTGTGATGCGCTGTGTGTTGTGACACCTTCCTATTATAGCCAACTTTTTCAACAATTTGTGTTGTCTGGATTAGACTAAACAAAACTTTTTTCCCCCAGAAGCATCAATGGACCATGGGCATCCATGACTAATAGGTTGTGTCCTATTAGGTAGGTAGGTCCTTACTTAAACCACATTTAGTAGATACTAACAAATGAATACAGGAACATCACACATGACCTGCCCATGCTCTGACCAGGTCACCTAGCCATCACAGTCCGGAGATTGTCAGACTTGCTCAGATCTTTACACTTGCCCCTTTTTCTTGCTTCTGACACAGCAACTCCGAAACCTAAGTGTTCACTTGCTGCCTAATATACCCCACCTCTTTGCTAGGTGCTACTGTAATGAGGTATTTAATGTTATTTATGTCACCGCTAAGTGGTTTTAATGGTATGGTGGATCAGCAGATAGATAAATAGATAAATAGGTCTTTTTACCTTTACATAAATTTTGCATCTTTCCAGAAGAAACCTCCACTTCATGGCTGTCCGGTTAGACTCTGAGAGACATACAAATTCCTTGGACTAAAAGAGAAGCAAAGTTTGCATTTGTAAAGAGAGCTTTTCTCAGTATTAATAAATTTCTTTAAAAAATAATAATAATTAAAACCTATCTATTTATATAAATAAAATAAGGGGTTTGAGTGTACATTAGTCAGAACTTGCTCTTTCAAGGATACCTTTATGTTTCATACTTTTTTCCCTCCAGGTGGCGTGGCTATACAGTATATAGTCATAATATTACTGATTACATTAATGGTAATCAGCTTATTTTTAGCTTTAACATTTTAACTATTTCTACAAACTCTTGCCGTCAATGACAGGTACTTAACAGCTAGTATGTTAATTAATGTGTGTTAATAGTATGTTATTAAAGATGTTCTTCCCCTTTTTGGATTATACAATGTTATTATTTGTTGGATTTAACTCAAATTTTATTTGTTCTTCCACACAAATTTATATAGGTTGTGGTTTAAAAAGCTGAAATACTGAAGCGGCAAATGACTGAATTGTGATTGTGTACAAATACAAAATGTGCACAAGTGGATAGGTTTGTACCAGTAAACTCATATACTGAACTGTACCAAAAATGTATAGCTATTCTGAAAATACGGATATAATAGATTTACGAAGCACGAAGTACCTCTCATCCCTCCCCTGTGAGAGAGCTCGGCCAATCAGCTCTCTCTAGACCTCCAGCTGCGAGAGGTTACAGCATCACCCGGGGATCGAACTCGAGATCTCCGGATGATAGGACGAGCACTTTACCACTGCGCCACTCGGAGGCATTTGGAAGAAGATTTTGCTGTTTGTACTCACAGTACATCCCAGAGTTTGTTCAGCGACCGTGCCTGACAGGTTGCAGCCCTGCAGAGTTCCTGTGTGATCTGCAACATCCACCAGCAGATCAAAGGCAGCACTAACTTCACCTGCTTGTCCTTGTTTTGGACAGGCTGCATAAGTGCAGACCTCAATCTCCTCATGGACAAGATATTTGCATCTGTCACTATAAAATAAAATTAATTATGTGGAGAAAACACATGCAATTATACTGGGTTCATCAACTTCTAGGTATTTCTGACTTACCACCTGCTGCGAATTACTTTAGTAATGCAGGAATCTAATCCTAAAGTGGTGATGAACCCATATATCACACCATAAAAGGCATCAGAGCTTTTCTTCGCTCTGTCTTTAACTCGACTTACTGTCAGTACATCACTAATGGAGTCCACTGAGAAATACATTGGGAAAGACAGATTCAGTATCTACCTGATTTCATCATTCGAACCTTTACATAAGCACAAACAACTAACGAACACAACTTTTATGCTTACAGGAAACATTAATATTCACTTCTATCTCTGGCTCTTCTAGCTGTTCACTTTCTGATAATTCCTTGGCATAAGTAAAGAGCTGGTTGGCTTCTAATGTATCTAAATATAAAATAAGTAACATGGAATTTTTAGTCAAAGGTTAACATTGCTTTTGTAAAAATGTACACAAAATAAGAATTATATTTTAATGAGAGGTATCAGTAGAACATATAACTTACCAGGGTTTATAGTAATGATTGTTTTTGAGGTAGCTGTTGCCACCATACAGTTACGGAAAGTATCAAAGCTGATGCGAGCATCGACTATGAAAAGCACTACAAGTAAATAATATATACAAATTAATCCACATAAATTTTGTACTTTTAGTGTAATAAAATGTACTTTACAGTCATTTATATGTTGCTCTTTTGTTTATTAGAATACCTGTCTCTCGTGGTGGCAAGGTCTGCACGAACTGAATTGTTTCTCGATCCCAGCTATGAATGACAATATTTTAAACAACAAATATTATAACAAATGAGAATGTGAATCTGGCAAAAAAGGTACCATATGAAAGGGAAGGACATCAAGGTTTCATCAAACAGTTTAATCTCTAGCTTCTGCCCTTTTCGTCCATCTGAAGTAGTGAAGTACTTTGGCTCTCCAATCTTTGCGGCACAAATTACAACATGTCATACAAAAAAAATCTTTAAAACTGTTTTGCCAATGTTTCAATGCAAGGACATCTCATAATTTCATACCAATCGCACAGCAGCTAGAATATTAATGAAACTCCCATCTAGGCTTTGTCCATTTGCAGTAATGTCTCCCAGTGAGTAGAAGTCCCCTGAGTCCTTCACTGGTATGTGGAACAGAGAAAGTAATCTGCTCTCTGTGTCTAAATCTGTACATATTCTTATGGCTGAGTGCGCTTCTGTCACCAACAATCTGTATAAACTGAGGAATAAATAAACTGTTTTATACATCAAAAAAAAAAAAGTAAGGATCAATGGTTTCAGCCTTTTACCTTTTAAAAGGCTTTCAAAAAATATATTTATTAACCTCGGGGTTGAAGGACAGAATCGGTCCTCTTTTTCTGGATCTTTAGTAGCAACAAGAGGATTTTCAATGACAACTAAAAAAGAGGTTAAGCAGTTATCACACAGTGCTTGAAATATGCAAGACTGAATAACTGGAAATTTCCCTTTTTTCCCCTTCTATTTTATTATCTTGTGCTTTTTTCAGATAACCTTTAATAAATTATTATTAAAATAAAAGACAAACCTACTAAGATTATTCTTATGGAGACCATTTAAAGGAACACATTGGAAGAGCAATTGCATGTAGATGTGTTAAAACTTAGTGGCAAAGATGACTGTGTGTATTTATAAAAATGACTATCACAAAGTGGATTCTTTTGTAAAAAAAAAAAAAAAAAAAAAGAAAAAGAAAGTGTTAAAATCTTAATTTCCTTTATGTATAGAAATTTTGGGATACCCCAAACTTTAATTCTTACCACAGTCTCCTATTTTGATATGACTGGAAAGCCCTTGAATGTATCCTTCAGTGCCCCATGAAGACACATTAATTAAATGTTCTGGTGAGTCTTTAATTGTAAAGCTGAAAGTAAATCGCTCTGAACCAATATCTAGAATTCAGTAAAATAAAATTATCATTATTATTATTAGCAGTAGTAGTAGTAGTAGTAGTAATACTAGTAGTGTTGAATGTAGAATATACACTGCCTGGCCAAAAAAAAAAAAAAGTTGTGATTTCAGAAGGGTCAAATTATTGGACTGCATCAAGCAAAGAAAACAACTAAAGAGATTTTAAATTATTGGAACTGGGTTAAGAACCTATTATCAACATAATGATTGATAACACATTATCAAAACCTGGAAGAATAGTGCTGATCCGTCAACTTTGTGTAAGAAATGTGGTCAAAAAGAAGTATAAACGAAGATAACTTAAACTCTTGGTGAAGTTGCATAATAATTAAAAAAAAAAAAAACAGTAAAAACAATAGCTATGTTTAATAGTGAAAGTGAAAGCATTTCCATAAATACACAATATGATTAGAACTCACAAGAATGGGACTAAACAGCTATGTGGCCATGAGAAAACCACCTATTAGTTAGAATAATCAGAAAAAAAGCTTGGATTAAATATCAATCATAAAGATTGGACTTTGGAGCCATGGAAATAGGTCATGTGGTCTGATGAGCTCAGATTGACCATATTCCAGAGCAAGGGTGCATCAAGGTAAAAAGAGAAGCACATGAAGCGATGCCCACAAGCCTGTAAAAATGCCAATAAAATTAAGTCAGCTGATGACCTGAATCTACTGAATGAGCAGGTTATCACATCACAAGTTTTATAAACTGGCCTACACATTGTGTGCTGTATTCAAAGCTAAAGATGACGGAATGAAATCTTAGAATTTGTGACTTTTTTTGACCAGGCAGGGTACAGTATGTTCCAAAGCCTTGAATTAATGAGTTAGTAATTTATGTGATGTGATGGCCAACTTTTCCTGTCAGGGAATCCTCTTGCATCAGTTTTTCCAATGATAATCCCAACCACATTCTGAAATATACATACAGTTTTATTTATACATTAAACCAGCATATAAATTAGTTCAACATAAAATGACACTTTGTGTAAAACAGTTATTTTCGAGATGAGCGTCATAAACTGAAATCAGATCTTCTAAACCAATTCTGTGTTAGTCAGTATTAAGTCAAATAATTACATAAACAAACAAATAAATCATTATAAACAAAACTCTCACCGGACGAGTGATATTCGGGCTCAAATCAGATATTGAAACACATTCCATCTTTCGACCTAAAACTAAAAACAACAGCTCTAAAACACTTAGTTAACCTCCATGTTGCAGACGTTAAAAATGGCAAACTAGTAGACTTTTATACTTTACGTGCTCTTGTACATTAATCATATTTTTCTTACCACAATCCCGTCAAGACAAACCAGTGTTAGCCAAGTGCTATCTGCAGGTGTCACGAGCTGAGGGGAAAAACAGCTCGGTGGCGCTGAGCGCGCGCGCAACGCTAACGGTGCCTCAGCAACTCAGAAACGTTGAAAATGTGGAAAGTTCCGGAAAATTTAATTTCTTCATGTTCCCCCGTCAAATCATGACGTCACCACCATCTAATTATGTGGACTTTAACGGATGTGTGTAGAGCAAATACAGAAAATGCTAATACTTTTGTATGACTTCAGTCAGTTATTTTTTTTTATTGTTTTGGTACTATTTTCATAAGTAAAGTGTGCATCTTCAAATCTCTTAGTACAAAACTTTAACTGATCACATTTGTAACACCACTAGTCATTCTTTCAAATCTGATGTCAGGATTTCAATGTATTTGCACATATTTTCATTCCACTTAATCATTGTTTCAGAACACATGATCATTGTGATATATATTGAGAACAATTGCTTTAATCACCCAAACAAAACAGGAAGATCTTTTTTCAACTTAGTACTTTTACCAATCATTTAATTCAGGAGCAAATAATACAAGGTAAGCGTTTCAAATTGTCCTTGGTGCTGAATGAGTGTAACTGAACTGTAAAAATGTACACAGCAAATATTATACTTATGTTCAGACAAAAAAATAATAATTATACACACACACACACACACACACGAAAAAGGATTTTAAAAAAACAAGTCATTCACATAAGCAAAATATATTTTTATGAAAATCACTTTCACACAATTAATCAAGCTGGTCATTAACATTGGGCCATAAATTTTCATCAACATCACAGTGGATGTAGTCGTTGTTCAGGCACCGTGGGAAAAATCTCCTGGCATGACGAATCCATGCTTGACATTGCTCAGCAGTTATATCACCACAAGCTTCACCCATGGCTTAAAGAAGTGAGACATGCTCATGGGGATGGCGATCATACACCTTCCACCTCCATGTAAAGAAGAATTCCTCAATTGGGTTGAGGAAAGGGGAATATGGTGGAAGACATAGGGTCATGAAGCGAGGATGTGTTTGAAACCATTCCCGAACCAGCTGTGCATAGTTGAAGCTGACATTGTCCCACACAACAACATAGATGATGTCTTCTCCCTGACAGGCCTGCTCAAGCTCATTTTAAAAAACTATCAGGTGTTCAGTGTTGTATGACCCTAGAACTGGTCTACAGCCTACCACACCATCTTCAGATATAGCTGCACACATTGAGATGTTTCCCCCACGTTGTCCAGGGACTTGGATGGTTCTCCTTTGTCCAATAAGGTTACGTCCTCTGCGTCTAGGTTTTGCCAGATTGAAACCGGCCTCATCAACAAAAATATACTTGTGATGATTCACGGCAGCGTCCACCTCAATCACCCTCTAAAATGATCATTTGGTTAGTTTTTTTTACAACTAATAGTTGTCAATACTGTTACAGTAATTGCATGCCAGTTTACTGTTGTACCTGAATATATTCTGAACGCAGTTGTTTCACCCGGACATTGTTTCTCTCAAAAGGAATCAAGTAAATTTGTTTCATGGAAACCTGGTGCTTCTTCAAAAGCCGGGCAATCGTTGGAAGACTAATTGATGGCACATTGGCAAAGGTGTCATTGCTGTTCTCAATAGCCTGTTTGATTTCAGACAGCCGTATGTCATTCCTTGCCCTGACCATTTCCACCACAGCCAACTCCTGCTGGTCAGTCAAAACAAGTGGGCGACCACCCCCAGGTTGTCTCCTGTTAATTCTGAGGACAACCATATACTGTCAATATTGTAGTATTACAAATTACATTACTGTGAACTGACAATTACATGTTGTTCATCTATGCAATACAGTACTATATTTTAGAAGTGAAGTTGCTATAGCAGACTTATCGGTTTTCTTGGCGAAAAGTTCTGATGATAGAGCTGACAGTTGACCTTTGTAAATTAGGCTGTACCAACCTTCCAGCCTCAGCCATGGTAAAGCCTCTGTTAACCACATTGTCAACAATGATGGCCCGGACTTCATTAGAGATGATGGTGCGTTGTCTTCTGCCTACATTTCTCTGAAGACCACCTCTCTGTTGAGGAGCACTACCACCTCTTTCCCTTTGTCTGTGCCCACCTCTCTGTCCAGGAGCACCACCACCTCTTTCCCTTTGTCTGTGCCCACCTCTCTGTCGAGGAGCACCACCACCTCTTTCCCTTTGTCTGTGCCCACCTCTCTGTCCAGGAGCACCACCACCTCTTTCCCTTTGTCTGTGCCCACCTCTCCGTCAAGGAGCACCACCACCTCTTTCATGAAGCTTTCCTCTCCCTACGAGTCTATCCTGCTCCATATTTGAACAGTACAAGTCTCAAACACAGTTCTACTTATATGGTAACTAATTGTGATCATCAGGGGAAACAATTAGTAATTAGTATTTCTTGATTGAAAGCTCTTGCAGCAATTTGTAACTTACAAATGACCAATCAGTCAAGTTGAAAATCCATGGACATAATGAATGATTCATTGATTAAACATTAAGATCAGTTGAATTAAATGACAGACATTTTAGGATAATAAATCTATTCAGATACAATATTGCATGTACACTACAAATGCTGTTATAATACATTTTATGCCTTTGACCCGCTGCATGTTTATCATGGGGAACCATATATCCTGGTTTTCAGGACGTTATGTTCTCCATCATATCTGAGCAAAGAGATGTGAGATGGATGAAAGTCTTTCAGAAACATTATTACACACCTCACCCCTGGCCTCAGAAGTCTGGGCATAGATATTCATTCAAATACAATTACAAGTTGGAAACTTTTGTCATCAGCACTGAGTTGTTTATTTATAGTCCAGTTATATTTAAACAGAGGCAACCACATGTCCTAGTCATTCAACTACATAGCTTTATGTAAACAGATTTGTTTTATGAGTTTGTTGTCTTATACAGTAATTGCTGTATCTGTGTTTGATATAAACAGATAGTTTAATAGAAATTGATTATGTTTGAATGTGTAGAAGAATATTATTGTCAGTACTAGTTCCAGTACTAGACCCAACAGGAGTGCATTAGGAGTAGGGCTGTGCGATATGGGCAAAAGAAACGATCACGATTTTCTTGAACAAAATTGCGATTTCTATTTTAATCACAATTTTGAATATGAAACATTTTTCCAAAGGAAAACAAGTAGATCTTTATCAAAGACCTGTAACATGTCTCTAAAACAGACATAAGGCTGTATATTTTATATATATATATATATATTTTTTAAATACAACATGTATATTTTTATATTGCTTATTTTATAATAAAAATCGTTTCGTGTAATTTTTCATCATGAACAATATTTATTTAGTGTAAACATTTTTTTATTACATGACAAACCCCTGCAAAATAAATGTGCCACAAAATAAACATTATATGAGAATTTATATTATGTGTCTTAATTTTCTATTAATTAATTTTGTATTAATTTGTCACATGCCTAGGGTTAATTATAATAGTAATA
>JAQMYJ010000006.1:10567191-10590255 GCA_030014305.1 Clarias laeviceps | reverse complement strand
AAAATTCATGTTTGCTTCAGCATTGGAAACAATATTGTTTTAGGCTAACTAATTATACACAATTCTTCGTTGTACTTTGTCCGGCTGCGCCATCTGGCAGATATTCAGTGAAGCACAACATATTTATTTAAATTCCCGAAATGTTGCTTACGGCAAGTCGCGGCACGCCGCGCGCTAAATTGCGGCATCTTGCGGGAAAACACACGCAGTCTTAATGGCCACATCTGTACGAACAAAGCCATGAGAAACAAGGCAAAAGTGATCTATGCCTGAATCCAGCAATGTTATGTATCCCATGTCTGAAAAAAATAAATTAGAATTTGGGTGATTTAAATAAAACGTAAAAGTACTCACCACTATGGGGCAGAATGTGGCCAGTTGGTCATACAGATATCGGGCCTCACTGATGCTGCAAGCTTGAAATGTGACCTAAATAACAGCAGGACAGTTTACAACTATTCACGTTGTCGTATATGAAAGCTAAGAGTTAATATTCGGACCAGTTAGGACATTTACAAGCCTTGTTACCAGAATAAAAGATAAGATACTCTGATCTGCTTAAACATCTTTACCTGCAGACAGCAGTTTCCCATCCCAAAGCCCATGGCATCCATGTAGATGCAGTCGGGAAGCGCTGCTCTCGCTGCCTCCCCATCGTCCTCTGGAAATGTCTCCACGAATGGAGTTGGTGTGTTTTGATCTTGAAAGACTATGAAAAGAAAGATACAAATGCCCCAAAAGGTGCCAGGTTCACAAAATACAATCTACATTTCACATTTCTGTTTTATAAAACAATCTGGGATAGCATTACACCCACACAGCAAGAACTCAAAGGATATTTCAAGCCACCTCACTTTTGAACAATGCATAGATATCAGGTTCTCTGGAGAACTTCACAAAATATGCACTGCATCTGTCTATAAAGGCTGCAACTAACTTTTTTAATAAATCTTTTTTTTTTCTTAGGTGATTGGATAATTTAACGGTTAGACATTTTGTTGTCTTTTTTTTATTGATTATTTTGTCATTAGTTGATTGATGCTTTGGCTGCCTTGACAATAAATACAACTCTTCTCTCTCTAACTGTATCACTTTCTGCATTTCTCTCAGAAAGTCTAAAATATTTATCACTTATTAGAAGCTGAATGCTTGTGCCATGCAAACTGGAAACGCAATTATTTATTACAGAAATTTGCGTTCACCAATATGTACTGGATATACACCAATAGGTACTGGAAATTTGTGCTCTTTAGTTTATATGTACATAAACAAACTTCTTAAAACTTGCAAACGCCTTGGAAAACAGCACTGCCATACTAGCTGTTGGCATATATTCAATGAAGCCTTCTGTTAAGTCTGTAAAACGCTGATAATTACGCAATTGCTACCCTCTGGCATTGACCCCAACCAACCAGCAGACAAACTGTAATAAATACTTATGCTGCTGTCACATCATTTTGAAGTCAGAGAGCACCAGGGGGTTTCCTTTTGAGATGCACATACTTGCTTTTTGATGCTGCTGTGGTAGGCAATTTCAGGTGTACAGAGTGTGCACAAAATGACTAGACTTTTGATAATCAGGTTTGGTTTTTTTTTTTGGGGTAAAAGTCTCATTTTCACCAGACGCCACCATAATTGATGACGACCATAAACATGCCGACGTGTTGTCCCGGCCCTATTCTCTATCCTTTTTTATTTTGCCCTGCATGCCCAGGGAGGGAGAGTTTGTTTATTCTTTGAACAACAAAACTGCATTAAAAACACAGTGTTAAACTAAGCAATATTGACTTACTTGGTACGTTGATCACCACCTTCTCCCCCCTTCTGTGACGAATGTTCCTGGTCAAATTGCTAAAACAGATGAATAACTAAACTTGGTTATTACATGCACCTGTAGAAAATTAGAGCACCGCAGTAATAATAAAGCAACGGCTGTAAGACTATAACTTAAGAAGTATTTTATGATAAAAATTCCACAGGGCTAATAAGATAAACTTCTTGGGGTCCACTACTGTACAGAATTGGAAAACATTGTGGAGATGAAAAACCTTAGAGAAAAAGAAAAGTATGAATCCTGACCTGAACCGGGGATGTTTGTTGATGGCCTCATCAGGGAAAAAGAGGGATTTGCTGACCCCTTTTTCAACAGGTGTCGGCCTATATTCAGGTTTTGTGAAACCCGGGCAACCTAACCTGAAACACAGAGTTCAGATATCAAACATGAACTGTCTACACAAAAGTCAATTTAGATATCATGTGTCTGAACTGTCAACTGATTTGATTTTTTTTGGTCTACATCAGGAACATTTTTATTATAAACATGCCATAAGAACAATGCTTTTAATGTTAAACAAAATATAAAGGCTGATTATTATCTAGAGATACGTCTTCAATTTAATTCTATTTGTATAGTGCTTTTAACAATGGTCATTGTAACAAAGCAGCTTTACAGAATGAAAAGAAAAATGGAAATTTTATATGATGTGAAAAATGAGTATGAATCAAAATGATCAGATTGTCCCTGATGAGCAAGCTGAGGTCGACGGTGGCAAGGAAATATTCCCTGGGATGGCAATAGGAAGAAACCTTGACAAGAAACAGGCCCAACAGGAAACCCATCCTCATCTGAGTGATCAGAGGTAGCAGGAACTGTTTTGCATAATTCAGATAGCTACAGGTATCTAAACATCACATCAAAAACAATGTCACATTTTTATACTTTTTCCATTTTTTCCATATTTGCTAAACATGTTAGCATCCACTACTGAGTATACTAAAAATAATTAAGCATTGGAAATGGGAGGCATGTACCTAACCTAAGGATATTTAAGATTTTCTGTGTGTGTGTGTGTGGGGGGGGGGGGTTTCAGCCCAAGCACTTGAGACTAAACTAGTATTCATGTTCGTTATTATGGTAAAATATTTCACAGAAAATCAACTGCTAGTGAATGCAAATGATTAGGAGTTGTTGTTGCGATCTGTATTCCATGCTGTCGGCTTCATGCTACCTGGGGAATGACGTGATTGTGCACAGAGTCTCGTCATCGGTGAGCACAGAAGAAGCCTCCCTCCTCCGTTTGCCCATGTTGTCTTCTACAGTATTGAACTCAGACATTGTGCCACCATAAGGCTGTCCTGGAGTGCCCTCAATCATGTAGCTGCCATATTCTGGCCTCCACAGCGTCGGATGGCTGCAGAGTACAAACATACTTATCAACTCAGGCATCATTTTTCAGCTTATCACATGTTTGCATCTGGACGATAAACATTACGCCTCTTCACTGTAGATCAACATAAAACATGCACAAATATGAATAGGTGCAGACTATCAACACACATTTGCATGTGAAAAAAAAAAAAAAAAAAAAAAGACATACATGGACTAGCCTGACAGGGGGGGGGGGGAAACAAACAAAAAAAAAACATGTAAGCAAAGTGTTGTAGTGTCTGCTTTTGTGTAGTATTGTGGCAATAGTTGTTGTCTGTGTGCAGCAGAGAGGTAGTCATGAAAGCTAAGGCTTTTCAGCTGCCCTACTATAAAACTGTTGTTTTCCTTTATCTGGGTTAGGCTTCCCACCTCCTTCACATACACAATGCTTCGCCTATCAGGAAAACTCTCACCCACCCTCACTCTTTTATACATGACTCGTAACAACAGTACGCTTATTTAAAAAAAAAAAAAAAACTTGCACAGCACTGTGATGAATCTTTGATTTGTAAGAGAACAATAAAAAGCACCAAAGTTGCTTATTATTATTACTACTAGGGCTGTGCGATATGGACAAAAGAAACCCATCACGATTTTCTTGATCAATATTGCGATTTTACAGTGTGAATATGAATTAGAAGAAATTCATATTCCAAAGAAAAACAAAATCAAATACTTGTAACATTTATCAAAGACCTGTAACATGTCTCTAAAACAGACATGTTATTATATATATATATTTTTATATACAACATGTTTATTTTTATATTGCTTATTTAATAATAAAAATCGTTTCGTGTAATTTTTCATCATAAACAATATTTAGTGATTTAGTGTGAACATTTTTGGATTACATGACAAACTCCTGCAAAATAAATGTTCCACAAAATAAACATAATATGAGAATTTGTATTACGTGTCTTAATTTTCTATTAATTAATTTTGTATTAATTTGTCACGTGCCTAGGATTAATTATAATAGTAATAATATATTTGATAATAATAATAATAATATATTTGATAATAATAATATGAATTTTTGATTGTGGCGTCCTAATATATTTGATATTGATTATGTAGTGGGGGCAATCCGTGGCAGGGGGGCATTTTTAGCACATAACACACACATTAAAATAAATAATTATACAAAAACACTACGTTGTGCAAAAAAACTTTCAGAACTAAAAGTTTCAGAACTAAAAGTTTCAACTTTACAGCTCAGGCATAACATAAGCCTTTACTGACAATCTCTACTGTTTTCTCTTGCTGGCTTCTTCTTCTCTTAGCTCGTTGATAATTTTATCGCTCCCTTCCATTTTGCAGCCCACAACAGAACGCTCACTCAAATCAAAACATAGCTAACATTTTGCGTCTGATTCCGCTTTGCGCTTCTTCTTCGTCGGTGTTTAGTGGCGGCTTGCATCCGGAAGCGTGCTGTGTCACGCCAAACAAATAATTGAGCAAAAACATAACGCAAGCTTTTAAAATTAATTAAAAGAAGCTTCAAGGCAGAAGATTTTGTCTTGATCATTTTTTGTAATCGAATTACTCGAGAAACTCAAGGAATCGTTTCAGCCCTAGTGTGTGTGTGTGCATGTGTGTGTCCCTGTTTCTGCAGCCTATTTGTCATTAAGCTCAGTCTCCTGTGCTCGCGCTGCGTTGTGATTGGTTCTAATAGCATACTGCGAGAAAAGTCGGGAGCGCGCAAAAAATCGTGCTGTAAGGCGATTTAGAAATCGCGTATATTCACATCGCGATTTCAATTAATCGCACAGCCCTAGTAGTCAAATATATTTGTACACATTTGAATAAGAAGCTTAATACTTGCACAGATTGTTATTTTCATAAAACATACCCAACTGAATACATTTAGGATGAACTGTAATGCAGACTGCTCCCCAGGCCTTTTGACTGAATCTGGAATGGGACGTTCAAAAAGCACAGGTGGGAGTGATGGTCAGATGTACACAAATGTTTTGTCCATGGTAAATGGTGGTTGTAATATGAGTAATGGACCTCCTTTCTGAACGTCCCATTCCAGATTCAATCATCAAAAGGCCTCCCAGGAACACCTTTAATGCCTCAAACTTGTGGAAATCGTTAGGAGAGAGGTAAGGACTGCACAGGGGATGTGGTAATAACTCATATCACTCATCCATCTTCTATACCGCTTTATTCTGTATTCAGGGTTGCGGAGACCTGGAGCCCATCCCAGGAGACCTAGGGCACGAGGGCTCCACTTGCATATGACTGCAGTGGGCCCCAAGCTGCCTTGCTAGTATCAGCATTCAAGCCTTCTTAAAATCGTTTGCTCCATTCAGATGTTTTACTGCAGCGGAGTGTCTCATCACCCTGCTGTGCTACAAGTGTTCTGTAAATGCTGATTGGTTTCATGTGTTCATTCATGAGATATTTCATCACAAGTTCCGGTTTGAATTAACTAGTTTAACAGATTTATTTTTACCAGAAGTTGAACTGTTTCAGTACAGTATGCAAATATGTACAAATATGCATATTGACAATTCTGAATGTACCTTAACATCTCACCTAAAACCAAATAAAGTGTCATCAATAAAGGATCCACCATATTTCTTCTAGTTTTAACAAAATTTTAATATTTATACAAAAAGTAATAAACATCTATACATTACAGATTCCAGTTTGAGAAGCACAGAACTGGAGAGTTTGTACTACTCACTCATTCATCTACTATACCGCCTTATCCTGTATACAGGGTCATGGGGGACCTGGAGCCTATCCTAGAAGGCTTAGAGCAAGGAGCAGTGTTCACCCTGAACAGGGTGCCAATTCATCGCAGGGCACACTCATTCACACACTATGGCCAATTTAGAAATGCCAATTAGCCTATAATGCATGTCGTTGGACTGTGGGAGGGAAAACGGAGTACCCGGAGGAAACCCACCAAGCACAGGGAGAACATGCAAACCTCCATGCACACAGACCTGAGGCAGGAATCGATCCTGGAGCCTGGAAGTGCAAGGCGACAATGCTAACTATTAGTTGAGAATATTAATCACTATGGCCCATATGGAAGCACATGTTTTAGGTTCTATAATATAGTAGATTTATTATTATTATTTTTTTTACAATGAGGTATAAGGAGGACAACCACATACATCTGTGAACAGGGTCTCCAGTTGGACTTTTTCCTGTCAACTTCATGAACTGAGCGTCCTCTTAATGTACATGCAAGAACAGCTAGAGAGCTTGTTCATGGTCTTGATTTACATCCATACTTTAGTGCTGATCAAGTTTGTCTGTAAAAACAAAACAAGTCATGAATTAAATTAACGTATATCATAGACCATCAGATCTGTACCATAGTTAAAAATAAAAACTAAGAATTTAATGACTACTTGTATTATAGTCTATATACCTTTCGGGACAAACTTCAACGAGTGACTAAAAATTCAAAATCTTGAAATTCCTTTTTCTGGACCATCATTTAGGAACTCATGGCCTAGTCCATTACCACACTTGCCACACAGAACCTGCACATGAACCCAAACATAATCAAGTAAAGATGAAGCCTGCAGTTGTAACACTAAAGCTCATGTAATAACGATATTCACAGATCACAGTTTTGTTAACCTTGTAAGCTGTCAGTGTCTCCATCTCTTTAGTTACACTGTCCTCATGCAGGGTTTCTGTGAAGGCTGGCCAAGGTGAGGAGTGGACATACTTGGATCTACTTGAAAATAATGGGTTTGCACATTGAGAGCAAACATATATTCCTGCAGAAGGGGGTCAATAAATTATTAAATACTGTAAATGATTATATGATCAATTAGTAAATCATTTAGCCTATAAAATGTGTCAAGTAAATTGCATGAAAATAATTTGGCATTTTATTTCTATTCTTTTGCAAATACAAACAAAAGACAATAAAGTAACAAAGTAGTTTTCTGTATTAGTAATCTGAATAGTACACTGGGTCAACCTATGGTTCAGTAGATAAAAAACGTCTAGATGATTACCTGGATTAAAGTGGTCTTTGTACACTTCCTTCCCGAAAAAAGAACAAAATGACATTCTGAAGATCTAACGGCACAACACAAACGCCACAGTGCGATTCCAGTACGCATGCGCCATTGAAAAATTCCGGCCACGTGATAGTTACAAACCTCAACTGGGTGTTAACCCTAAATGTCCAGCAGATGGCAGTGTGTATATGTATTATCTATGCTCAGAGATAAACCCTTCTTTCTTGGTTTCCTAGATGAAATTAAAGACATAACTATCATATATTTTTTAGCAAATGTCCATTGAGTGGGATTAAATGGAGACATTGTTTTATTAATTTGGAAAACCATTTAAGAAAAATGTATTGGCATGATGGCACGGTGGCGTAGTGGTAAACTATTTTGCACCGCCACCTTGCACCTCCTGGGTTGAGGGTTCGATTTACACCTCAGGTCTGTGTGCATGGTATGTTCTCCCAGTGCATTCCCAAATTGCCTGTTGTCTGAGAACGAGTGTGTGTATGTGTGTGCCCTTCAAACTTAACAGGGTGTACCTCACCTTGTGCCCTAAGTGCCCTGGGTTAGGCCCCAGGCTCCCTGTGACCCTGTATACAGCGGTATAAAGTGATACAGACGATGAGTGTGTATTGGCATGTCTTTCTGACATCCGTTGCCATTTAAAATGAATAAATAATAAAAAGGATAGTCACAGTAGTTTCAGTTTATTCAAGATGAACATAGAAGAATTAGAGTGCTAATTAAAATAATGCTATGTAGATTTATTTTTTGCTATTTGTTATATACCTGTATTCATCATGTTGTAATGCAGTTCTAATCTTCAGAGAACTATTTTGCTCTAAGAGCCTTTGCAGTTCTCCAATTATTCTTTTACTCAAATTTACAATAATGTTTTAGAATCTCTGGAAGTTCCAACCAGTTCAAAGCCATTCTGTGAATGATGTGTTTCTGAATGGTCTGGCGACAAAGTGTCTGCAGTGAGGGAACTAGAACAAAAAGAGAAAAGAGAAAAAAAGTATAGTGATTATGGTGTTTTAGCATAATCTTTAAGTGTGTGTTTGTGTGTGTGCATGAGAGAAAGAGAGAAGGAAATAATATTGGGAACTCACGGCCATATTCCACTTGTACAATTCTGACACTTTTAGTAGCAGCAAATACATCCACGACAGCATAGAGAGGGAGGGTCGTGGGAATTCCTTTAGCACAGGCACCCATGTCTTCACCATTGATGACAATATGCATATCAGCAAAACCTTGTCTTTTTGGAACATACAAAACTCCTATGCGACTGCGCCTGGCAGTGGGAGGCAAAGTATTCATTTTGTACAAATCATCCAAGATGTGACTAAACCAACCAGGTCGACTCCGTCCCACCAACTTTTCCTTTGGTATGCGCACATTCTCTATAAACAAGTGACTTTCAGTAAAAAAACTTTTAAGATTGCTGCCTTCATTCCCATCTGCTTGACTCCCACCTGTTCCTTGGGCCTCCTCAACTTCATTCTCAACAACCTTGTTGTGGTTTCTGGTTATGGCAAACACCCAGCTTTGTCCTTGTTCCACCAGGTCAGGCAGAGAATATTCTGGAACCTTTTCCATCGTTTTAGGATCATGTGCGGTTAGTCCAACTCTAAGGTGTCCACACCAGCCTATCTCCTTGTCCTCAATTTCAACCAGAAAAATCTCTCCAGGGTTTAAAGGATGTTTACTAAAGCATATTCCATTAGCAAAACTTTCAACTCGGGTGGCCTTAGTCCCACAGCAATCCAGTTGCACATTAGTACCATGAACTGGGTGAAACTCCATAAACTGCCCCAAAACTGTAGCCATTTTAAAAAGACCTCTACTTTTATCTTATAAAAATGTCAATTTTACACAAATGACACCAAAGAGAAATTAAGAATATGTGCCTTCCAAACTTCTTTACTTACTTCTACATATTTTAAATCCTTGCTGAATGCACGGTTTTGTGGCCGACAAACCTCTACAACACACTCCAATAAATGACACCAGGAGAAGGTTCTGGCATCTGAGTGCTCGCTATTTTTGACCCACTGCATGTGTCACTGACAATTTAAATAGATGTCAAAGGTATGCAGGGGAGATATGGGTGACTGGGAGGAGTCCAGAAACTTCCTAAACAACTTCCTTCCCCCTTTAGTGCCCCTTTAGGCATATTGTATATTTTATCATTTTTGCAGTTTAGCGTACGCCATGATTAAGTAAATCCAACACATCATACATCATAGAAATACTGTAAAAATCCCAGTTTGTCTTTGTCTTTATCTGGGCCGGAACAGATTTAATTTGCCCTACCTTCTTATCTAGTACAGTCTCAAAGGGTGAAGCAAGCAAACGGACTTATGAGCGAAAGAGGTTGCTCGGAAAAGGTGCTGCTGTTGTTCTCAGTGTTATTTCACTGTTATTTAACCAGAGGTTACAGGTATCAACATAATTTCTCAAATCCTGCAACAAAGACCTGAATCTGTCCCAGAAATTGAGCACTGGGAAAGTCTTTCTCAGCATGTGAACTACTACATTTCTGATATACTAACATTACTTTAAAAATCCCACGTTTTTTTTCTAAATCTTGCAATATACGCTGTCTTGCAACATAAACGATTCTGTGCATAACAGACTAAACAATTGTAATTATTTGCTTTAAAATAAAATCTTTGTGGCTGAGGAATATTTGTACCTTTTTTTATGGGGAACCCTATCATTAAAGTCTCATTACTGTACATGCTTATCTGCAGAATTTCAAAATTTGCACTTTACTTTTTATAATTTAGAAGAAGAAATGTTACCGACACCCTACTACTAGGTGGCGGTAACGCACAATAAATACATCTTTGCGTTATCGGCCGAAATAGAAGAAGAGGAGCGAGCAATAACGAAGAAGAAGAATATCTAGAACGGCTCTGCCGCCCTCATGTTCCAGGCCATATTTAGACGCTAGATGGCGCTGTTTAGCACATTTTCAACAAAAAAAAATGGACTAATGATTGTTGGAATTAATATGTACAGTGAATCTCGAAAAAAGTAACAGTTTAAACTGTTAAACTCTGGCAGATTCATTATATGTAAATGGAATTATTTAAATCATTCTTTGTTTTAATTTCAATGATTATGGCTTATGTCACATGAAAATCAAAAATACGAAATCTTTTTAAAATGCATTTTTAACTTATATGTGTTTTAAAAATGCATTTTAAACTTATAATGCATCTGATGTGGTAAAATTGTACAGTTTCTCTGTGATCCTGAATGCGGTGCTATACAAGTCACACATTGACAGGCAGCTCAGCATCCTGTGTGGTTAGTTTGTTTAGAATTGTAATAAAATAAAAGCGTTCAGCAAACCAGCACTAAAACCAAAGAGCTACAGCAATGCGTGACTCTGAATAAGTCCTGATGAGCTCCATGAAAAGACACACATTTGTAGGGACTCATCTCTAGTACCATACCAGTACTATAGTAACATTATATGAATTTCATATCCCAAGGGACACTGCAGTAATTGCCTTGAATGTTATATAAATAGCAGGTCACCAAGACATATTTGTTCTTCAAGTTCTTCAAGCAGCAACTTAGCACTATTATATGGCAATAAGAATGTACTGTAATGTTTAAATTTAAAAAATTTAAAAGATATAGCAAGACCTTATGACATTGTCATCATCTAAATTCTGGAAAATAACATGCAATTTATTGTAAAGACACAGTTATTGTAAATAACTGAAATAAGCAAGCAACATAATGTTTTGGTAAGAACAAATTTTATTCTGCGAAGTAAAACATTAGCAAGCTACAGAACATGTACTTTCTTAAGTAGATCAAATCAGCTTCTTCTGCATCTTTTGCAATGAGACATTTCATTTTGTAAATAATTTCTCATTAGTTTTGGATTTTCAGGCCTATATATACAGTACAGTCAAGTTAACAAAAATGAAGCCAAAAAAAAAAAAATGGAGGCAATACTAAGTGCCCCCATGATTCAATAACTTGAAGGAATAATTTCCTTTATGACTTCATCAGTCTCTCACACCATTATGGAAGAATATTGGCCCATTCTTTTTCACAGCATTTCTTCAGTTTATTGAGGTTTTTGGGCATTCGCTTATGCACAGTTCTTTTAAAGTCCCTATTTCATAAGGCTGGACTTTGACTAGGCCATTCCAAAACTTTTTTTTTAAGCCATTCTGATGTAGATTTACTTGTGTGCTTCGGACGATTGTCCTGTTGCATTACACAGCTTCAACCAAACTTTAGCTGTCAGACAGATGGCCTCACATTTGCCTCTAGAATACACTGGTATAGAGACTGTGGTCGATTTATTTACTGCACCGTGTCCAGGTCCCGTGGCTGCCAAACAAGCCCAAATCATCACCTTCTTGGAAAGACACCTGAATGCTCCAGACCAGCCAAAACTTTTGCTTTTATAGAGGTCTGCACACCTGCTGATGATCGGTTAATCAAGGACTGATGACTAGCAGCACCTGGCTGCAACTTACCCTCTTAAGTCCTGTGGAAGCAATAAGGAGGTACTTAGTTTTGGCCACATGTTTTCTCTCTCTCTCTGTTTGGCATGGTGAAAAAGTTATGTTTGTCTGAGTTCTATTTGCCTAATACTAAGACCTGCTATGATTATTGTTGTTTTTGCACAAAAACAAATAAAATTAAATGAGGGGGTACTACAGTAACTTTTATACATGACTATATCTCAAATATCTGTGGTTCATCGCCTTGCCATTCCAATACTTTTAAAAGGGTCAAAGTAAGTCATTTAATGCAGCATGCAGTTACCATACAAATTCTTTAAATAATGCCACTCATGACTGGCAAAATTTCAACTTATTCTGTTTCAATATTCGCTAATGTGCAGATCTCGAATGACCCAAGCTTAATTCCCCGAATTCCGTTCAGTGTATTTTAAAGTATGTTGGTGCTGGATTACTGCTGTATCTGGTTTAAAATCATCTGTAACCATAATCACCCAGCTGTTCAACAAATCCCATCTGAAAAGAGGCAGAGACAAGAGATGTTAAGCTTGAAGCCTGCCTCGTGATTAGACATGCTGTTAGTCTCTAAGTAAAATGCACCAGGATGTAATGTGGGGTTTTATCTCGTGCGCTCATGCTTTATGTACTGTACATGCGGTACACTGCGGGCCCAGAGTCTCTCAGTTTTAACAAATTCAAATCAGGGTTAAATCCTGGTTTATATCCACAGCCCTGTCCCTGTGTCTTGTTTCTGACAGTGTTGAGAGGAAGATGAGCAGAGTTCAGAAGACACCAAGCTCAGTGCTGAAGTTACAGAACAACTACAACTGGGTAAATACCGGGTCTCTGTTACATACTCCATGTTTTATGCTCTAAATATGGCGAAATCATATGTATGATTCTCTCTTTCTAAATATTGATATATTTGATTGGTATTTTTCTTCAAAGATAATTATAATTTAAAAAATCATGTCTGATTGCTTCCCTTTTATGGTGAGTATAAAGACAAGCCCACGTGCAATATTTTCCAATTATTTGGAATTAAATAAATAGCTATGATTATAGAAAGGGAACGCTGTGGTACTGAAATATTCAGAAAGACACATGGTGTTTCCTCCTGCATTTATGGATGCACTAAGCAATGTTTTATAAAATTATAATGATGAGGTCAGTGGTTTGTGTAAAAAGTAATCACTCAACATAACCTCTCTTCAAAATAAACATTACACTACATCCTTAGTAATATAATATAATAATATCATATAATATAATGTAATTTATGGACAAACCTGCAATGACATTGTATCCAATATGTAGGTGGTTTCCCTTTTGCAGCTATAACAGCCTCCACTTTTCTTGGAAGGCTGTCCTCAAGATTTTGGAGTGTTTCTTTGAGAATTTGTGCTCATTCATTCTGTAGAGCATTTATGAGGTCAGTCACTGATGTTGGACGAGAAGGCCTGACTTGCAATCTCCTTTCCAGTTCATCCCAAAGATGCTCGATGGGGGTGAGGTCAGGGCTCTGTGCGGGCCAGTCAAGTTCTTCCACACTTCATCAAACCATGTTTTTATATCCTTGGCACCGTGGCATAATGGTTTGATTCCTGCATTGGGTCTGTGTGCATGGAGTTTGCATGCTCTCTCCATGTTTAGTGGTCTTTCTCCAGGTACTCTGGTTTCCTCCCATAGTCCAAAGATATGCAGATTAGGCTAAATGGCATTTACAAATTGAAATGTCCCAAAGCTATAATATAGCTAAGATCCATGTAGTTATTAGTAATAATACAACATTCAATTAGCATGACTCATGAATGGTACATACATCTAAAGTATTACATAACCTTTTCCCCCATCTGCACTAGATAACACAATGGCACTGTCATGCACCATACGTATAACCTATTTTAGAGGATGGAATCAGACTGTGTGGTTTGTTTTCTTTAGGGTGGAATGTATGAAATACAAGCCTTTTGGCCAAAATTAATAGAGTACTTTATGGGACACACATCCCTACCAAGCATAAGGCAGAACATTTTAAGTAAACCTTACTACTCAGGATGTATTAAATCCTATTCCATTTATTTAGCAGCTATATACAGTACCTGTGTATTAGACCATAGATTAGACATTAGATGAATTCGATTTAACAAAAAAATATTAATTTTTTCATATATTAATAGGTTATATTTTTATATAGTCATGCATCAAAGGGTTCTGCATTCCTTTTTAACTCCACTTAAAAAAATCTGTATTTTATGTTTGTGTGCATCCAGAATTTTTGTCATTTAGCAAAAACTCTTATCCAGAGTGATATACAGTCAACTGAGCCATTGTTAAGGGCATTGATTTAAACCTTCTGCTACAATGTCCAAAGTCCAACATCTTAACAACTAACCTACTACTGGCAATGTCATCATAATGTATTTAGTAGCAGACAGGTGCATTACTGTATATCACAAGTTTATCTATTCAATGCTTAATATTAAAGTAAGTAACACAGAAATTAATAAAGTAGTGCCAGCCGGTCCTTTTCAGCGCTATATCTTATCTTAAAAAATCCCGGTGTATAATAAATGGAAGCAAATCATACTGCTATATTTGTAAGGCAAAGAAGCTCATTTTTTTTTGTCTTTTCTGCTAACTTAAAGGTGTGGGACACATAGAGATAAGAAGCATGGCAGGAAATTAAATACGCCTCAAGACATCCAGAGAGCTTGAACACCTAACTATGCAGCCTGAGCATAACGAATCTGTCAGGAGTGATATAGTCATCCAGCTTACAGACACAAAGGGTGAATGGGACAGGTTTGATGACAGTGACCTTACAGTCACAACTGAAAGGATTAACCAGAAATTCCAAAATCCCAAGCCATCCTCCAATGACATCCAGACAGATGAACACAGAGTGGGATTTTCACTCTTCAGTCTTTCACGTTCCCCTGTCCCGATCTTCACCAGGCTCCCTTGGGGACTGCTCATCTTCCAGTTTGGGCTTTCTCTCCCCCTCCCACCAGCCTCTGTCATACCTGGTGAAGTCTCTGTCCACAGAGCTGGAGCTGCGAGATACCACATCACTGAAGCCTAGGCCTCTCATCAACTTAGTGAAATCAATCTCCACTGAGCTTTCTTGCAGTAGTCCTGTGGTGTCCCAATCCAAGTCAGATTCTAAGCTTAGTGTGCACCTGTGGAGCCAGCTCACACAGTCTAAATGCCATAATGGAGACTCTTGCACTGCTCCTTCATCTCCTGTTCATCTCTCCCCGACTAGGGCCAAAACAGGCTTTTTTAAAGTGGAGCTTGAAGACACCCGTCAGAAGCTCACTGAGGCCATGAACAAACCTCTCAGTGTGCTCAGCAAGATCATACGTGAGGACAGCTTGGACAGACTTACTGTAAGCACCAAAAGAGCACAGATTCCATTGACTACTTCCACTCTAAAAGGCTTGACAGATCAAGTGGTGAGGCTTCAGTGTCTGAGTCTCCTATGAGAAGCTGTAAGTAATTAGAATGTGAGGGACAGGCCATATCTAACCAGCTTGTGAGTATTCACTGCATATCCTGCCATTCTCACAGTCACCTCAGCAAACTGGAAGATGAAGAGACCAGTGAAATTTGCACATGATCAGTCTGTGCACAACATAAATGCAACAAATAAATGGGATCTTGTAGCCGAACACGTGTCGGAGCAACCCAGTTCGCCAGTCCCAGGGATGGGTCTCAGCTTTGTTGCTGTTTTGTCATACTGCTATTTCATCTCACCTTTATCCCCTTATTGGTCTGGAATATTTATTGGCTTGGCATTTGGCTTCATGCTGGGGCTCCTTCTTATTCAGTTAGGATTAACTAGTCATACCCATTCTGTCCCCAAGGATGAGTTTAACTAGAAGAATACCTATGACTTGATTCAAGGTGAAAAAGAAAAAGTACACACTTAAGGTAACTTGATTATAAAATGTTCCTTTTAATTAATAGTGCTGTTGTACGGTAAATAACTTGTTTACTTGATTGTACAAAATTGTTCATTTGATGAATAATGATGTGTCTAAAAAATTTTTTTGTGTCAAAGGGGACAAATTGTTAGATTTAACCCTTCTTTCGTACAGTGTATTGTCATGCTGCATGTCATCACCCCACCACAAACCAGTACCATCTATGGTATTTGGAGAGTCTACAGAACAAAAATAAACAACTTGTATATATCTTCTCAGGATACAGAGTTGTCAAAGTGCTTTTAAATCTATGGTTTAATTTATTAATATTACAGCATGCTGTCTTTAAGAATGCGCAAGTATTGTCTTACTGCCATTTTTCCAATGTTTTTTTATCAACATTTTTCATTGAGATTAACCCTATTCACATGAGATATATCCCGGCAGCCACCCACAGCCTGTCAGATCCAAACACTGCCCTTACAGTGAAGTGACAGCTCTTAAACATGTCTGCCTTTATTGATTGAATTGTTTAGGATAAAATAGGAAAGAAAACTTGTTTTGCATTTCAGGGCTGAGTTAATGTGATGTACACATATGATCCAAAAACATACCATCCATCTCTTATGCACTCTGTGTATGCGACGCTGGAGGGGCCGTGTCTTCGGTTGGACTATCCCTTCAGCAACATCCCCTGTTGGGCCACATTCAATGAACCATTTTATGATCAAAGCTTCAGCCACTCATGCATGTTTCACCTTGATGGCAGTAAGATCTGTGCTCCACATGATATTATGACTTTTTTAATTCAAGACTCTTTAGCATTGTTTCCTATTGCATCAGTTGTTTGATTGCATATCCTACTGTATTGACTGAATTATACACAAGAACTTGAAAGGTGTTATTTGCAATAGGTATTCCTCTTGCCCCCAACCCTCGCACAGAAGAGAGTCTGGAACAGGAAGTATCCCATATGCATCACTGTTACAAGGGCAGAGGAACTGGCAGAGGAGGTTGCGGATTAACAGGACCCGCATTTCATTGAAAAATCAGCACTTTTCCACTCTAAAGCCAATCACAACATCAACCTCTATATCTTTACCAAAACAGGAATGGAGAATAAAGAGTGATTTAATCAGCATCTATGTACAGAAATGAGGGCTAGTATGAACCTGGTAAGAGTTTAACTATCAGTGATGCCGCAGTGATATAATCATGGTCCTGTATTTGTATTATGTTATGTATGTATTGTAATTGTTTGAAATTTTTAATTATTGAAAATAAATATTGTCAGAGTGATTAGATATTTTGTTCAAACAACAATATACAGTCCTGATAATCATTCCATTACTTTTTCCCCACATAGGTATCCTCTAGTTCAGTGCTGGCCACTGGCAGCCTTGAGAACATGGATCCTATGCCTATATATGACTTTACCACCTACATGATCGATCTCATCTCATCAGGGCAGGGCAGCTCTTCACCATGCTTCCACCTTAACAGCAAACAAGGCAGTTCTCCTGAAAAAGATAAGGTCTCCAAAAATACATCATGCTTATTTCTACTTAAAGTTTATATACTGCTTGAATGCAATTAAGAAACTATTATGTACTGTATATACAACCTAAGAAATCAGTTGGGGATATGGGAATTGGTAACATGAAGTATTAACTCTATAGTAGTTTTGTCATGCTTATCTTTTAATTAGATCCACAATTGCTATTAAGGAATAATAAATGTGCCAGACATGTCATGTAATTATTTCTCTTTTTGTTTCTTTGCTCTAGAATTATTATCTTTTGGGATTTTCTCTGTAAGAAGTACTGGTCTGATCAAGTAGCCCACAAGATTCAGCGCAAGCTGACCAAAATAAGAGTAGATCACAAACAAAAACAGTCGCTTCTCAGTAAATGAATCAAATTAATATTTATTACTGTTCTTCAATTAATGATCATTCTTCTATGTACTGTACCTCCTTCTCCTCTACAGTTGCCTTACTTCATGGATGAACTGACTTTAACTGAGCTTTCCATGGGTTCCTGCATCCCAGATCACAGGCTTATTTCAGCCACAACTTGATTTCAGAGGTTTGTGACACGCTTGAATAGATTTTCTTTTAAGAATGGATTAGATGTTATCTTGTTCTGATGGATGGAAGGTGGACTGTTCGTACATGCAATGCCATGTTCCTGCAGTGAGCTCAATGGAGCATTATTATGCAGGTGAATCCTAGTGAAGTAGAGCCTGTTATTCCCTACAGTGACAAAAAATGTGTGTGTGTGTGTGTGTGTGTGTGTGTGTGTATGCATGATCGTATCACTATCTGTAACTGTTTAGTGCTCTGGATCCTGATTTCTCATAAACCTGGAATTGTGTGGCCTATCCCTTACCTTCAATTAATTATGAGATCTGTAAATACTGTAGGAAACAAAGTCAGTGCGCATGCGTCACTCGTATAGTGCACTGTTTATTATAACACTATGACCACGTGTGGTCAAGCAAAAGCAAGTGTCATTGGAGAGGTTCCTTAGTTTCCAGAGTCTTTGTCTCAATGTCAAAGAAAGCAGTGATTTCGTTGTTGTGTGTGTGTGTGTGTGTGTGTGTGTGTGTGTGCACACACAAGTGTCATTAGAAAAGTTCCTTGTTAAAGAAGTTTCCTGAAAGAGCAGTGTTTCCATTATTGTGTGTATCCTGTTTGTGCACACGCGTGTGTGTTTGAAAGTCCTCTTACACAGTAGAGTCCCTCCTCCTCTCATCTCTTGTCTTACTTCACACACACACATACACACACACAAACACACAAACACTGCTCCGTCAGGATTCTGTCAGGATTCAATATTTGTGGAACGAATCATCTGAGTTTACATTATTTCTTATGGGGACATTCACTTTGATATACGAGTGCTTTGAGTTTTTTTTTTTTAAAACTAATTAAGCTCGCAATATTAAGCTGCTGTGCATCAGGGTCTAGCTGTTAAATAACACTTTATCCCACTTAAATAATAATAATTTGTATTCCATGTGATTATAATCCTCTTATCTTCTCCAGCAAGCCCCTTATTAAGTATAGCTTGTCTGTCCAATGTGTGTCAACTTTTATTACTTAGTTATTCCCTTACATTTTTTAGTTGATATTACTACATGCCTGTAATGTAAGGTTCAGTATAAGAACAAGGAATTTAAATTATTCATGAGAGAAAAGCTTTAAATGTGTATATACAGTTTATATAAATGCATTTGTATTATGTGTAACTCTTTATTAGGTCTCTGGCTTCGGTTGAATATTGAGTACACAGGAGCACTGCAGATGACATTAGAGACAAATATTAACCTGTCAAAACTGGGCAAGAAAGAAGTCAATGAGATGCAGACCAAGCATGTAAGGTTAGTTTGTGCAATTATCTAGATTTGTAATATTTACAGAATTGTAAATATTCTGTAGAGAAACTATGACTTGAAATATTTCTGTACTACGGCTCTTTAGACTGTTCATTTCAGGATATGGGGTACTGGAGATTTGCTTCATCAGTAAAAACAGAAGTATTGTCCAAGTAATATTATTTCAATAGGGAAAGAAAATCTGTTGTTTTTAATTATGATTGCAATTTGTGTATCAGCTATAGTATGACAATTTATTGGTGTTAATAATAATAATAATAAATTTTATTTATAATGCACTTTATATTTGAAACAAATCTCAAAGTGCTACAAAATTAGTTTGACCCGAAAGCTCTGATAAAAAGATAAGTTTTAAGACCAGATTTAAAAGCAACAACAGTCTGTGGCGTCCTCAGATACTCAGGGAGAGCATTCCACAGTCTGGGTGCAGCTGAGCAAAAAGCTCGATCTCCCATGGTATGAAGTTTAGTCTTAGGAGTTTTCAAAAGATGTACTGATGCAGAGCGGAGGTTGCGTGTGGACGTATGTGAGGAAATAAGTTCTTTGAGGTAGGGAGGGGCATCCCCATAAATACACTGGTGGGTAAGAAGGGCAACCTTGTAATCAATTCTAAATGAAACAGGGAGCCAGTGAAGAGATTTAAGAATGGGCGTAATATGGTCGTATTTACACCCTCTCATCAGGATCCTAGCAGCACTGTTCTGAATATACTGCAGCTTTTGAAGGGTTTTTCCAGTAGTTCCAAAGAGAAGTGCATTGCAGAAGTCCAACACAGTAATACACTGTTTCATTTCTGTGTCTAAATCTTCCTCTCTTCTTACACACAATTACAATTTGTGTTGTAAATATTAACAATAAGGCAGGCAATTTAACTTACTGTACCAAGGAAGTCGCTAAACTTTCAGAAAACTTCAGAGAGGTTTTGATGCTTCGCATCTCCTTTAAATGCTTTTCTTTCCCCCTTTTAAACCAAAAATACACTCTGTAACGCTTAATATCAGTGTTACTCATAATTAACATGTAATAAAGTGTGTTTTTTCACTTACATAAGTTTCTCAACATGTCGCGAAATACCAGTCTCATTAGGAATGTGCATGCGCGAGGGAGAGAGATTTCTAACTTCATGTGCACACCTTGTCTGAAAAAAACAGAACTCATATTTTAAAAATGTATTTATTCTGAAGAATTTTCAGTAGTTCTCACGTCATCTTGTCATTAACAGTTTTTTTATGGTTACATATGACTTAACGATGATGCATTTGAATTTCTTGAATAATAAAAAACAGAATGAGAAAAAACATTAACCCCACACCCTCATTTTAAAGCATTTCATTTGAACAATAAAATATACTTGCTTCTACTCCAACTTACTAAACAACGAAGTAAAAATTCACATTAACTTACCATAAAATCCTGAGTGCTCTGAGCTTGATCCAGAAGTAAAGAATCCAGAATGTTCACCAATGAATAAACCAATTGCTGGGTCAAAATAACACAGCCAGAAAGACTGTCATTAAACATACCCAAATTACTTCTTCTGCTTCTTCTATAACATATTATAAAATATGCCAACAGACTTTAGTGAAGATTACTTAGTAAAATGACATTTACGATTACATTTAGTAAATTTAGGTTTTTATTTGTGTGTGCAACAAACTCACTCATAAAATACAAAAATACAGTGTAGCCGACTATACATATTAACTTACCATAAAATACTGCCAGCTTTAATTTGCGTGCCCCTCGCTTCAGAAGTGAAGAATCCAGAAAGTTTGTCATGCAAAGTTTTTAAATTGCAAATGGAACGCAGAGTAAAGGATTCACAGCAGCGATATATTACACCATAACCATATTATAACAAAGATTCCCAGTTAGAAATACCCAAAATAAAATGCATTAATTTTAACCACTACAGAGACATCACAGCCAGTAGAAGTTTTCAGAAGTTCTTCCCAAGATGAGGCTGCATTGGGCGGGGTACATGAGCACAGAGCGCCTGGTGATTGCTTGGAGTTGGATTGCTGTAATAGCTAATAAAGGCTTTTCTATTGATTATTGAGAAGGGTATGACTAATTTTGGACATGACACTTTTTGTTCAAATGTAACTAAAAGATGAGTAATATTTTTTTCCACAATGATACCTCTCTTACATCGTCTTATCTTCTGGGAGACGTCCGTGTCATTTCTAATGAAGAAAAAACTAGCTGGTTGAATAAAAGTAACTTAAAGTCAGAATTTGCCAGGGGTATGTATCATTTCGGATACATAAAACCTCGGTTCACCAACGCCCCATAAACAAACTAAGTTTCTAAACAAATACAATAATTTGTTTTTTATTTTAATAAAAGGCTGCAATGAAAAACAGATTATATTCTCACAAACAAAATGTGTACTTTTTACTAAATCACAGTTTTCTGACTAATTAAAGTGTTTTATTTACACAACTTAAGAAATGAAATTAAAACTCTCAGACAGTTTTTATTGCCTGGCAGTAATCAAATTTAACTTTCCAAAAAAAAAAAGAAAACAACATTTATTCATGATTTTTAAGAGGGAGTTACTGTTTCACATAAGTTTGATAGCTGCACCCTTAATAAGTGAAATCATAATTAAAAAACTGCATTTTATATTTACTTGGGTTATGTTTGTGTTATTAAAAATATTAAAATGCGTTTAATGATTTTAATCATTTAAGTGTGCTAATTATGCAATACATATGCTTAAATGTCTCATCTCTCATTTTTTCATTAAAAAAATGCAGTAATCTCATGTCTATATTTAGTGTCCAGTCAAAATTTCCATTAAGTTGAATGTGAAGACAGTTCATTTCTTAAATACAATGTTCATAGATTTTATTTTTTAGAAAAGTAAGAAAAGTACATTAATATATTTAGTGTATTCAATAGGCTAGTTCATGTATTTAGGGATGAAACACTAGTATAGTTTCATCAGTGTAGTTTTCATATGCTATAAATTAAAGATGAAGAGAGAAACATGAGGTTCCAAATAGACTATATTTCAGAAGTAATTTAAGTTTAATATGTAGTAATGCAATGAACTTCATGTACTATAAAGGGTATAAATGGTAGGATATGCTCTATGCATTAATCAATACAATATGTTAGTTCAATACACAATAATTTACAATACAGACTTTACTGTGAGAGCTTTCAGGCTTTTCTTATGTGTGTTTATTAAATAAAGCAACGAATTAGATTATTACGACTCACCCATGGCACAGAGAAACACATGCAGAGATAAAAACTGAACCATTCTGTATCAGCCGAGAGCCAAAGAGGAAACTGTCATCTGTTGGACAAAACTACTGCTGGTGTATCTGTGTGTAGGAGGTGTGTTTGATTACACAGCTTACAACACTTTTGTAACCTTTTAGACTTAAGAAAACTAATCAAATACAGTCCTGAGAAAAAGCATTTGTGTTTTTTTTTTGCATATTTGTCACACTTAAATGATTGAGATCATCAAACTTATTTTAATATTAACATTATACGTGACAAATTACAAATATTTGTGTGCATATGTATATTATTAATTTTAATATTACACAATGATAACGAGTTAATGAGTGAATACAAAATGCAGTTTTAAATGATTTCATATATTAAGGAGAAACAGCTGACCAAACCTACCTGGTCCATGTGAAAAAGTAATTGCCCCTAAACATAATAACTGGTTGTGCCATTTCAGTATTTGTGATAACTGGCACTTAGGTGGAATTTTTGCCCACTCTTCTTTACGGAATTGTTTCAATTCAGCCACATTGAAAGGATTTTGAGCATGAACGTCCTTTTTAAGGATTGGATTAAAGTCCGGACAAATATACTATATTCCAGAAGTAATTTAAGTTTAATATGTAGTAATACAATGAACTTAATGTACTATAATGGGTATATAGGGTAGGAAAGGCTCTATGCATTAACCAATGCAATATGTTAATTTGAGTTTTATCTCAAATTTTATCTCATATATATATATATAATGGACTAGTTTCAGAACACAGTCG
>JAQMYJ010000006.1:10551135-10567091 GCA_030014305.1 Clarias laeviceps | reverse complement strand
GCCGCCGTCAGGCAATCAGCCTGAACGAGCCGCACCTGGCAGCGTGTCTACATAAGGGTCCTGATACCTCCGCACTTGGTGCGAATATTAGGTAGCACCGGTAAGGTATCAGGGCCAAAGACTAAAGAAAAAGAAACCCAAAGTCCAGACCAGCGCGCAGTAAAAAAAAAAAAAAAAAGAGAAGACTGAGGCAAAGCCCCAGCCTCTGCCTGCTTAAGACGCCGGCGAGAGAGAGGAAGAGAGAGCGTCAGGCAGCCGTGTAATGTGTGGGCTCAGGTCAAGTTTAAAGTTTTACGTAGATGGCGGAGCTCTGTTTATTTGTGTTATCAGTTTTCATTTGTTTCATTTTAAGTTTCCTAATTAATAATGCGTGTCATAAGCACTCTCATAGCCTCCTATTTCGTTGATCCCCTCTAAAGCCCTGCGTCAGGGCTCTTATTAAAAACATCTCGTGGTGCGACTCTCCATGCCGCACCACGTAACAATCTGATGAAGTGGACGTTCTATCCACTGAGCTTCAGGAATCTCAGGGAGAAAGGAGCACTATTCCTGGTGCTGAGAGGTGACTGAAACATCCAAATGATATTCTTTAATGTACAGAATTCCATTAGCATTAAAATGGTGATGCATGGATTCTAACATTTAAACAGCTTTCAAGTTAATGACAGCTGTGTTTAATCTACTGTGCTTCATGCACAGTATATTAAAATAAAAAATAAAAAAAATGCTTAACTCAGTCCAGATTTTGGACATCACTAATTTCTCCTCTTTTCAGCAGTTTAACTGGGGGGAAGACAGGCCGACGGATTTTGAGACTCGTCGACAAAATTGCTAAATCCAAATACTTCCAGAAGGCTGCAGAAAATGAGTACATCAAAAAGAAGATTAAAATGATGTCAAACACACCTCTGCTCCTCCCTGTTGAGGCTAAAGAACTATTTGGAGAGCTTTCTGTCAACATTCCACCCCCTCCTATGGATAGAATATGGTACTGGGTACAGTCCACACACAAACACATTCGTGTTAATCTAATAATGTGGAAATATATTAAATAACTAGTAAATATAGGGTTGCATCAAAATTGATTTATTACAACCAGTTAAACCCTCAACTTTTGGTTGTCCTGTCAATACATGCTTGATAAAAGGGTTAATGAAATATCTTATTTTTATAAAATTCACTGAATGGCTTGAGAAACTTCAAGATGAGTTTCAAGTAAAATATTAACTACTATATTCCTCTACTTTCCTTCTTTCCTACCTCACTTTTTCCTGCATCAACATAAATGTGATTATCTTTAACTGATGTACTCATGTCCATAGATATTTTTTAACAACAGTTCTTAATATCTTTTGAAATTTTTTTTGAACGTTTTATTGTAAATTGTTTAATTTTACAGAAAGTGTTTGTGTTGCAGATGACACTTTATCCATCTGTCCTGACCCATTCTTTGCCTTTAGAGTAGTGCCTCTCTGTGGCCATCTATGAAAATACACCATCACCATCATTTGGTTGGTTTATTCAGTTACAAAAATAAAATATATAGATATAAAAAAAAAAAGCATTTTACAAATTGTTACATTTTATTTTAAACTGTTACAAACTCACTGCAAGCAGAAGATGCATTCATCTTGTAATGTGATTCCTATATGAACTATATACTGTACTTTGATTCTTAATCACACTTGATCTTTTTGCACCAATACTGGAGTGTATACCATAAAATAAATTAATAAAAGTACTCACAAAAGTACTCAACTTTATTACATTCATTCATTCATCTTCTATCCTGTTTATCTTGTACAGGGTTGCAGGGGCAATGAGACACACAACAGGCAATTTGGGAATGCCAATTAACCTAATCTGCATGTTTCTGGACTGTGGGAGGAAACCCGGAGCAAAAACATCAAGCATGTGGAAAACATGCAAACTCATACACACGCAGGCCCTGAATCAAACCCCTGTGGTTTGATATGCTGTATATTTTTGCAAATTTCAAGCATGAAAATTTTTTTAATTATCACCAAATTTTTCTTTACCTTCAGTCACATAGTAGTTTTGGTTAGTATATGCAACTTTAGCTGTTAGGGTTTCATTATTTACTAAACACAGCTAAAAAAAAAAAAAAAAAAAAAGCAATTGATGTGCAAGTAAGCATTGTTTTAATATACAAGTTCACACACATCTTATAAAAACATAAAGGACATATTTTTTAGGAGCTGCTGGACCTGGAGTGCGTGCTGGAGCTATGGTCGACTCTGGAACTTCTCCTTGCGCTGGTTCCCTCACCAGGACTCTCCTCCTCTTCCTCCTGGTTTTCACTAAGCTCTAGGCTTTCGCATATAAGGCTGATCTGCCGAGTCATGCTGGCCATGCGGCTTTGCATGCGCTGCATCTTCCTGTGCAATGCAGAAGCAATGGTTCGCTGGACCTGTCTCTGGGCCTCATAGCGCTCCTGCAGCTCTCTGTAGCAGTTGTGCTCGAATTGGGTAGTGCGGCTCAGCAGTGTACCACAACCCATCGGGCACAGCTGCCTCCAGTGGCTGCAGACCTGAGCATGTGTCTGGGCGTCCTTCCTCAGAACTCTAGACCCACAGCCCTGTTGTGGGCACAGCAGCCACACAAATGGGCATGTGGAGCTGTGGAGGTACTCCTCTGAGAGAGGGTAGGTGGCCGTACAGCCCTGTTGCTCATTTCGGCACTGAGAATAATAATAATAATAATAATAATAGCATGATATGATTAATAATTTTGGTTGAGATTCTGGATTTATATGTACATTTACATTTATGGCATTTAGCAGATGTCCTCGAGGTACTTATCTTTATTTCATTAATACATCTGAGTAGTTGACAGATAAGGGACCTGTTCAAGGGCATTTAATTTCAGTATCTAATGTCTTATCCATGAGCTACCAATGCCCATATGGAAAAATTCTTCTTATTTTTATTATTTACCATTGTATTACTTTTCCCTTACTTTTACTAAAGTTTTTCTTACCTTGATTTGTAATCGGCCAATGGATTTACTGAGCTTGAACATAACAAATATAAGGCGCTGGCTGACTGGCTTCCTGCAGCACGGACACGTTTCCTGTCTGGATGAGACGAATTGTTTTGCATATTCACATTGAAAACATAAATTTTTGCATGAATAATAAAATAAAATAAATCTAAAATAAATGTAAATTATAGTTTTTATACCTCCTCATCCACTGCAAAATGCACTTCTTGCAAAAGACATGGTTACATGCCACACGCACAGGGCAGCGTAGAACTCCTTTGCATATGATGCAGATAAGGTCATGATCTGGTGGGTCCACAAAAAGCTCCACTTCATAACCACCATTCTGACATGAAACATAATAAGCAACCAAACTCCATTAGTTTAAACAATGTGATTCACAATCATGGAAAGGTTTAATCCCAGTGTTATTCATGTTAGAAAAATTACATCCGTTGCATAAATACAAAATCTGATTGAAATATTATTTCAGTTCAGTTTTATTTTAACAGCAGATGTCATAAATTAGCTTTTCAGAAATATATGAATTCTAGGTTTAAAAATGTAATTCATAAATGTATTACTATCGAACAAGCCAGAGCCAATATTACTAACCCTGAAAGCCTCGATTGTATTTACACGGAAAAAAAAATTATTGCAATAAAGTCATTTTTGTCTAGGCTGATCACAATTAGTGGATTTAGTGAACAAGTACATCAGACCTCACCATATTTCACTTTGGTATAAAGACACAGCTGTTTGCTCCATAAAGTCCAAACAGATGCTGCCATCCAACGAGACACAGCTGAAACATGAGATTATTTGACACCTGATGATTCAGAAATGTATAACTTGTTTCCATTTTTCTTTTCTCTCACATTCTAGCACAGGGTGTTGTAAATATTGTTATGTGCTAACCACGCATGACTAGAAGGTGTCAGACACCCAACCAAACAAGGCCTATTTTAGTACCATCCAGGTTTTACTGGACAAAGGCAACGCTGTGAAAACCTTTCAATGAGCTTTCAATGGCTTGTGTTCTCTACAGACTACAAACTACAGTATTGTCTTGACACTGTTGTCTCTGATTGGGGAGTGGAACACAGTAGTGTTTTCTGCAGGTTGACTCATCTGGATATTTAATAGTAATACTCTTTCACCTGGCTATTTATATAAAAAAGTTCCATAACATCAACATAATATCTGACTACTGTGTTTTAACCAAAAATAAGGTTGTGGCAGGCAGGAGTCATTCTGTAATTTGGGGGATATTTCACATCAGAAAAAATTACAATCACAATGTTATTTCTCAATAGAACAAATAGTGGTTTAAATTAGTAATTTTTTTACACTACTGGATAACATACTGTGGTTGACAGATAACATTGTTAAAAATTTCCTTATTTGACCTATAGTTTTAGTGGTAGGATTTGCCTGGATGACCACTTCTGGTTTTCATGAACAGTTTGTTCATGAATTTTTTTTTAATGTTTAATATTATATTTGAACAAATAATTTAAATAAAATCAAAGAATCTGTAAATCATCATCGTCTATACTGCTTTATCCTGTATTCAGGGTTGTATCCCAGGAGACTTGCGCACGAGGTGTGGTACACCCTGGACTGGGTGCCAATCCATCGCAGGGCACACACACATACTGTACACACATAATATAATTTAATGCCGGTCATTTGTCATTGAGACAAATTATTTGTGAGTTACAGAATGGAGCCCTGTTAGTAACTTAGTTGAGAGAACTTTTGTGGACATCAATAACTTTATTTATTTATTTAATGAGAAAATCAATATATCTTTTTGTATTTAGACTTTTAAAATAATAATAAAAATATTTTTTGTTAACTTGCTTGCAATGTTCATTATTTTAAAAATAGAAACCTTTAATTGCAAAAGTGAGGATACAATAGGAAAAATGGTCAGTTGGGCAACATTATAACAATTTTCAAGCTAAGTGAAGCACAAGATGCACATACTTCATATGTGACATTTATAACAATTTTTCCTTAATAGGAAAAATATATTATCTTTGAAAAAATTATTAGTATAAATATTCTCATCGATGGACATGGAATGTACCCCAAATTATACAGTAGAATGACTCCTTAGCTTAATTTGCTTTTCAGATTGACCTTAGTTTAAAGTTCTAACTATAGACGGTGACATAACATTCTTAAGCATTCCCATTTATTTGGTTATAGTCATATACGTACATTAAATCATAAATATTACCATCCAGATAAAAACACATGCAGTATTTTGTATGATCGGGATTGTTGATTTGGATGTAGTTTTAATTAATTCTTGCAGATTCATTAAATTCGTTCTAAAATGTAAAAACATCAATATTCTTCAGCTATAGATAGCAAATTGGTAGTTGTTCATTCAATTTAATTTTCATTTCAAGTTCATATTTAATGTTTCTTTTTTGTTTTCTATAAGGATATCAAGATGTGATATTTTCTGTTGCTTCAGTTGGTTTTGTTTTGGAAAAAATATTTACATTCACATTTGGCAAACCCTCTTTATATAGCCTCATACTGGTTCATTAGGTCAGGGATTAAGTGTACAATCAATATAAAAACCCTGTAGGGGAAGTAGCTTATACAGTAACAAAAACATAATTCATGAAGAGTTAGATCTTTAGTCTTCATTTGAAGACACCCAGTGACTCAACTGTACAGGCATCTAGGGGAAGTCCATTCCACCACCTACTGCAGAACAGAGAAGAGTCTTGATGCATACTGTACCTTAAAAAGCATGGGGGAAAAATATAGGCACTGCATCTCCTGATATAAACAGCAGTTGAGTGTTGCTGTGTTTTTTCATTTTTCAGAAACACCATAACATTGAAAATCCTTTTTAAAAACCTAATTTTAGATAGTATATGTACAGTATGTACATGTTAAGAAGGGATTGTATGTTAAAGTGGTTGGAGGTTAGGTCACATATATATAAGTATTTAGCAGCATTAAGGCTTGTTATACACTGTCTATATCCTATGTATACAGAAATAGTTCACGTTCACAGAAAAACAGGATAACGTTAATATACTAGTGGAAAGATTTGAATCTGTGAGCTGTACCATATAACTGTCTATAACTGGAAATCCAGTCTTCCTGTCATAGACTGGCTTAAGATGGCTGAAACTGACAACACCCTTATTTTATTCATGTCAAATTACATCCTTTTATTATATTCCCATTATGTTGTGTAACGAGTGCCACATAAGAGCTGCAATCATATATTCTGTATGAAATACTTAAATATATGAAATATAGAATGATATATACACATTTTTCATTTAAACATTACTAAAATATATTTAAATGTATACCCTAAACCAATTATTTATTTAAACAAACATGCATATTTATGTAGGTTCCTACAGAAGAATCATACAGTCAAAGTGTATGTCCATGAGACACATTTTGGCAAGGGTAAAAACATGATGCACCAGAACTTAAATAGATGTTAGGTGCTGAGGTACAGGAAACACAACAGAAAATATCAGAACAATTTCTTTTCAGATGTGTTTGTAACTAAACCATAATATAGGATTTCAGGAATTCATGCATTTTTGTTTGTTCCATTTTTGTTTAAAATTACTGAACTTTGGCAGTCGATGGTGCAGTCATGTACTCATGGAGAAAGTTTTACTGATTCCTTTGCATGCTAACTTTGATTAGCCAGAAAGACTGAGAAACAATTACAAGCTTTAAGACAGTAATGATATTTAATTCACATACATTATATACTGTAGGAATAGCAGTAGGAATCCAATTAGATCCCTAACGATCAAGACAAAAAAATGAGAAAGAAACTTTGAGAGAAACCAAAAGTAAGGTTTATTTTATGATAAATTATACATAATAGTGGGATTGTAAACAATTACAGTATATACAGTATAACAAAAATATGATGCTACTTTGAAGAAAATCAGTGTCCTGCTACAATATCATCAACAGTTTTAAGTGATTGAGTAAAGGATGTCAGAAGTAGCTTTACAGTTTATAATTTTACTGAGAACCAGAGTAAAGTAATTTAACATGTGTATGACAAACTGGTAAAGGTCAAAGACAATCTATGAAATATATTTAGAATATTTACCAGCCTGTTTCCTGTCTGATACCAACCCTTTGACAGGGCCTATTATACACACCATACAACTGTAACAAGGAAATGTGAACATATTATAAGAATAGAACCAGTTCTACCAGTAGAAGTACAGTAACTGAATGGTTCTACTGTTGTTCACTAACTATATTAGTATTCGTGCAGCCATTAAGTGAAAAAAAAAAAAAAGCTCTGTTAAACAACATCGCGGAAGTAAATTATATGCTTACATTAACTTTAGAAATTGGGTCAGACATGAAGGAATGCACCAACAGTGACTGTACCGAATACAAATAATAGAATATACAGTATTAATATCATCATCAATATCAATAGCATCAGCATGGGAGCAATCTGGAAATACAAAACATCTCAGTAAATTACTTTTGCTTTTACAAGGCCTGAATCTCAGTCCTATTAAACAGGCGTGCCTGGGTTTCGAGGGCTGCTTTACGAGTATAGGTGGTACAGCGGTTGAGGATCTCTTGGGTTTTTGGTCGAGGGGGCACTTCTGGGTACAGTTTGGAAGGGCTGCTGGTTTCCTTATTTGTAGGACGGCTTTGAAACTCCATACAAAAAGCACTGTTAGGACTGTCTGGTTTTGCGTCAATTTCTGATGGTCTCCGGATTTCTTCCCACTCAGAGTCACACAGGCTCTGTCCCAGAGAATCAGAGGAACTGGAGCAGAAGTCAGTGTCATCACTGAAGCTGCTCTTGCGGCTGCTGAAATCATTTTGTTGACCTGAAGCATTGTCATCCAGAGGCTCAGAGAGTACCTCGAGAGAGTGGGACTTGTGGAAGTGAGATTTGTGAGTTGGGTGAGAGAGCGCAGATGATAGAGTGGTCAGATTTAGGTTGGAGCTATGCAACTTTCTCTGCATGCTAAACATAGGGTTGGAGTATGGCTGCATGTATATAGAGGGCAAATACCCTTCTTTTCCATTATATCTGTAAAAACAAAGTAATGTAATTTAAATTTAAATGTCATGTCTCTTAAGTAAATAAACCACCACATAAAATTAAAGGGCATTTAAATAAAATGTGTCATCAAGTACTGTACAAAATTAATAACACATTTATAATATATCGATTACAACTGCATACATTCTAAGAGCTATGAAGTCATATTCCTCCAAAGAAACCTGCAGTGTAATGTCTGTAATCAATAATAAACAACAGTTGTTGCACAAAGTTACAAAAAAAAAACATATGAGTTAAATATTGAGAATTATTTAATAACTCAAAGAAATTATTTGGAAAGTTTTGTTGTTTGGGGAAGTAAATTTGTTTGGTCAGACCAGTCAAAAGTTTGGACAGAAATTTAGATTTATTTTCGACATTCTGGAACAATACTTATATTTTTCGAAATGTTAAATGACAAATATGGCATTAGGTAATTAAGTAACAACAGCAAGAACAACTTTTAGTTATTTTAAGACATGAAGGTCAACTGTTCTGGAATAGTTCTTGCAAGAACAATATTGTCAAGGGCATTTGCAAAACCCATCAAGCACCATAATGAAACTGGCTCTAAGGAAGATCATCCAAAGAAAGCAAGACTAAAACCTACCTCTGCTGCAGGGTTTTAGAGTTTAAACCCTTAAAAATCACCAATTAACTGCACCTCAGATTAAAGCCATTATGATGTCTTTACAAAGCATTAGTAGCAGACACATCTCAATATCAAGTGTTGAAAGGAGATTACTGCATATTTTGTATGCCTTCAGTATTGTTTTACAATGTTTTAAAATAATAAAAATCAGGAAAGACCAGGGAATTAGACGGTGTGTCCAGACTTTTGACTGGTATTGTAGATATGCGAGGAATACAAGATGGAACTGTGGAGATTTAATGGGCAATTAAAGAGAGGGTTCTGTAAGAGAGGGTTCCAGGAAAAATTTCTTCAGTAAACCAAACGCTAAGAACCCTACAGTAGGTTTTACTCACAAACTGTGTACTAGTAATATCTTGTATATATTTTAACACTGTGCTATAATAGAATGCTTATTCTAATGGTACAATGGTCCCAAAAACAGCTAGAACATGTTACCTAACTAGCCACCAGCCATCATCAGACTCCTGAATAACCTCCACGATGGCTCCGATATTTACGGAAAGCTCATCCTTCATGGTAGAGGTGTAGTTTCTTATAGCACAGTACAAAGGCACTAGGGGAATAAAAATGGAGATTAAAAGTCTTTGAAAAAAACCCACTTTCAAATGGTCTTTTAAAAGTCCAAATTTATAATCGTCATCTCACTATGCCAACAACTTACTTTGACTTCTTGTACTGGCAAGTCCATCTTTCTCCTTTTCTTCATCCACACACAACTCCAAGTAGGGAGCAGGGAACCATGCTAAGCGCTTCTCTTCATTCTCTACCAGCCACCATCCTAATGATTTCAAACAGAAACATAAGCACAAGTAAATCAACAATATAATTATTCTTTACCTTATTGCATAGAAACTGGGCAGGACATACCAGATGGCTCTTTAATGAGTACTTCTAGAGTTTCATCCACAGTCACGCTGAATGCTCTGTTCTTGGTGTCCTTCGTCTCATATGGAGCTAAACACTGATACACTTTGCAGACATATGGCTGAGATATGTTCCCAACACTGTGGCGCTTACTACTCAGGTCAACTTTTGGTTGTCCATTGGCATCTTCTGGTTGAAAAATCATTATGCTGAAAAATAAGCCCAAAGTATTCCTTCAGACGAAGCATTTGGTAATTGCTTTATTTTATTGTTAAATTAAAAATTAACATTTTGTTATCATATTATACTATTTTAATTATATTTGTTCATGTCAAAATAGAAAAACTGTTCAATAGCTTCAGGTCTGGCCACACAATCATGCCCTTAGCATACTTTTCCTAAGAGTATAGGCCTGTTCACACTCTCAATATATCCTCTTGCTTTTATCCTAACTCAAGACCCTTGTTAATAGTCATGGTAGAAAGTAGGATACCTGTTCTGTGCAAACTCAGGCTGCAGCTCCTCTTCCTTGGGAATAAAGAAATTAATGAGGTCAGAGGACTGAGAGATGTTCGGTTCACAGCGGAGCAGCTCAGTCCAGTAGCGCTCCAGAGCTTTTATTTGCTGCAAACACTGAACTGGAGTCTTCCTCTGGAGGTTCAGCTTCAACATTAAACCTGATAAAAGAGGATTCAGCATTTTTTAATTATCAATAATACTTTGGATTTGGATAAACAACATGCTCTGATCATCACTGTACCTCCAAATCTGGGCAGAACTCTATCCTGATGGCAAAATTTCTTCTTTAGCTGCTTCTGTTTAAAAATAAATAGAAATAAAAAGGGAAAATGTGAGCTTGCCTTACTGAACTAGCAGAAGTTTCTAAAACACTTAACATGGGGGGAACAATGTTCTTAGAGAGACAGAGAGAGAGAGAGATTTTTATTTTAGCCAGTTGTAGTAGTTCCAGCAACAGCAAAATGGAACATAACCTTCATGCAGTAATCAACAGCACAGTGACTAGACTGTAACGGGTAAAGTCAACACCACAAATAGTGACACAGGGGTTTAAAATACCCTGATTGTTATAAGTGAAGTGTTTATTATGTTCTTTCTTTATGACAAGATCAAAATATCACAAATCTCTACTGATATACAAATTAGATGCTGTCCAAAGTACATAAATGCACTTGAAAAATAATATTGCTTTCCATATATACTGTAGGATCGTTTTTGTATGGAAACAGGTGAACCTGACATTTTGTAAAAACCTAGAAACACACTCACACTCTATTTGTCAAAACATTACCTGAATTATATCATAATGCAAATATGAAGAACAGAGTTTTTCAAATGTTATAAACATATAGGAAAATAAACAGCTCTGAAATAAAAAAAGGAAATATGTGCATTTTTTGTTGATTAACATTATCACATGAATGCTAATGAACTAATTCAATAGACTTTTGTATAGAATATAGACCAGTGTAAGATGTCTCCCTAATAAGCAACTCAGATGAATCATTATTGTCTTGATCATTAATTGTTTTGGAACATCATGCAACAGTAATACATTTTTAATCATATTCTGGTTCTTACGTGAAGGTGCTTGAATTCTCGGAGCGTCCTGTATACAATCACATCGGTCTGATCCGACCACAGTACAGATGCCGTGTACAGCTGAAACACAAAACAGACTGTTACAATTCCCATGCAACGGGTTCTAGTTATTCTGATATACTTATCACAATGCATTCTTACTTTACTGTTGTCTTTGTACATGATGCCCAGAATACGGACGCGCAGGGGATAGCGTTGATCATCCATCGTGAGGTGAGCAGAGTGCTGGTTTAAGGCTTAATGCGGATTTTCAACAGACGTGAGGTGCGCGTGCAGCTCTAAATCATCTTCACCTGCTCCGGTGATTTCTATATCAATACACCTAGGCGCCAGCCAATCACCTCACAGTGGGCGGGACTCTCTGAATTACATCATTCCTCTAAGCTTCATTTAAAAAAAATCAGCAATACATATGCAAGAAGTACACACCCATACTTTTGTAATAAAATGTATACAACAAAATGTCACGAAGGAAATTGTTTCTCCAGTGGCTGCATATTTAAAAAGATACAAATACAATAGGATAAGGGAAAAAGAGAGAGAAATAAAATTAAATATAAACAGATATAAATAGAATAAAAAATATATAGAAAAAACTAAAAAACTAAAAAACTACAGACTGTACAGAAAGGTGCAGAATTGTATCTTTTAAATCATTTAAAAGTAAAAAAACAACAGTAAAATTACATTTCTGAGCCTAGATTGATAATCAGTTTGAGGACTAGACTGAGACAAACAGGTAAAATCTTGAAATCACCCTTTCTACCATGAACAAAAGTATACTTCAATTTAAAGCAAAAGGTAAAACATCGGTAGAGTCACAATTTGGTTAGCCTGGGCCATTTGAAAGACATCTTTGTGCAATGTGATCTGATGAAAGCAATGGATTTAAAAGCTGAAAAGTTTCAGAAGTGGCAGAGCAGCAATAATAATGATAATGATAAGGGTGCAGCCAGGAGAAATAATTTCTCATAATTAGTACTACAATTATAAAGAACAGGAATTGGTGTCTGTTTATTTCGTGCATGTCTGGCAATATCTATTACATTGTATTAGGTATTAACTACAACAGTTACTGACTGTATATTAAATGCACCTACATAAATAAAAAGAGCAACATTTTGTTTTATATAAACAAACTAAACAAAAACAAATAAATTTTCAAGTGATACCAAACTTTTGAGTGGTATATAAAATATGTGAAAATAATAAAATAAAGGTTTTAATAACTACACAAGTCCACATGTCACATTCTTATAACCCTATATCTGAAGCTAAGCTGTTTATGTCAATTGTATGCAAAGTATTGACACACTTAGCCAAATTACATATTTTGCAGATTTTTTAAACTGAAATGAAATCTCTCCGGTGAATTAAATACTGCATATTCACTTAAATATTAATGGACTATTACTTAATACTGTACTTGATGAAAATAGAAATTGTGGCATGGGCAATAGTTTGGCCACCCTTTTAAGTTATACTTAATGACATATTGTAGTTCAGAGCTTTACATTTTGCTTTGCCTTCCTGACCAGCATGCAGGAACAATGTTAACAAATAAAATATTTGTTAGCATTGTCAAATTGTTATATAGATGAAGAATAGTACATCGTGTGCTGTTATCGGAAATATATGTGCCATGGTAACCCTTCATGCTGACTGTTGTTTTAATTTGAAAGCACACCCTGTTCTTTTTTCGGCTTGTTTTTCTAATTACACAGAGCCCAAGAATAGGAGGGCTGAAAGGTGTCTCTTTAAGCCAAAAATGTCTCTGTATAGAGGTCACTCATGGTCCAAACAAACACACAGAAAAAACCCTCACAGTGTAATAACCTCTGTTTTTGTCTGTTTGTCTTTCACTCTTATCAAATGAATACTGTGAGACTGTCTCAGTAATAGTCTCAGTAATATGTCCATTATGTCCAAATTCACATGGATAATGCATGCTATCTATTTGTTTTCCATAACAATTCCATAAGTTTTATAATATTAAAAGTCCAAATTCCCAGCAAGCGGTAATCGGCTACTGAGACAGTTGACATTTAAATCAGAGACCTCACTGGCACTATCATGACATTTAATCAAAATAAGCCAACAAAACAGCCAATCCAAGCTATCATCTATTTGTAATTTCTCCACAATACCATAGTGTGTTATGGAAGCACTTCAGAGGAAAGATGGTGCAGGTGTCTCTTCAAACCTGGGGTGGTGAGAGGAAGCTGGCTATTCAGATAAGAAGGCAGCTGATCTGAGGTCACTAGCATCATTAAGGCCTGTGAAGGACTGCCAAGACTCATTCCATAGAGGGCTGCTCAAGATCAGATCTCCAGTCCAATCTGTCAGAGCTATAATGTAACAACATCATCACCTGGGAAAGAAACTCCATCTGCATGTTTTTGTCTTCTGCAATGTAAAATTCAATGTGAACCTGATACATAATGCTCACAGGGAGTAGACAATGCCGCAGATAAATTCTCAAATCTGATTGATCAGTAAGTGCAATGCTGCAAGATGCATGAAATCATTATATTATGTTATATATAAATATACACCAATCAGTCATAACATTAAAACCACTGGCAAGTGTAATGAGTAACAGTGATTTCTTCATTACAATATGCTCTGTGTCTTATGTGTCAAGCACGTTTAGGTCATTTTTCTGGTTATTCTCACTGATGAGTGGTTTTCTAAAGGTTAAAAAACAGTTTAGTCCCAATCCCTTGAGTTCTCTTCACATTGTGCATGTGGAAATGCTTTTATTGTCACTAATAAACATTTCATCAAACATTTAAGTGATCTCCAATCACGATCATTAAAAAATTTCCTTCCTTGAGGATGATGGCTCACCACTATCCTTTCAGGCTCTACCAATGTGTTTGACAGTTCTTCACAAATTTTAGTTGTTTCAGCAATCTCTTAAGTTGTTTTCTTTACTTGATGCAAACCAATAAATAATGTCTTGTGACAATAATGTCTTGTGACAAGGTTGTTTTAAGAAATGAGAAGCTACTTTCATGGTTTTCTGCATTAAGTTGTAATAAAATAATTATCTAAGCCAAGAGTATTGACAAATATAATGTGCCTAAAATAATATCACAAAAAATCTCATCTTTCATGTCTTTATTCATGTACATTATATTTGAAAACACACTTTACTTAGATGAAGATCAAATCACATTATATGACAAATTAATGCAGAAAACCATGAAATTACAAAAGATTCACATACTTTTTCTTGCCACTGTAGTTCCAAGGCATTTTGGTTGTACAAAAGTAGGAAAGAGCCTCTTTACAAAGGCTTCAGTTCTATTCTGAATACAAACTGTTTAGTTGTCCATTCTATGGTTTTTGTAAATTGTGTATATCTCAGTAACCCAGGGAATTATTTTAGGCACACTTTTGATTTAAAAATGAGTGTTTGTATTACTGACATGTGAGAATGTTTTGAAAGTTGAGGCACTGGATTGCATATTGGAGGATCGGGGTTCAAGCCCCCACCAGGTCACCATATGCACCCCATACAATACAACCAACAGTGTTGACTGAAAGGGCATCCAGTATAAAACCTGTCCATGATACTCTAGTTTGTTCTTTTCACAATTGATTTTCCCACCATTTTTTGTTTGCAGAACTTTAATTGATGTAGACGTGTATGTAGAATTTCACATCAAATAAGGATTGATATAGAGAGAGAGAGAGAGAGAGAGAGAGAGATTTCCATAAGCAACCAAATGCAGATCTGTTAAGAGTCATTCAGAGTTCTGACTTCAGCTGTTTAACCACTATACTGTACATATAAAATACTGTATGCAGCCTTGCATAAGTGAAAGGCAAAGGGAGGAGGTGGTTGGTTCAGATTAAAAAGCCTAGTCAAACAAGGAAACAAAACTCTCAGTAAACTTACAGTAAATCCCAAGATAGGATTATCATTTAGGGGAATTGATTTGATACATTTCTGTTTGCTAATGCAATGGTTACCTTAGGACCAGCCAAGGCATACATATCAACAGCAGCCCTTACTCACACTTATGGGAGAGTCCAAGTCTGGGTTTGTGCAAGAACAACTTTTAGCCACAGGTGACAGGTAAAATAAGACATCAACATGTTTACTGTGTTTGTTAACATCTTAAAAGACTATTAGTAGTTCTTAATGCCACAGTAAACCGTTTCACCCTAACTACGGGCAGCTGTAACCCCAAACAGTGGAGAACAATATTTGCATACACAAATATTGTTTGACTGAACTTTGGACTTGTGATTAAGTGTAACTAATCAAATTACAGTATGTGCACTTGCGATAAAAAAAATAATAATTGAACGACAATTTCCTGTTACAATGGCAATGAATGTTCTAGCACAAGTTTTAAGTTTTGTAATCAAAGGAAGGTGGTTGTTCATGAAATATATCATAAATCTAGTCACTAGATTACCCAAATCCTAGTACAAAACACTGAGATTTATTCACCTTAAGTATATTAAACTGAATGGAAACGTTTTCTTATCCAATATCTCATCATGACTTTTTATTTATTTTTTTTTTTTATTGCATCTGTTTATTAACATTTTAACAAACAACAAGCAAACAGACAATGCCCATCTCCTGCAATGCTAGTGAAAAGGGGTAAGAGAGAGAGAAAAAAAAAGAGGCATTATTGCATCCCAAAACTCAAAATATTGCTTAACGATACATCAATATAATCCAGGTATGGAGTCCAAACT
>JAQMYJ010000006.1:10533607-10551035 GCA_030014305.1 Clarias laeviceps | reverse complement strand
ATAACATAACAGCCTCGCTTATCCTTAACACTATTCAGAATCTTAAACTGTACATCTTTATTCACCAATATAGCTACCCCCCTACTACTAGTTGTGAAAGAGGAAAAATAAATATGACCTATCCACTTATGTCTAAGATTAGAGTGCTCCCTGTCATTCAAATGGGTCTCCTGCAACAGGGCCAAATCAACATGCTCTTTACTCAGCCAATCAAAACAGATGGAATTTTCTGTTCTGTATAAGACATTGGAATGTTTGCAGCGGTATAAAACTGCCTTAAAAATAATGGTTAAAATAATCAAAAATAAACTGTCTACACATTACAGCTTTATTACAGTATAAGGACCTACTACATTATACTGATGTTTTTAATTTCATCACTGAAGGCTGTCACTAGTGTATAATGTGTGGTTTACTGTAGTATTACTGGGAATTACTATAGATTAATTGAAGGCAACATTTACAATATCATGAGATTAAGCCTTATGTTACTTACAATTTGGAAATGGGTTTTTAAAAGTTTAACTGGGTTATGCTGTTAATATAAAGCCTGTAGATCAAAGATTTTCAGCAGAATCCTAACTGGAGTATAAAATTTGTTGAGATGTTCACAGAACAGTGGAAGTAGAGGTTCATCAATCTCAATCTACGTACTGTAGGTTCATATACATAAAAAAAACACTGAGTTTTTTCAATGTCATATAATATAGAACATCGCCTCACCTTTACACAATTTAATCAAATAAAAAAGAAGACAATAGAAAGATTTATTTTATGAATCTTTGTGTCTTAGTGCATAACTCTGTACTTCTTTGGTAGCAGGAACATTTGTCTGTGTACTCTTGTTACCAAACTGAAACAGACAATATGTCTTATAAGGAAATGCTTACTAGCAATAGCTAGTTTAACAGGAAACACATTATTTAACAGGAAACACATGACAACTTACATGAGCCTGTTTCCTCAAAGTTTCACAACATTTCCATTATTACATTTAGTTACAACTTAATTCACTTGTGTAGCAAATTTGCTATTTAAATGATTTGAAGTCTGTCAAACATTGATCATGTCATAAAATCCAAAACCAAAATCATGTTTAATGGCTTTGTGTACGCAGCTAGTTTATGTCACGCTGTGATCGTGTCCTCCATTTAATAGTGGACAGCGTCGTCATTACCTTTTATGTCGTACTGTGAGGTAAAAATATGTTTGCTGAAACATTGGAGCAGCATGAGGAGCGCCAGCGAGTTGACTGAACACATCATTATGCTGTACGAATGCATCTTGCATTCACAAAAGAAAAAAAAATTATAACATGACTTAATAATTATGGCTTAATGTTTCATAATTCTGACTTACATTTATGAGATAATAAATCACAATTATTGGATATTAAGTCACAATTACAAGACCTAATAATGATGAAATATTAAGAAATAATTATGAGAATTTTTTAGATGTTTGAATGTGCTTCCATAATGCCGCATTACCTTGCCATTTTACCTTTTGTTTTCCATGCTTCAGGACTGAGTCTTAATCCAGAATTATTTTTCCTTTCGTTCTTTCTTTCTTTCTTCTTTTCTTTCTTTCTTTCTTTCTTTCTTTCTTACTTAAACATTTTGACATTAATAAAATTTACTTGAAAATTTTGTTATTTGCCAATGAAAAAGTACATAGTATGTAAAAATATTAACTGTCTGCAAAAAATCTGCTGAGGGTGTCATTTATAAGATCTCCAGGCCTACAAAAGTGTTTATAAGTCAGAGAAACTGCCCTTCCAGGAAAACAAAAGCTATGGCAATGGGACTAAACATGCTGTTTCCATCAGACTAGGCACTCATGGGAAATGCAGGGAATCCACAATTATTTAATTGTCTGTTAAAAGATCAAAGGACAACAGAATAAAAAAATACATTGTGTTACAAAGGCTCTGCAGTGCACCACCAAAGCCTGGCCCTACACTTAACACACCTACAGTATTCATTTCTGAGGTTTCATTAACAACATTGTACTTAAAAAAAAGATCATCTACAAACATTGTAGGCTATATTTCAGATAATACATTACATTAATAATGCATTGCACACAGAACCTATATCCTGTTTACTATCTGACCATTTTGATTCATACACACACATTCACATTCTATACAAACTTAAATAATTCTTTTGATTGTGTAAAGCTGCTTTGCGACAATGACAACTGTTAAAAGCGCTATGCAAATTGAATTGAATTAAATTACTGATGCAACCAACGCCTTCATTTATAAAGCCTTTATTATCTCACATTAATTATGGTGCATTATTTAGATTCATAGCCTAGATTTGTAGTCCCTACATTTGTACGTCAGATGATTAGAGTAAAATGAGCAAACTGGTTTGGACAAATTGTATTTTATTTCCCTTTCTTTTCAACCTGAATCTTTTGTCAGTGCAGTTGAATAGAAGTTATTGAAGATGTGTTCACAGTATGCAAAATATTTTATATTAAATATATTGTTATTAATAATAATTATACTATACTAACGTTATGATTGTTAGAAATAAAGCAAACCAGTGTTTCCTGATTCTTTTACTGTAAGATACTGCTCTGGAGAAAGGAAGTTAAAATATTTAGGTCATCACATAACTACAATCTAGCAAATGATAATGACATTTACAGACAGTGTCTGACATTAAATGCATAGAGTAAATACTGTATGCACAAAGTAGTGATGGCTAGAAAAAAGCTCTATATAAAGCTTTTTGCATCCTTATGTACAGTATACTGCCCATATGTGATACAGAAACATAAAAAGCACCATAGATAGACTTACTCTGACTTATAATTACAGTAGGATGTTGCTAAAAGCTGTATACATTATATATGCAAAGCTATAATACATTTATATATGAGTATACAATTTGCTAGATAAAATTATTCATTTATAATTATATGTACACAATATGAACTAACTTTCTCATAATTTGTTAGTTATACATTTTATTTATATATTGGAAATGTCACAGATAGATATTATCTGGAGAGATAAGGAACAATTTTATGGTGAAGATGATGAGGATCAGGTTTGATGATGATCAGATTTATCAGGTTTATGTAAATGGACATTGGTGCCTCAGCGGTGAGCATCCAGCGTAAAACCTGAACCAAGTTGTGCGGATCGAATGATCCGCTGTGGCAACCCCTTGACCCCTGGAGCAGTTAAATGACCAACAACAACATCAGGTTTATGGAAATAATGAAATAGAGGGATGTAATCAAATTAGTTTTTCAAAAATCTTCACACAGAACAGGTTGGTCCTTTTCAAAAATCTAGCAGAAATAACAGAAAAATCAATGTATTAGTTTAGAAAACAGAGGAACATCAATTTGAGTTGCCAGAAGTTTGCTGCTTATAAAAATTTCAAAAGTATTTATCAATAAAATTAATACAGTAGAAAAGTCTAAAACTAGGGTCATGAGTACTTTGCATATGCATGAGTACTATACTGTAGCATATTGTATAAGAATGTAGTACTGCCTGCATTAAACAATTTAAATAACAGTGAGAATAGATCACAAAATGGGAATGAAAGAAAATCATGAAGCAATAGGCATAATGTAAAATTTACATATAAGTGGCCCAAATAGCACTGAATAGCCATTTTAATTTGTACATTAATTTGTGAAGATACAAGTAAATAAAAGATCATGTTATGAGTACAGTACATTTGAATACCAATATATTTCAGTTTGCCAAGGGGTTGGGGGGATTGACGATTTTAAAATGATAGGCCTATTACTCTAAATTTCTATAATTAAAGTTATTATTTTGGGGAGTTTGCATAATATAGTATAACATGCTTAATCTACAATTAACAAATTTTTATTTACTTGAATGTTGTGGACTTTTCTGTGCAGCAAGCATTATACTTCCAACAGTTTTGGAGAGGCACCTTCATTATTTTTAATTAAACCTCTGTATGGTTTGAGCAAAGTGTATAAATAAATATGCATGTTCTGTCTTCATTTACTGTAAAACCATCAAAATGGATGGGATTTTCCCACCATTGTGGCACGACTGTGTTTTTTTCTGCCACCCATTCCTTTATCTTTCAATAAGCACCTGAAGGCTTATACTCTTAAAAATAACAAGGAACCAAACAGTTGTATGCCACTCCCTGATACCGTAACTGCTGCTAACACAACTTCATTTTCATTTTTGACAAAATGAAAGCTTTTCCCATGTTGATGATTTAAAGGATGTTGTATAACATTGACATGTCTACAGGATTTACAACATACCTTAGTTTAGAGGTGATCAAACTGTATGGGGTGAAGGTTAGGTGAAAAATCCCCCTCCCCCCATAAAATAAAGCAACATATAAATAAACAAACTAACATAAAAATAAATAAATAAATAAATAAATAAATACATACATACATACATACATACATACATACGTACATACGTACGTGTGTACATACATACGTACATACGTACGTGTGTACATACATACTGTACATACATACATACAGTACATACAGTACATACATACATACATACAGTACATACAGTACATACATACATACATACAGTACATACAGTACATACATACATACATACATACATACAGTACATACATACATACATACATACATACATACATAAATACATACTGTAAGACTATACATCAGTATAGTTTGCTTAAAGACAGTGTACAGTATGAACTGTGCTTCTGTGTGATTTACAAAATGCTTCAGTATAGTTTACATGATGTTTCAGTTGGCACTGTGCTTTACAGTATTTTCAAGCAGGGGCTTCAGAAAAACTCTATGCTTTAGAAAGACTCTACTCTATGCTTTTACTATTCTATGCTTCAGTATAGTTACAGTAACACTCTGCTTCACTATACTCTGTAATAGGCCTCAGTTATACCATATATACCAGAGGTGTTCAAGTCCAGTCCTGGTGGGCCAGTGTCTATAAGATTTTGGTGATTTTTATTATTTATTTTTTTGCAACTTATCAGTTAATTGCCAGGGTTGGTGATGTGTTTAAATGTAGATAAATAAGCAAACTGCGCTTTAAACTAGACCTACAAAATATTCCAGTCTCTAATATGCTTCAGTATAGAATATATTCTGCTTCAGGATAGTCTACACTGTCATTTATCATTGTCTAATTTGTATAATCTACAGTATGCTATTCTAACTTATAGTACTAAAGATGCAAAATCTATCCTTAAATACATGTACAGTAAGCAGTTCCACAATACTGAGCTAAGCAGTGCATTCTGTAATCTTGTTTTATACCTGAACTGCATCCAGTAGATGGCAATAAATTCACATTACAGCACATTCATTTTTCATTCCTTTCATCTTCTATACTGCTTATCCTATAACTGGTCGCTGGGACCTTGGCCCTATTCCAGGAGACTTTCATCATGAGGTGGAATACATCCTGGACAGGGTCCTAATCCATCAGGGACACTACAGGCATTTGGTTATGCCAATTAGCCTAATCTGCATGTCTTTGGACTGTGCGAGGAAACTGAAGTACCCGGAGGAAACCTACTAAGCACAGAGAGAACTTTTCTTTAAATGTCCCCTAGATTATAAATGCAAATGCAATTGAAATTGAAACTCATTCATTTGATTCAATCATTCGATTCAATTACCTAAACTTAATTTAGGGTCACAGCAAGTTTCAGATCAAACATTTAGTTCAAGTTAATGTATTATCACTTATTTAGAAACCCCATTAAAATGATCTAATTTCTAATGTAAGTTTAAGGAATAAACCACAAAGACATTTTAAATGACATGTTCTTTGTCCAGGTGGCGTGGTGCCATAGTGATTAGCATCACTATGGCACCACATTGTTGCCTCACACATCCAGTTTCTCTGGGTACTCCAGTTTCCTCCCACAGTCCAAAGACATGCAGATTAGGCTAAGTGGCATTCCAAAATTGCCCGTACTGTGTGTGCCCTGTGATGGAATGGCACCCTGTCCAGGGTGTACCTCGCCTTGTACCCAAAGTCTCCTCCCTTGGTTAGGCTCCAGGCTTTTCGAACCCTGTACACATTATCAGCAGTATAGAAGATGAATGAATGTATTTTTTTAACTAACGTTACAACAATTCAATACTTATTTTGGGATTAAAAGGAAATGTCATCTATACTATATTGTACATAAAATTTGGGCTAATTTCATATTGTGAGTAATATTACTATTAAAGATAATAGAAAATGTTTTTTAAATGAATCTTTACTTTTTATTTTGTCAGCAGTGCTTTAAAATTCTTGATATGAAGATAACTAACTAATAAAAATATACATCTTTTCAATACCATCCTTTTCTTTGTCAACAGGAAAAGCGACTTTTATTTTATAACGGAAGTTTATTGCCTTACGTATGACAGGAAGGTCAATGTGGAGGTTTTAAACTCGTGTTGTGAGATTTGTACGTGTTTAAATAATTTGTATGTGCTTAGAGTTAAAAGTCTGATCTTTAAGCCGAGTCGTGTGTGTTAGCTTGTGGTGCGTAGGGCAATTCTTCATGATTAGCGTTATAGGACATTGCAGGAGTGGTACATGTGGGTAAAGCAGCGATGTTGCAGAGTGTGTTTAAGTGTCACCGGCAGGTCTCTGGAGCTCTGCTGTCTTTTACTGCGCGATCATTAGCATTAACTTCACCAGCGCACGTGCAGAAAGCTCTGTACGGAAGTGCTACAGCAGGTGAGGTCCTTAGATCACTGTGCAGTCAGGTAGAGTGTGAGTGTCTTGTGCTTTAGGTTTATTTATTCTGTTCTCTTAAACAGAGCGTAGGAAATTCTACCAGGATGTCAGTATCTCTCAAGGTGAAGGTGAGCATCTCTTCAGATTTTTTTTTGATCCATGAAGCATTTTGTATTACTGTGTACAGTACACTGCGTGGCCTAACAAACTAGCAAAAAGTCTCTCTCACACACGCTAATATTTAACTTGCCTGCATTTTGCATTGATTACAGCTGTCGCATTGTTTCCATAAGTTTCCATAAGCTTATGCATTTACATTTATTACATTTGGCAGACACCCTTATAAAGCAACATTTTTTTAAATTCTCATTATATATCTGAGCAGTTGAGGGTTAAGGGCCTTACTCAAGGGCCCAACAGTGCCAACTAGGTGGTTGTGCGGTTTAATCCTGGGACCTTCCAAACCAACGCCTTAACCACTGAGCTACCCCTGACCCCGTCATGAAATTATGCAATGTCACAAAATAAATTTTCATCCAGAGTCTCATTAATTTCATAAAGATCTTGCATTGATGATGATGAGAAAGTCGGATCGCTGCGTAAAGCATTCTCAGTGGGGACTGAGTGTGAGTTCTGCTGTCATCACCCTTTGAATATGCTGGTGCCATTGGGATAGGAAAAAAAAAAAGGCATTGATGTGATAACCTGGTTATTCAGTATATTCATCTGACCTCATTTTTTGCTAACCTTGCTGGACAATAAGTTGATCCTTCTGTAACAGAGTAACATCTTTGCCATGACCATTGGATATGTCTTCTGACATGGTGGTTTAAAAAAAAATCATATTAATTAAAAATATTAACATATTAATCACTGCAGTAATTGTCCAATGGAAGGCTCTTACCCATTTGCTTATTTAAATCCAGGTAGTGACTTTTTTTCTTTGCCGAGCAATGTAACAATGCATTTAATTATTGAGTATCTAGAACAAGCATGTTGTCATGGCATAATACTGGTTGTTGTCTGATACAGGTGGGCTGTTTGAGATAAACTTGGACAGGAGAAAGCTAAAAACTCCAGGGGGAAAACTTTTTACTGTGCCCAATGAAGCCCTGGCCATTGCTGTTGCAACGGAATGGGACGCTCAGAAGGACACGCTAAAATTCTACACCATGCATCTAGTAAGAAACTTTAATGAAACATAGATTTGTGAGATTATACTGGGATCATTTTTTTTGTCTAATAATGTGTTTTTATATTGTTATTATTATTATTATTTTTTTTTTAAATAGAGCACTCTGTGTAATACAGCAATTGATAACCCAACACAGCGAAACAAAGACCAAATGATCTCTGCTGCCCTGAAGTTCCTAGATACTGACACCATTTGGTATGCTAACTGAGTGCCTTTTATCATTTTCAGTTTAAATAGTTGAAAGAACTTAGATCCGTAAAAGACATTTATCTAATTTTAATCTAAGTTTAATTATTTCATACTTGAAATTTTGGTAAATTGTATAATCAAGAACAAAATACAGTCTTAAGAGCAGGCAGTCAAACTGATGCATTTGGTTGTGAATAAAATGGGTTTATTCACAACCAAATGCATCAAATGACAAAGACCCTGTCACATGAGGTTAAATTCTATTAACACATCTGTGTCCACATGGTCCAAGGTGAAGTGTCACCTCCAGATCGTGCCACGGTGGTGGAACTTAACCAATTCCTTACCATATTCTTCATGTGCTCAGGCCATGTAAAAAGATGAACGGTTCACTGTTTGTGAAGAATAATGGCCTAAAAGTTATATCTCTCAGGTCAAATTATCCTATAAAACATGTACACAGTTACACAGAAGAAAGGAACATTTAACTCATGAATCACACACATACATTGGATTAAAACTTGTACTGAATAAATGCATAAGAAGTAATACTAAGTATTATTGAAATTTGTTATTACATGTCTTCAGTTACAGAGTAGACGAGCCTCCAGGACTTGTTGAATTACAGAAGAATGAATGGGACCCTGTTATGGACTGGATTGAAAAAAGGTAACCTTCTATGAATCATTGTTACAAATACTGTCTTTGCATGACATAAACATAGAGAAAATTCTAATTTGCTAATCTGTTATATGTTTGTATACTTTTAGGTACAACGTTGTCATTGGGTCATCCTCTAGTATAATGGGCCCGCAAATCCCAGAGGAGACCAAAGAAACATTTCGTCAGCAGCTTAATTCTTATAATTTGTGGTCTCTGACAGGTACAGAAACAGTAAATATATCTTTCATGTTTGAATGTGTTTGCATGTTTTGGTTTTTATATCTGGAGTATACTTTTTAGTGAGGCATCTAACTGTGGTTCTCATGTTTATAGTTGTTTGTGCAAAAGGTTGCTGAGTCATGTTTGTTGCACTTTATGATGTGATGTAGTGGCAGACGTTTGTGTTGTCAAATTAATCTTGCAGTTAAACATCAGGGCCCGTATTCACAAAGCTTCTTAAGCCTAAAAGTTGCTCCTAGTGACAAAATTCTAAGAAAATTCTTAGAACTATGACATTTTCTTAGAATTTCCCCTAAATTTAGGACAAAATCTTACTAAAGATAAAAATGATTCACAAAACATCTTAGCCCTAAAAACAGCTTTTAAGGTAAAAATTGTTAAGAGTAGAGAGGAGGACTTTTAAGAGGGTTAAGAGTTTCTATAGCAGAGGTCAAAATGGTGGAAAGAAGAAATATTCTCCAAACACTGAACATAAAGCTAAAAGTAAACACTGCTCTTCTGTCCAATTTGGTTTTCTTGTTCTTTTACTTCCTTCCATCTCTCTTGTTGACTACATACCATCCAAAAGTGCAACTTAAATAGCCTGTCCTGCAATCATGTAAATCGGTAAATGGTGAGCCATTTTGCTCCCATCAATCTGAAATGGATTACAAGTAATAAAATCAGTGTGGTAAATAAATGTATGAACTTAAATATACAAACTACTGTGTGGAAATTGGTTGCTTCAAAAGTAGATATATTTTCAACATTTGGCTGTTTAATTAACTTTAAGATATTTAGCCTATAACAGAAACTTAAGCCTATAGTTATAATTATCCAATTTCTTCATATACAAACATAATGATTTCATTGTCTGTTCTATTATCATATATTCTATTTACTCAAAGAGCGCATTTCAAGACCTTTGCAGATTTATCAATCAATCACAGTTCTTGAATTGCACACCACAGTTGCTCTGAGTAGTTTCCTAAATCACTTTTATTCTAGGATCCCAGCTAGGCCTTTTTAAGCTAAGATAGGAGCTTTCTGAGAGAATTTTAAGAAGCTTTGTGAATATGGGGCCAGATCTTCTGAATGCTAGGATATAAATTGGTTTTCTATGTTCTTTAGGTGTAATGTTTTATGTTCGTATTTCATGTATATTAAATATTTTGTTGTTGTTAACCCTTACATATCAATGTTAATTAGAGTGCAAATTTGTGTGATTCCATGATTTCAAATATTTACTACAGTATATGTAAACTCAATATAAAGCAACTGGGAATTATTTCTGTTATATACACTGCCCAGCCAAAAAAAAAAAAATGATGTCACCACTTCAGAAGGGTCAAATTATTGCCCTGCATCAAGCACTGAAAAGCAATTAAGGAGATTTGAAATTACTGGAAGATAAAGCGATGCACCCTCCATGTACAGTATAGTGGCCACTGTACAAGCCTCTTGAGGCAGTGTTATGATCTGGGGTTGTTTCAGTTGGTCAGGTCTAGGCTCAGCAATATTATGTGGCAATAACATGAAGTCACCTGAATGTCCTGAATAAGCAGGTTATCAATCTGTTGGACTTTTTGTGAGTATGGTTCTGGGAGTATGAGGAATCATTTTCACACATGAATTTGCCACCATACCGTGCAAATCGGATCTTTTGGCCGGGCAGTGTATCTATTTCTTAGTATAAGGTACACAAAATTTTTTGCTCCAGTCATTAAATTAGCAAGGTGTTTCAATACACTTCATTTTTCTACAGGACTTGAGTATGTTATCTCACAACTGAAGTCATTGATTCTGTCCTTCGGGCTGATTGACAGACATTTAACTGTGGATCATGCAGTTCTTCTGTCACGACTAGAAGAGGAGTACCAGGTATAAATATCTACATGTCATTCAGTAGGATTCCTTTTAATCCACACTTAAATAAATTTAATGTTGACTAAAGTGTTTCAGTGTTTATTGTCTGTGTTCTGCTTGAACATGTATGTGTATGTGTTCACACTTAGATCCAGCGGTGGGGAAACGTCGAATGGGCTCATGACTATGATATGTATGAGCTGCGGGCTCGTACGGCAGCAGGTGCCCTGTTTGTGCATCTGTCATCTGAAAGTTCGACAATGAAGAAAAAACTGCTGCAGGACTGATCTGATCACTATACAAAATGGATAAAATCCATCTTCTCAGCATTTTATAGTAATATCGGTGTTCTATTTTGATCATGAAAACAGAATTTTTGTGTACAGAATTCTGACATTCTCAGCCTATTTAAGAGGTCCTAAGCCTATAACCAATTTCTCTGCAGTGTGTTTTTGAATGCATCTGTGAGAATGTTAATGACATCTGCCCCAATGTTTTACACTATTGTCTGCAGGCAGCGCGGCGGCTTAATGGTTAGCACTGTCGCTTGCACCTCCAGGGTCCGGGGTTGATTCCTGCCCGGGGTCTGTGTGCTCAGTTTTGTTTGCCATGTTCCTCAGTTTTTTTTTTTCTGCAATCCAAAGACATGCAGATGAGGCTAATTGGCGTTTGTGTGTGCCCTGCAACAGATTGGCACCCCGACGGATTACTCATCCATCTGAAGAATATATCAGTAGTTGGATCAGCTATTTTAAGTTGCCCCTAGGGGTGTGTAAGTGCATGGGGCACTGTAGTGGACTACATGGATTGAATGAACACCTGCAGAAATCATTTCAGAACACCTTTCAGTAATCATTTGTTTCCAATATATAAAACTGTCATTGGGTTGTTGTTTTTTTGGCTCCCACCTATACCCTGATTTTCTGATTCCCAGTGTTCCCAGTATACTCAGTATACTCAAAATACATGTACTCAATGACCTTGCATAGAATAAAGTGCTTACTAAAAATGGTGGTGTTATGTCTTAAGTTGCCTACTCATTCAGTAGGTTCTAATGACAATACTGTAAAAAATTAAACATATGTTTGGAACTGAACAAACAAGTTCCCTTTTTTTTTTTTTTATCTTATCTTTTCAGTTAAGGTAAAATATTAGCTAATTTTTCGTTGCACTGCGCATGCGCTCCGTTCATGCTCTCAGGTACTATAAACGTTCAACAGATAAGTAGCAGGCTGTGAATGTCACCTAGTAGGAACAATTATCCCTGTTATCTAGATAACTAGAGTTCTACTTTTATTAATATTATATACATAGATATAATAAATAAAACAACATTAAAGACTGCATCATTTATCCACCTGCTGGTTTGACCCTTTAAAGCGTTTAACATTTTTTTTTTTTTGTGATGAACAGGCCTTTCGACCATTAAACACATAAGCCAGTGTTTTCTCGTCCAATAGGACAGGGCGGGGGCGGGGGTTTAGAGTTTACTCCCTCGTTCACCGTTAGTCGATGGGATTGTTGTTGACAAGATGGAGTTCTTGCTGGGAAATCCATACGGCACTCCGGTGGGACAGTGCATTGGTACGAGGTTAAATAAGAATTCAGAAAACGTGTTATATCTCAGTTATGTTATATGGAGAGGTTTGAGTCGTTTGTAGCGTGTCAGTTTGGCTGGGTACATAGCAACATGCGAGTTCTGTCTAATACTCATACTTATCAGCGTTATAACGTTCATAGCTGTGTCATGAATAAATGCAAGTTGGCTATTTATTTATTTGTTTGTTTATTAATTAATTCATTTATTTTGCAGATTTAATGTTTTAACTGACGTATTGTACGCTGTTTCTGAGCTAGCTCGCTAAATTAGCTGTATGCATGGATGAATATCACTGCTGTTTGTGTTCTCAGTGTATGAACTGGATTTATAAACGATAATGAAAGAAGAAATACCTTCAGCTAAGATTCAGATAGAGGATGAAAATGCAGAGAAGTGTTTATAAGATAGTCTTGCTGCTGACGGGCATCACTGCCCAGTCCTGCCCTTTACTGAGCTAGCCTAGCCCTTCTGTCATTCAACTAATGCTGTCTGCTCGTTTAGCTTGCTACCTTCAATGACGAAAGTTTAATTGATTTTTACACTACGCTTAACATATTGCATGATTACAGTTTCATAGCCAGATATATCAATATTTTCTAAATGTCAAATCCTTTTATCTTTTTTTATTTGAACTTAGTATTGTGTTTTCTTTTACAGAAAAAGCTACAGATGGCTCCTTACAGAGTGAAGACTGGACATTAAATATGGAAATATGTGACATCATCAATGAAACAGAAGATGGGTAAGGAAAAACTTACAACTATTTATGATGCTACATGTTTGACTAATGTGGTCAACATTGGAGTAGGTAAATTGTGCAATTTTAGAAGTATCCCGGGCTGAAATATGTATCATAACCCCTGATTATGTGATGTACACATGGTTGAGAAATTAACAACAGCAAAGAAAAAACAAAAAACCCACTACATTCTTTTAGTATGTCTAGGTCATTTGTAAGTCATGAATTGGGTCTACTTACTGTATACTCATAGAAATCAGTGAGTTATTGTTACTTATCGCCTTTATTCTGGGATGAAAAATTTGCCCACATCCATAGGGTAGAGAAAGGTTTGATGAGTATGAAAATGTCAGGAAATCCCAACCCAGTCAAACATCTATGGGAGCGATGTGTTAAAAAGCAATCTCCTGTGCACCTTCTCCTGTTCGTCACCTTGCTAAAGCACTATGTACACACCCGTACAAATGACCAATGAGATATATACATTCTGTCATTGACCCTTTAACTAAAAATGAAAAAAAATACACCAAATGTGTATGTAAATATGTTTGTACATGCATTTCTTCACTCTACATTTTCTACTTCTTAGCAACTATGTATTTTGTGTCGGTGTATAACATCGATATAATATATTTAAGAGCTATACTTCATACAGTTTTTATTCAAAATATAAAGAGGATAATACACACATTTTCACGTGTTTATACACAAAGACCAAAATAAAAAAGGAACAACATATTACTCTGTGCAGTAAATACTGTATATGCTTTAGCCTGCAGATATGTAACACAAAAGCAAACATGCGTAACTGAGCAAACCTCAATGTAGACATGGCTTTTCTTTTTTCTGATGACAGACCTAAGGATGCCATAAGGGCTGTCAAAAAGAGACTTAATGGAAATAAGAATTATAGGGAAGTGATGCTGACCTTGACTGTAAGCAGATTTCTTTTTTAAATATTCAAGATTATTTTTTTATTCATCTATTCACCTCAGATCACCCTGATCATGACCCATTTTCTCCTCTGTCACCAGGTTCTTGAGACATGTGTGAAGAACTGTGGTTATCGTTTCCATGCTCTTGTCACAACCCGTGACTTTATTGATGGAGTTCTGGTTAAGGTTATTTCTCCTAAAAACAACCCCCCAGCCATCGTACAGGACAAAGTGCTTGCCCTTATACAGGTGCAGTAACTTGATACTAATGTAATGAAGATGAAAATATGATGCTTTGTAATTTGAAAAAATGTAAATGAAATATTGACTGGGAAATATTGAGATGGAAGGATCAGGAGAGCGTCTGGTACTGCTTAGTTACGAGAAGCCCTGTAACCAAGGAGACCTGGCATGTGCTTTGTCCCAGGGGTTTCCAACAATCGCCATGTACGATCTGGTTACCTCGAGCATCTCAGGTGTCTGAAGCCAGCTTGATCATGTCTGTGATAGGTTGGTGCTCTTTATAGAGCTGCAGTGAAAGCTGGAAGAGCTATGTAAAGATTCTTACAGTACTTTAAGTAGCTGCAATTGTGTAAAGTGTAAGAGAGTGTGCTATTTTTTTTTTCTGTTTCCCAAAGAGAATTTTCCAGAACTTTTAACAGAGCAGAATAAGGTCTCACATACTTTTCTTGTTAAAGCAGTGCTGAGTGTTGGTTAATAACAATATTGATAAAATAATATTCAGCAATTTGTCCACTGATATCTTGTGTTTTTCACTCTGCTGGTTTTGTAATGATGTATTGATTTAAAATGTTAAAGTCCTGTGTTTTTATGTAGCTTCTATTGCAATTATACTGATATGATTGAAATTATATCTGTAAACCCAAACCTCATTCCAATTGCTACAGTACCTATAATCGAGATCACAGCATCTACTGTCTGTTCCAAAATATTTTGTTTGATTACATTTATCCATAATTACAGCACGCAATGTGGTGGCTAGTTCATGTATGAAAATGATTACTCATGCTCCCAGAGCCACTTTTTCATAATTTGAGTGCTGGAATATGGCCATGCCATCAGAAAAGAAAAAAAAAATCTATTGATATGATAACCTGGTCATTCAGTACATTCAGGTTGTCGGCTGACTTAATTTTAGTTCCACAAAACGATGCTGAGCCTAGACCTGATTAACTGGAGCAACCCCAGATCAAAAAACTGGAGGCTAATACAGTGGCCACTATGCATGATGGGTGCATCACTTAATGTGCTTCCTTTCTGTTGCATCGAACACATTGATAGGGTCAGTCTGGACTCATTAGACCACATGCTCTTTTTTCCATTGTGCCATCTTTATGATTCCTAGCAAATTGAAGCAATTTGTTTCTGGTTAGTCTTTAGTCTTATTAGTCATGTGTTTTTCTTATGGACAACACAATTCTTCTTGTTACAGGGTCAATAATTTGACCCTTTTCAAATGGAAACTGATTTTTTCTTAACTAGGAACTGTATGTTAAGTATACAATTAAACTTTTTGGTAGTTTGGAAAACTCCCTAAATTGTGTCAATACCATAAAAGGGCAGAAAACCGTGAATATACAGATTAAATCATGTGTTAAATTGTTATTAACTAAGCTTTTTAGTTGGTGGTGGATTTTAGTAGGTGTTACATTTCATAATTAAGCAATATCACATGAGCGGGAGTGCTTTTGTACTAAATATGATCATGGCTGTAGTCATGAGTTATTATTATTATTATTATTATTATTATTAGTAGTAGTAGTAGTTATTATTTTAAATTATTTTATGTTTACATGTAAATAGCTTTATGTGTTTTCTGGTTTTAGAGAGTTTTATTATTCACTGATTAAGAAATGCTATGTACAGTATCATTTGTAAAGAAGGGTTAAAACCATTGAAGTCAATAGTTATTAACGTTCTGTATGCTCTTTGGCTCAGGCCTGGGCAGATGCTTTCAGAAGTAGTCCGGATTTAACAGGTGTGGTCCATGTCTATGAGGAAATGAAGAGAAAAGGCATAGAGTTCCCAACGTCAGACCTGGAGACCTTATCACCCATCCATACACCACAGCGGGTGAGACTTACTGTTGACCTATTTGGCAGACAAATGATATTACAATTACAGGTTTAAAAAGTGCTGTGGTCAACTTGTAATCACTTGGTGGTGGTGTTTGTCTTGTGTCAGTTGCAGAGTACCTCAGAGGGGGATCCCAAACCCAGTGCTCCAGCTCAGCCAAAACCTGTCCATGCATACTCTGCTCCTCCTGTCCACACCTCACCCCAGGTTCCCAGCATGCACATGTCTGGACCCATCAACCCCACCCCAGAACAGGTAGCCTGCATCTCATAAAACAGCACTGCCATAGTAAGTGCTTGTGTTTAGAATGCACTGACATGATTTACTGCCTGTTTATTCTGAAGATTTCTAGACTGCGCAGTGAGCTGGATATTGTGCGTGGGAACACCAAGGTGATGTCTGAGATGTTAACAGAAATGGTGCCTGGCCAAGAGGATCCATCTGATCATGAGCTTCTGCAAGTAAGACTGCTGAATCAGCTCTTTTTTTTGTCTTTGTATACATGCTCTATTTGAGCAGTTTGTTTTATTAGACATTGAGCAAGCCTAGATTCAAATTATAGACATCAATTAGGATATTCTCCAATTTTTCCTATTCACTGTGATCTAGGTTTTAGAAGCAGACTAAGTTAATCTGTGAGTTCCATGTGTATGTTGTTATTGAGCTTTCTTTCATGCACCTTTCATATCTGTTGATAAGGAGCTAAACAGAACATGCCGGGCCATGCAGCAGAGGATAGTAGAGCTCATCTCCCGTGTGTCCAACGAGGAGGTCACAGAGGAACTGCTTCATGTCAATGACGACCTCAACAACATCTTTTTGCGATATGAGAGGTATTTATTATTATGGTTTTTACAGCTATACACAGTTAAACCTTGGATTGCGAGCATAATTTGTTCCGGAAGCATGCTTATATATCAAAACACGTGTATATCAAGGGCCAATTTCCCCATAAGAAATAATGGAAATTCTGACAATTCATTTCACAACCCAAATGTTCATATAAAAATAATTAATACAAAATATAAAGTAAAAATAAAACTAATTAGGCTGCAACTAACGATTATTTTAATAATCGATTAATCTGTCGCTTATTATTATTATTTTTTTTCTTTTTTCGATTAATCGATGACTCGGATGGGGGGGGGTAATGAGAAAAGCATTAATTTCCAACCCTTTATTCAAAAACAGAACTAAAATCTTT
>JAQMYJ010000006.1:10486622-10528056 GCA_030014305.1 Clarias laeviceps | reverse complement strand
CAGCGGAATATTGTGACTAAATGACTTTATTTCATTATTAAAATAAATAATTATTATGTTAAATAATTACATGTTAACGTAGCATTCTTCTCTACCTAACTTTAATGGGTCAAATTATAAATTGTACTCTCTGTGTCAGCGTTTCCCAAAGTGTGATGCTGAGGCCCCCTAGTGGGTCGTGATCATACTGCAGGTGGACTGTGAGAGATCATTTACAAGTGAATTAATACATTTTAAAATCATGATAATTAAGCTTAAAATTACTTGAATTATCTGATCTCTTTTTAAGCCAGAACCTAGTATGGAATCATTAACGAGGAATCATAACTTATAATAATACTAACAATGTCAAAAGGAAAGCTGTTAATGGTGATTAAAGGTTTGGGTGCAGGATGATTGCAAATTGGGCCGTGGCCGCCTTAAGTTTGTGACTAGCTGTTCTGTATATACAGTATACAGTATATATAAACAGAAGTTCTGTTTGGCCTGTCGCCAGTGTTAATTTGTCCGGTGTGTGTGTGTGTGTGTGTGTGTGTGTGTGTCTTACAGTCATGTTACAGGTGATCCTTAACAAATGTAAAAGTAGGATCATCATCAATGTTTAAATTTTTTTTTTTTTTTACTTTTTAAAAGATATATGTAAAAAAGGCCGATCCACGGTGTATGATTTAAATTGATGTACATTAAAATCACAATGCATTTTATAAACTATATTATTCTATATAATGCAAGTTGTATGTGTACTGTATATATATGTGTGTGTGTGTGTGTATATGTATATGTATATATATATACATACAGTAAAACAAAACACTAATATAATATAATATCTGTTCATTGGAATTTCTCCCAACTTTTGACTAGTAGTGTTTATTTGGAAGTTAATTTGGATTTTCTGGGAAATCTTCCAAATGAACATTACCAGTCTAAAGTTGGGACATACAGTAAATAATAATAAATTTAAAAAAAACAGCACCATATGATTCACCATCACACATAATCATTTCAGTACATTGTAATATCATTGTTCCTGATGTGTTCATTCATGAACAGGGTAGAAAAATGATAACATAAATCTTTTCATATCCTTCACACCATTTGCTGCATTGTGTGGCAGTTATGCTTGTGAGATCAGGCGTAGATCGGATTGACATGTAATGTCCTTCACTTGTTTATTGTCTTTTCTTTATTGTCTAAATTATAGTCCACCTTTTGAAGACACACAGGCTGCAACTGGAGCGCCTCCTACTCTTGAGCTTAGACAACAGAACTCTGCAGGGGTGAGTGTGTGTAATAAGTGTGTGTTATCCCTTTTTCTTTAATAGATTTTTTTTTTTGTTATGAAAAATACTACTACTACTTTTGAGCATATAATTTTCCTAAATCTGAACAAATTGAGAACTGTAAAAGTTGCAGAGCTGTTTCACAACAGCTGTTTAGGCAAAGGCATTGCAGTTGTTTTCATTTTAAGCAATTTTGTTAAATTGTTTTCTATATTTTTTTTTATGTTTTCTGGCTTTTTTTTTGTTTGTTTGTTTGTTTATTTTTTGTTGTTTGTTTGGGTTCTTCATGACTTCGACCCAAAGTTCGCTCTTGACCAGTCCTCTGTCATGGATGACATTGAGGAATGGCTCTGTACTGATGTGGTGAGATGTTTTTGTTTGTTTTTTAAGTCCATATTTTTGCTTCTTTTTGGGTGCTGCTTAACTTAATTTCCTGAAAAGAAATATACTTTGCTAACGGTATATTTCTTTTTGTTTCCATTTTTGTTTAAACAACCCGCTCTGCCTGTCTAGCAACTTCACTAGGAGTCTTGTGGACCATTAATGGCTTTTCTTAAATGTTTACTTTTCATATGGATGTTTATGGATATTCTGTGAAACTGCAGTAAACAAATTCCAGCATATGGTTTACTAATAATTACACATTTGTCTGCCAGTTTCTCTTTGCTTTGGCTTTTTCTTAACTGGATATGGGGTGAATTCTAAACAAGATCATTTAGGGCCTTGTTCAGACTGCCAGCCTAAATCCAATTTTGTCATATCCAGATTGGAATCAGTTTCCTTTCATGTAGTCATGAGTTTTGCAAATCCGATCTGAACCGCATACAGAGGTGGTTTAAAATCAGATTCAAAATGGATTCCTAAAGATGTGTCAGTCTGGATGCTCTACCCACTTGAATCGAATAAAAAAATAATAATAATCTAGAAAGTTAAGTTGATGTGCTTAAGGATGTCCCAGTTCAGTCTTTTTCTGTTTTTGCCACTAACCGCTAAGTATGTAAAAGCAGCGACCTTGAGTTTTCCAAGCACAGCGACCTTGAGTTTTCCAAGCATCTAGATTAACAGTGTTTTCCAAAAGACCTGGTGGCTTAGCCACATTATGGAAATGGAGAACAATAGATAGGATAACAGTCTATCAGATTTGGCCTGCCAGTCCCAACAGAGTCAAATCCGATCTTATCTTTTTCAAATAACATTTTGGACAGTCAGATAAACAAATCGGATTTATCTGCAGTTTGAACAAGGCCTAAGACATTGTTCTTAGAAAAATGCTCATTGATGTTTGTAGCTTGCTTACATCACATGTCTTGGGATCAATGCTGCTTTAATTTCTATTTCTTTAAAAATGTTTTCTTTATTTCTTCAACAGAAAGGAGATGAAGGTGAAGAAGGTGTGACAAGTGAAGGTATACAAATCTTATTATCATTAAGTGAAGTGACATACTTATCCACAAAAGTGTGGTTTTAGTTGCCCAGTAAGATGAGTGGCAAACAGGCATAAACTAGACCAGGCTAAATCATAAAGATCAAGCAGGAAATGGTTAAAGATTAATCAAGACAGGCAAGTGACAACTTGAATCACAAGTGACAACTTGAATCATCACACACTTTGTTGATGCATGTATGACAGCGACTCTACCATTGCCTTGTCTCTTTCTCATTCAGAATTTGATAAGTTTTTGGAGGAGAGGGCTAAAGCTGCAGAAATGGTCCCCACGCTTCCAATGGCACCCAGTGCAGATCCAACCAGTGCAACTGGCTCGGCTGTAAATGCTGGGAAAAAGCCAGATCGATCTGAAGACTCTCTGTTTGTCTTGTAGAAGGATTGTGAACAGTTGGGTGTGTGTTCAGCCCCCTGTGTGTGGTAAGTCGGTGGTCCTGCGGACTCAGCGGCTCCCCCGTCTTTCCTCTGCTTCCCGCATAACTACACAATCAACACTACGGTGGCTGCCTCCTATGCAGTTTGTTTTTTCGGCGACTAGTTTTTTTGAAAGGATCCTACATACAGACATTTTCATGAGCTTAAAAAAAAAATCACAATTTAAGTCTAAGAATGTAAGAGTTATTTTGCTAAGGAACCACGTGTGAGGAACTAAGCAAGCTTAAATTTTAGCATTATGTCGGTAATGGATTATTATTATTTTTTTGGCCTACATTATTTAAACAGTTATTCCACAGCAGTGTTGTGTAGCTTACTACCACTAATGCATCTCAGATGGTTAGCAGGTGCTGCTAATACAGAAAGATGTAATCTAATTATCTTTTATTTTAGCTGTGTATAACGCTTGTTCTGTGATTTAATGCACCTGAAGACCTCAGTAGCACAAACTTTAGAGTTAAAGGAAATGATAAGTTTTACTAATTTCTTTCTCCCTAGAAAGGTTTCACTCTAATAACAGTCAAGTCAGATTTATTTATTATATTAGCTAAAATGTCTATTAAGGAAAAATGAACAGAGGAAGGATAGTAAGATGATTTTTAGTATATGTGATTTGCACGTACATGAACTTCAAAGACTGGTTTAGTTGAGTTCGGTTACATGAGCTCTGTTTTTTTGTGGACTACCTCACACAAAGCTGTGAGAGGAAAAAGGGTGCAAAAGTGATGGTTAAAGCAGAAGATATCTTAACTGTAGTGATTGATGAGTGTTTTTGTGCTGCCTCAGGATAATGTGTGTCATTAATTTTGATGTGAAATGTATTTAAGAAGTCACAATGGGATAGATGCATTAATATGTATATTTAGTATTATTTGCACTGAAGCAAAGATTGAGCTTTTGTTCAAATGCAAATCTTAGGTGTTGAAATGATGCCTGTTACGCGAGTCATATTCCAAGTAAATAGAGTTCAAAGCTGATGGTGACTGCAAGGCAGGTTAAATTGGATTTTTTCCCCCTCACACAACTACTGTAGAAGTGATGTCAATCTCAATGCTGTTACTCGAAAATAAAATGGATCTGCCTTAATGAACAGAAGTCATATGCAGCTAACATGTACCTACTTGGTTAAGTTTTAAATTCTGTATGTTGAATATGCTGTTTGATACGTTTGCGTGTTTTTGTCGGGTGTGAATCACAGATGTGTGCTGTTTTATTGGACCAAACTGCATATATCTGCTTATAGGTGTCCAGAAGAATAACTTGTGTCGCGGTCTCCTCCAAGGGGAATTAAGAGATGCCCAACTGTCTCAAAATGTGTGATGCTTCCCAGCATGGCAGAACCAGAACTGCAAATCTGTATGCCTTTTGAGTAGAAAAGCTGTATAGTGATATCGGAGAACACTGCTATGAGTTGTCACTCAAAATATGCAAAAGGGCATCTTCTAAAATTTCCCCCAGCTCCCCCTTCAAAAAAAATATATAAAAAATGGCCAATTGACTTGGAAATCTGTAAAGACAAATTAACAACAACGCAGGTGTTTTGAACTGTCCAGGTAGCTCACTACCTTCCCCTATCCCACATTAGTGTGTAGTAATAGATTTTCTTTTGAAATATATGCTGACTCAGCACTTTATTTTCACAGCAAATGGAGAACGTTTTAAGGTTGTATATATAAAAAAACAGTCTGGAAAAAAGTGTATGTTGAAATTGGGTAACGTAAGGCATGTGTAGATAGACATGCACAAAGTTAATGGACACCCTTAGTTTTATGCAAAAAATGTATGCACGTATGTTAAATGTTTGAACAAGTAAGTATTTAGCTATTAATACATTATTAATATTTTGTTGGCTTTTCTCTTGTGCGGGGGATGCTCTTAACAGATCTTCGATCAGCACAAAGATGTCTTTCAGAAGGCCAAGGTCAAAACAGCTTTTCTTTAAATTGTTGTACTAAACTATATATATTCTCTTAACAATATTAATAAGTATAAATTAACTTAATGATTTGTCTGTGGAGCACTTTCAAATGGACCAACAATCTGAAAAGAAGGACACATACAAGTCATAATAATGGCAAAAGATTTTGGTGCATACTGTACATTTTAGCATTGAACTTAGTGTGTCTATTTATTTTTTTCCGGGCTGAGTAGGTATTTACCATCAGTTAACTTCAGTATATTTTTTTAGACAAGCCACAGAAAGTTTTTGTAAAACAAAGCCAAGCTGGAAAAGATGTTACTGGAATTGGGTTTAGAAATGTCCCACACATTATTAAAATCTGAATGGATAGTGGCAGACCATCATCTTCATTAAAGAAATGTGATCGGAACAAACTCATGACTAGAGATCATTTGAACGATTAGAAATCACAGCTATATTTTATAGTAAAAGTAATAGCATTTCCACAAACACATTGAAAATCTATTTTTCAATGTACGTAGCATAAAGATTGGACTTTGGAGGAATTGAAAAATGAGTCCAGACTGACCCTATTCCAGATCAATGGGCGTGTCAAAGTAAGAAGGGAAGCGCATGAAGCGATGCACCCATAATGGCATGGTGGACAAGCCCCTGTAAGCAGTGTTATGATCTGGCGTTGCTTCAGTTGGTCAGGTCTAGGCTCAGCAACGTTATGTGGCAATAAAATGAAGTCAGGTGATGACCTGAATGTACTGAATGACAATGGATTTTTTTTTTTTTACTTCCCTGATGACACGGCCATATTCTAAAGAGTGTCTCTGGGAGCACAAGGATTAATTTTCACATGTAAAATTGAAGACATTGCTTTCTAAAATAAATTCTGTTCATTTCTGAATTTACATTCCATACATTATTTAAATTTTTGCTGTTGCAGCTTGGCAAATATGGCTTGTTTCTAAAATGTGATTTTGTAATATTGAAGTTTTTTTCCCCCATGTTGAACAGAGTTGCTCCACACAGACTGTGATCTTTGCCTCATTTTGAGTTAGGAAAAACCCTGTGTTAATGTTGTATTTGTTGTGCTCTGAGTGGCTAAACTACAGAGAGACATTGTGCTGTCGTAAAAACTATAATTTATAAAATAACGCCCTTCTTTAGATTCCGCTCCCTCACAATGGCAGGTAAAGCCTGAAGAGCCAAATTGTTCTGGACAAACTAGTTGTTCTCCTGGACACACAATCTGGACCTTTAATAACATGCTGGTTGGACATTCAATTATGGCTATAAATGTCTTGTAAGCAAATGGAACAGTGATGTGATGTTAGAGAGAAACAAACAGGATTAACAGCGTTTAATGTGACCGGTGGTCTGATGCGACAAAATAGTGGTTTCTGGCGTTTGTAGGATTTAGTTAGAAAATATGTTACAAATGTCAGGCTTGGTGAGATTAATGAAAAATCAGAGGCAAATTGTCAGTAAGAATTCATGGAAAGAGGAAAAAGGGAAATTGATATTTCATGAGTATTTTTATTTAACTGAGTAATTAAAATTTATTTAATGAGTTCATGGTAAATTTTGAAGAATGGGAAACAATTTTTTTTTCTCCGCTATCACAAATCAACGTCAATAAGCAATTGAACTTATGATCAATTATTATATAAATGACTCATTTTAAGGTACCTAATTTTATGAATATTTATTTTCTGAACTTATATAACATCTGGTCTATAATGAAATCTTTTATCTATAGAAACACTAATTCAGTTTATGAAAAGAAATATGTGCAATTTTTGTGTATGGGTGTTTTTATGAGTAGAATAACACTCGTCAGCGTCTGCACAACATCATTTGCCGTTTGCAATTCAGTCTGATTAGGAGTGTATCGTACTTTGTAGCCTATTTGTGGAGAATGTTTGGAATAAGTGATGATTTATTTTTATTATATCACAATTGGGATGGTAAACTGAATGCAATGATCAACTTCACTTTGAACTTGACTTTTTATTTGTGTGATTTTTAAAGCTTGTGTTAATAGAAAACTGAGTGTGTTTGTTTGTATTTTGCTTTTTGGAAGCTGTTTAGAGCCCTTTGCACCTCACAGTTCAATGACCATGACTATCAGTTTAAAGATAATACAAATCATTGACTTCACTGCAATCAGAAAAAAAAATGTCCAAGAGTTGATTAAATGACTACACATAGTGGTCAGCACATGCTCTTTTTTTTTTTTTTTTTTTAACATTTACATGGGAAAGCATTTCTTTAAAATCACTGTATCTTCATAGCATTTTTATATACATAGTAGTAGTTCTTTTTGTCTGGATATGTATTTGAAGTGTTATGTGTCTGTATGAGCATACTCCCACTCCTGCTGCCGGAAACATTCATTTTATAGAGTGAAACAACAACATGTAAAGAGATTTCGAGTGTGTTGTGTTCAAGGGTGTGCAAGGCACGGCTAAACCGCACATTGCTATATACTGATGTGCTGGTCTGTGTGCTTACTTGTTGTTATACCTCAAGTTGCACTCTGTTCTCTTTGACTCATGCATGTGCTAATCTCCAATAAAACATACCAAGGTGGTGACCTTTCAACAAATCTGCCTTTTTTTTTTTCAACCACTACGCAGTGATGCATCAAAAATCCTTTTCTTTCTGTGCGTGTCTAGGAGATCCGTCAGAATTGGTGCCGACACGTACGCTCGGGCAACTATTACTCTCCAGATGCTGTCTTGATTATTTGCTTAAAAGATAAAAGCCACTAATTTGTGAGGAATTAAGCTTAATTAAGAATAAAGCTCTTGTGCTGTAGGCTGTTCTGATGTAAAGAGTTACAAGAAGTGCCATGATAAAATCAAAGAGTTCAAGCAACAAAAAACTCTTCAAACTTAATTACATACGTACTGAGGCTTTCCAAACGTTAAGCCATTTCCCATAATGATGAATATGTGTATGCGTTCTGTTTGCTATTAAACACACAGTTATGGACTTATTTTGTGTTTTAATTGTTTGTATATTTCTTGTCCTGTCCTGAAAACCAAAATATGGTGTTCATCACTGCTTCTACGTAGTCCTTGGGATTTTTATTAATTTTTTCCTTCAGAATCAAGGTTATTTTATTTTGCTTCTGTTTATAGGTTTAACACTCATCTGATTTTATTCTTCACTGTTCCCTAAGGTCATTTAGAAAAAAAAATATGTTCCACTATACCAGTGAGGCACATCCATAAACTATCAGCAGGATGTCATGGGTAAATCAAGTTCAAATAGACTTAAACATTGCCATAAAAAATGTACAGAATTCAAAATTGCAACCTGGTGAGTTTCTCTCTGATTGTAAGAATTATATTATTATCTTTCTGGCCTCAAGTTATTGAAATAATCATTATTAGCACTTCAAGCAATCAGACATGTACATTACTCTCCAGTGAGTACTTCATCTTTACTCTCAGCTAAAACAGACCATCAGGAAATTATTAATACTGAGGAACCTAATAATTGGATTGCCTTTCCTATACATAAACATTATGCAATAATGCTTTTTTTTTAAACAAAAATATAAAACACATTTCTTATGAGTTATTGAGTCATTTAAAAAAAGCAATTATAAACTGTAGAGAAAAGTTAGAAAGGATTGAGTAAATTGGCTGTTTATGTTTATGATAAGGCTGCTGCTGTTGTTGCACACCACTGATTTCCCAATTGCCTCTCTCAATTCTGTTTACTTTGCCCTAAGCTCCTAATTTCACTAATGTCACCCTGGTACCACATAATGCAATGATGTTATGCAAAAAAAGGAAGAAAAAAAAAGAACCATGACTGCAATATTATAAAAAGACACATTTTTATTTGCAAAGACAAAAGCAAAACAATCCATATCTGACTGTCTAAAAAATATCAATAAATAGTAACTAATTCTGTTCTGTATCATCCCATGGCATTTATACAACCGGTAAATTTTAAGTTTACATCATGAAAAAAAAGAAAATATAGGAGCTTATGGCTTTTTTGTTGTTTCCACTATTTTTTAAGCCCAGGCCTTGGAGCACTTTATGCTAAGTTAATTTACCCAAATATATCCACACCACAGCCCACAACATCAACAGCTATGTTAATAGAAACCTGCTGATCCATAACAGTTCTACTGCTAGACAGGGGCTGGGGGCAGTGCAATATTAACATTAATATCAATGATCGATCAGGGGATTTGCAAGCCGGCATAAGGCATTTAATTATAATTGCATTGGGAGTGGTGTTGTAGTGGCAGCAGGATTTGAATAAGGTCACATCTCTTGCTAACCTTGCAAGTGTAATACTATATTAAATGCCACTCATGGTAAGTGTGTCGAAACCTACCTGATGTAGTCACACCGTAATATAAAGGTTAAATTGAAAAATGTCCCCTCTCCAGTACAAACGCAATGATTGATACACCTTGGAAGGAAAATAAATGTTAACAGGCTTCCATTTTTAACACGCACTGTTATGAATGATATGTATTCTAATAGAGCGGCAGAATCAAATTGAGAGCGACTCTGTTTCAGCACAAAGGAAAAGGTCAGTCAGAGAGATTAGTCGGATTTGGAGAAGGTTAGACTGCACTGGTTTGGCAGCATGTTAATTACCATGTCGTGGAAATGGAGAATTTAAAATACAAAGAATGACATATTTTTTATCTTTTAACATGAACTGTTCTGACACTTTCATCATCATAAACTGTGTTAGGGTTGATATTGTTCTAAAATTTTCAGTAAGCAGCTGTTTATTAAATATATATTCATTTAGTCAAATGCTCTGCATTGCTTAATGCTGATTTTATTAATTTAGGTTATTTTATATAAAGCTTATTTGTAGATTAAATTTTTACATTATGAAAGAAATGGTGGCAATAAATTGGATGTCTCATGATATTTGCATTTTTGATGTCGTTTAGAAATTAGCTCTTAGATCTACAGTACCACCTGATTAGACATATTTTTATGTGATCTGTCATGTGTTGCTGTTTTTTTGTTCTCCAGAAAGAATGAATACATATTATATACAATATAAAATACAATCATAATTACTGTAGTACATACACACACACTGCATATGTTGGTATTGCACAAAAAGGTTATTTTTGCTAACCTACTGAATGATCACAGATGATCCATGTTACATTTTACAGTGATTATTAAGTTATTAAATTGAAATCTGTTCTCTGAGCACAGAATATGAAAAAGAGCAAATTGTCAAACACATGTCAAACAAAAAAAAGGTCAGTTAAGTTTTTTATGCAAAATAGGTATGGTCTATCTCTAAAGTAGATGGAAATGTAAATGTTGAAATGTGCTATATTGTTCTCCAATATTTGGTGCAATAATGAGCGCTTAAACTCAAAAGGCAGGACAATCACCCTGAACAAATCATGTACTGTGTTTTGCAGTTCAGGTTTTGAAGCTCGAAACAATTTAAAATAAGCTAAGGAAAGGCAGTGACCATATTAATTATATGGCAATGTCAGCACAATTATAAAGCTTTAGGAATATAGCCTAAATAATTATTATCTTTAAACTCAAAAAGATATGTTAGGGAACCAAATCAGAAGTTTCTCTGTGTCTAGTCTTCAGCTGAAAAAAGTCCTGTAAATTTATTCCCAATACTCAGGAATGTTTTTGTAGAGAGGAAATAGAATCTATCAAGACTTGTGAAGGTAAAATTTTTTTTTTTAAATCTGTGCATTTATTAACTTACAGATTTTTTTCCTATTAATCCACTGTAGCATGAGTACTAGTCAGGCCATATGTACCTACATTGTGTTTAAAGATTTGATGTCAAAAATCAGATGAACAATCATCACATAATTATCCCAACTAATTTGCATCACACCTTTAAAAAAAAAAAAGTCGGTGAGGTTTCACGATTTTCCCCAAGTTTTTTGTGCAGGTTACAGGGTCCAGTAGTGCAGGTTAAGCTGCTGATGCTCCAAATGCTGTATCACAGCTCCAACAGAGCTGCTGTGTGGAGGTCTGAACCCTGGCGCGGGGTCTGGTGTGGACAGAATGTAGTCGATACTGAATTTGATCTCCGGCTCAGGTTTGCTGAGTGGAGGATTGTGCTGGTCCACTCTGTTGTTTGAACTCTCTGGACAAAATGGATCGGAGAGAAGCGGTTGCACCGTAGCGTTCTGTTGAGGGTCCATGGGGCTGAACGGTTCAGATGGTTCCCTGAAGCCCAGACTTAAGTTGCGTCGCCGACGTCGACGGCGTCGAAAGTTGCCGTTTTCAAAGAGGTCCAGCATGGACTCGCAGCCTGTGGCAAAAGTCCAGTAATTTCCCTTCCCCTTTTCATTGCCCTCGGTGCGAGGTACCTGGGGAAACAAATTTGGCCTATGGAATTGAAAATGTGGCTCAATGTGTGTGTGTGTGTGTGTGTTTTTTACAGGTGTTAGGCAGAAAGTCAATAAAACACAAGCTCTTTTTACGCAGGTACAAGCTGAGTAGCACAAGTTCAACCCTGAAACAGTGCATCTGTTTGTGAGCAGGGCTCTGCTCGCTCTCTACTTACTACAATTCTGATTTAATTTAATCTTGGCATGCATTTGTGCCATATAAAGTTTTGGCACCTGGCTTACCTTTATAAAGCAGCTGTTGAGGGAGAGATTATGGCGGATGGAGTTTTGCCAGGCTCTCTGGTTGGATCTGTAATAAGGGAATCTTTTCATGATGAACTCATAGATGCCCGATAGGGTGACTTTGTTCTCTGGACTCTGCTGTATGGCCATGGCTATCAGAGCAATGTAACTGTGAGATGTAGAGAGAAAAGACTGATGAAAAATAGACAGCAAAGAGGTTTCAACTCCTGTTGTGAAAGCACTAAGCACATTGTACAAAAATGTCATACAGTAGGTAATTATTCTCGTTGTTTGGATAACTGAGCTGCTTACTTTTACACATGAACTTTTAATCACCATGAGTAATAGTAACACTGCTTGCATTAATTCTCACTAAACTGAAAGAAAACAAAAATTCCTAGTTTTAGTTGGATTTTATACAGCAATATTTATAGTTTATATAGATATAATTATAGATATTTATATCTATATATAGATAACAATTTATGAACTAAATTTTAAAATCCTGTGCAATAATAATAATAAAATTGTTACTCATACTATGTTTAATACCAAAAAATTATATTTAAGGCAATTAGTAATGATTGCTATAATATAATTGATATACTTTGGTATTTGGTATTGATATATCAATAGTACTACTTTATTCTTACAGTATTACTATTAATAAAAAAATAAATGTAATTAGAAATAAAAACTTGAATATAATTACTGGAACTGTTATAAATAAAATAGTTCCCTGTATATTATAGTATTATGACTAATAAACATCAACAACACTAAATTGTAATAATAATAATAATAATAATAGTAATAATATTATTTAAAAAATGATAATAATGTTTAAAGCAAATACCTGTAAGCAGGTCTGCACACTTTCTTCTCCTCCTCAGTGCCACAGGACGGATAATCTCCATCATAATTAAAGCAGTTGTAGGGGTACTGTGAATTGTCGAACATTGTGTGAAGTGCAGGATGGAAAGTCACCTGCGATGATTATTCAGAGTAAGTCAGGGCTGTTCAGAGCAGAAGGGAACTTGGTGAAGTGAGCACACTCCAGTGTTGGCCTGATGTGGTGGGACCCCCCCCCCCTCCTGCCCCCTTTTGCCACCCCCCACTTCTCCCCCCGCCTGTCCCCCCCTTCCCCCTCCCCCTCTGTGTAATGCTGCTGTTCTAAATGGGCTTTAATGACGGAGCCAGCAAACACCCTCACACTCAGTCGCTCACTGGGACTGCGGGTGGTCCTGTCCTGTCTTTGAAACTAAGGTTTTCTTTTCTCCAGCTTCTTTTTTTTAAATAGATAAAGACACGTAATAGTGACCGAACACAGGCTCCAGCCCTGTAGAAGCCATGGAAGGGGAGTGGTTCTGCAGTGTTTGGGTTTCTTGACCGAGTTTGTTCCACACAGCAGCGTATTTGCTTGGAGCCCGAATCGCACAATCTAACAGCAGCCAATTGAGTTCCGTAGATGTAATCTATAATGTTGTGTAATGAGCATAAATTGCGTTTCCGTGACTAAACAGGAGGACGTGTGTGTTCAAAAGGAGCCTGAACAGACCAGATGAGGGGCCAGGGTTTACTGCGAGGCCGACAAACAGCCTGCGGCGGCTCCAGTGTGTGTGTGGCCTCCGAGCTGAGATACTGCTGCTACTGCCTGGTGGAGCATGCGTGTACACGCACGCACACAAACACGCCACACATGTCAACAGCATCTCATGTCACTTATATTTCTCCTGAGAACATATGATTGAATGATCTTTGTGGCTGACTTGCTTCTGACATACTCAGCTGGAGGTGTATGTGCAGTCTGAACACACACTAATAGTGTTAGTAATAAGCTTTTGGCAAACCATAGAATTACTAAACAAGTGAAATAGTTTTATGAAAAATAAGAAATAAATAAAAAATGAAAAAAAAAAAAAAAATAGTTTAAAATGCCAAGAAAGCTTTTCTTACTGCATAAAAAAAATAATAATCAGCGCATGAAGGTGTGCATCAGGAATGATCGGTTTCCAGATTTCTTTCACCAGTTTCTCCACCCTCGATTTTACGAGCCATCAACAGCTAAAGAAAATATTGAATAATCAACAAACAAATGCACAGATTATTCCAAGCAACCCAAGGTCATTTTCAGCTACATAATTGTCTGATCTGGCAATCAAGTCTACCGGTGCAAGTTCTGCTGAGTTCCCATGTCGCTCTTTCCTCTGCTGGGTGTCTGCGGCTTGTCTGATCGCGATTACTGACTTCTAGCTGTCTCAAGGGACTTCACTTTCTGCTCTGTTTCCGTCCTCTGTTAGGATTGTTGTGTCTCTAAACTTAGAAGCTAGTTCCCTCAGCTGAGGGCATGTGGAGGTCATCATAACTCACACACACATTCACAACCAACTAAAGCAGTACCTCTTGAAATCATGTAAAATTGTTCTTTTGCACAAAATGATTAAGAGGTTTGAGTATTTTTTTCCACTATTGCGGCATGAAATATTCTCCTTAAGATGACATTCATTTAAAATTGTGGGACATTTAAAGGAAAGTAAACCCTTAACAATTTGCATATTAATCTATAGTCTACAAATGAATATTTATTATTTATTTATTTGTTTATTTATTTGAGATTTCCTTCAATTTGAGGTTTAATACTGGTTGGATGTCACAGCGACGAAGATAAACTTCTGGTTTTCCAGCTGAGTAAAAATAAAATGAACATTTGTTTTGCAGTGTAACACTAATTACTATACCACTACTTGTGCGACTACGCTCAGGCCAATCAGTACACAGCACACAGATGTGCAGCAATGGTCAGTTTATTGCACTTGGACATGAAAAAGAAACCTTACACAGAAACGGTGCAATTAAAAAGCATGTATGCGTCTCTAAAGTTCGTATGTTAGTGATATTTCTGACTGAACTCAATATGAAAATCTGTAAAATAATATACCATGAGTGCAACAGAACCCCTTAATTTGGCAATGCAATGCCATTTCTTAATTGTGTAATCCATTTACATAGAACCCACATGTTCAAGTATTTCTATGATTGCACAGGAAATGGATTCACATAATATGTACAAGTCTTTTTTCATCAGATACTGAAGTATGCACTAGTGCAGTTTAAGGTCTTTGCTTTGTACATTAACACCAACATTCACTCTCCCTTTAAAAATAAAGAACAGCAAATAATGGTAAAGAAAATACAAAGCTATAGATAATGTCAAAACCATGATTGTAGAATACACATGCTAAAAAAAACGGTTTCAATGAAGGTTTAGTATAAACAAGAAAGAGTGTTTTGTTGAATAAAATAAAAGGCTTTAGACCAAAACCCACTGACATGTTCATGCTTACTAGCGGAAAAGAGACCAAGTCATCTTTACACTGAATGAGATAAATAAAGAAAATGAGAAAGAGAGCACTTTTTTTCTGCACAGCTATGCATATCTCAGTACCCTGCTTGCTCAGAATTCCTAAGTGTAAAATAGCAGCGTTCCAACCTAGCACGATCACGCCACAGTTTATACAAAGCCCACTGAAATGCTGTAAATCAGTCAAAATCAAACTTGAATATGCAGAGGAACTGATGAATGCTGATGCAATTGTGTGTGCGTTGCCAAAGTACCACTGTTATACATGTAGGCTAAACCTCAAGGTAAAAATGCAAAGAAAGCAGGTCCATTCAAGTATTTACTGCAAATATTTATGGTGTAACTCATTTACTCTGTATCGTCTATCTCAACCCAGCTCGTCTTATAAATTAACACACCCCAACCTCACTCACGATATTAGGCAACTTCTCTAATACGCTGTTATTATATTTTACGATAAGATTTGCTAAAAACCCTTCAGGTGGTCATACAGATTGCGTTAATGTGATTTATTGATGTTGAGCGCATGATAAGTAGGATTTTATCCTAGTGTCCATCAGGCTATATCAGGAATGTCTTTAATACACAAAACAATCACTTTCTAAATGCTATCACAAACACTTAAATTTTGTTAAAGTTTTCTCTGAACCCATCTGTCTTTTCTGTATCGACAACACAAAAAAAAGTTGGTCAAATAAATTCTCGAAAATAAATAGAAAACTTAATAAATAATAATTGGCAGCTACATATATTGGAGCTAACCTGCACTCCACTCAAAGCTCTTTGACTTACAAAAAGAAACCTCTGTTAAATGCACAGTTCTTCTTTCTCATAAAGAGCAAGAATAAAAGACCCCATTATACTGTGTTAAGACGCAAATGTCCACATACTCAGGCAGCGACGCACATGTTGTCCACATGTATGTCTTTAACACGATGGACATGGTCCACTGACCATGCAGATGGAGTCTTTGGAATTCACTGAATTCAAAAAAAGTCATCTTTGAGAGCTTCCCTTGTGAGAAGTTCGTTGTCTGCTAGGACATGTAGGAAAGACAGAAGACCTACTACCTCAGAGGAGCCAAGGTTTTGTCCATTTTTTCCAAGATCATATCATCCTCCACCACACTGCTGTAGCCCTCCTTCTCGATGCAGTCAGCTAGTACCTGCAGCACGAGGCGCAGACGGCGATCCATAGCCTCCAGGTGGGGCTGGATGAGGATGGGGGCCAGTGAGTCTCTCTGCAGTGACTCCTCCATGAGTATGCTCAGCTTGTATTCCTCTTTAGCCAGCAGCTGCAGTCGCAAGTGGGTCGACTTCTTCACTCTGTTGAAATGCAGCGATCGTGTAGTAATTATCAAGCTGGACCACATGATAAGCCATGCACAACAGCTATGAAAATGGCATCAATGCTGGTTTTTATAGGCTCTTTAAATTCTTAAAAATTATTTGTGACTTTTTATTACACAATACAATTCAGTGATAATGCAGTGGCGGGATAAGGATATTCCATTATTTTCACCTGGTATTGTTTAGAGTAGTTTAAAATTAATGCCTTACTACATATATGTACAGTACTTACAGTATCCTATCCTGTACTACACTGTACTTTAACTTTGGTGTTCATGCTAGAATGACTATAAAAACATGATTAACAATATTTCAGACATCACACCTAGGTAAGTGTGTATACATGGTGCCTTAAATGTCTGGATCCAAAGGCATTTTGTCTTATATGAAATTTTATATTTTTCTTTTTATATCAGACTCAAGCTGCCGTCGAATCTCTCTCTCTCTCTCTCTCATGTACACAAAACATAGAGAATATGCTATCAAATGTTATAACATATACTTGTTTGCCTATGGATCCAGACTTTTGGCCACCCTGTACAATAAAACAAATAAAACACAAAGATTTTATGACTAACCTGCAACACTGACTCAAAGGTGCCAGAATTGAGACTTCATCATGGGAATGTTTGCCAAATCTAAAATTACAAAGAAAATTCAAGCCCTCTGTGGCTTTATCATATTTACATATTGAATGTTTCTAATAAATAAAAAAATTCTGTTAAAATTCATCGAAAAAAAAACAAAAAAAAACAGAAGCATTATCTTACCCTCTTCCGTTATCAAGGTGAATAATAAAGGTCTCGTTTCCAAACTTGTCAAAAGTCTCGTAGTGATGACGATCCATGTTTCCTGTAAAGAACAAAAATTATTATTTTCGATAAGGATCCGACCAAATATGTACAATTTAAACTGGCATAACAACCTAGAGACTGCTGTTACCCATAAGGAAATCGAAGATGGTCATATCCATTATGTCCAGCAGCCGAGTGCCGCTGTCATACGGGGGAGTTTGTTTCACTTCCTCACAGTAGTCTGGATCGACCTCCCACCTAGGATCACACACAAAACTATCAAGACTAGCTGTGGGGCAAATGTAGGATCTGTTTAGAATAAACAATCTAAGTGTATTGGTGCTGTTCATGAGAATGCCACATGGAGCCCTGGCTGCTCAGATTTATCCAGATTTCTCATGATCTCACTCTTGGAGTCCCATAATTTTTTATTTCAACTATAATAATTTTTGGTTTTGTAATACCTTTATATAATAATTTTCTGCTATTCAAATTAATTTTCCATAAAGCTTTTAAGATAAAATTTTACTTTATTTTATTTATTTTGATCCATGTCATGATCGGTCTTCCTGCTTCATGTCTGAAACACTGTCCTCCTAGGAACTCACTTAAAGCCCCAAACATGTACTGTATGTGGAACATGTATGGAGGATGTGGCAATAACTCCCAGCTAAGTTCCTGTTATGTGCAAGTGGTGTTCGTAAATGATTGTGTGTACATTTCTCACAGACAGATGTGTCTCTTCCACAAGTTGGCGACAAGTTATCTCTCTATTTTGGCTGAATGTTCACGGGAACAATGGCAATGAGCTCAGAGCCACCTCAGGATCGCCATTCATGGACATGGGGCCTTCTTTAAAACGTTTGCACCATTCAAATGTTTTATTACAGCTAAGAGTCTCATCGTCGTACTGTGCTTAAAGTCTCTTAAAGTCTCCTGTAAATGTCAATCAGATTTATGCCTTCATTCACGAGACCTCAATGACTTCCAGAATAAATTATCCAGAGTTTGAGTTGATAGTGAAAACTGAGTGTATCTGCTCTGGGGTGTGTAATATTATTTAAACCCAAAGACAAAAACAAATGATTCAGGATCACGATGAAGACCATGTCTAAAAATAATCATTAATCATATCTACCTAATATCTATCCCATTATCTATTTAAGGCTAAAAGTGACCCCAGACATTTCGGTAGATCTAGTGAGGGTGTGAATGGTGCAGTTCTTACTCAGCTTTCTTGCGCTTGTGATAGGAGCGCCTCCAGGGGTTCCTCCAGGTTTTGCGCTTGGCTAGGGCCAGGTCAGGAAGAAACGCTGCCAGAGATCCCTCGATCTGATCTGGCTTCCCGCACAGAGCATGCTCAGTGGAGCAGTAGTACGAGCACTCACCATAGAAACAGATATTATTGGCTGTGGAGATCAAAAGGGTTGTTAGGGTGAAAATGATAGAAAGAGATAAATCCAATGCATATAAGTGTTATTCAGATTTATTTGGTCAGCCAAAGCTGGTGCACTCTTAGTTGGGCCTTTTTCATTTTTTATTTTTGCTGTGCAGTCAGAATGCAAAAGCAACACTGCCACCTAGTGTCCATTATACTGGTTTCCCTGATTATTAGTGCTTGGTTATACCACCCCTCCTGCATTTTAGCTTAATCCTTCACTGAACCATTCAGAGGCCAATGTAACTCTTTTCATATTTCACTCACTGGTGAAAATAATTTCATCTTTATATGGGATTGAAAGGAGGTGGTTTTGTAGGCCTGTGAGTCTGTCAAAGCCTTCCATCAGCACTTGCAAATATTTTACATAGGCTTTACAGTATTTAAACTAGAATGTAAGCGTAGTTTTGTGTACTGTATAGCACAGAAAACATAAGCCTGGGCAGCAATTGAAGATCAGGACATACACTAATATTCATCCAAATGCAATTATTTTTCTTACAAATTAGTAATGCTTTCAGTGGATTCAATTCCTTTTGGTCCTGGGAAGCATATGATAATTTATATGATAATAAAAATAATTAAAAAAAAGATTACTCTGCAATGCAATCTTGTATATGCATGTATTCTAAGTATAAATCTTTATCCAAGATTCTATCATCATAGCTTATAATGACAGTCAGTCTATAAATCCAGACAGACTTTAGTCAAAAGTGCATAAGGTCGTCCTTGCATAACAGGTTTAAATGGCTTAGACTGATCAACAGAATTGAACAGGAGACAATCGAAGGAATTCAGGAAGACTCAACCGAAGAAGAGAACAGAAAGTAGCTAAAGTGTGGGTGGAATAAAGCCTATGTAAGATTTTAGAGTTTTAGGTTGTGTTCAGTACCTGGAGAGATGAAGAAAGTTTTCCACAACTTTTTATCTCTGGTTACATCTCTAATTTCTTTGGTCATGTTCACCAGCCTACCCGCCACTGGAGGAACTCGCCGAAAATCCAAGATCCTATTACAAAAAAAATAATAATTGAGGATTTTTTTAATGATTTGCAATTAGCACTCAAAAGGACAAAATTTGTTGGCTAAGTATACCGCGTTGAACTATGAAGTCCAACAGAACTTCTTCATAACCCTTTCACAGCATGGCTCATATTCTGGTACCAGCTAGTAAAATTATTTCAGTGGACTGCATTTAAATGCATACTTATTGGGTTCATTAGCTATCACAGTCTGACCATGAATATTTTTATTAGGTGCAGTAACAAGATGTCCATTGTCATTTATGGATGGATGAATGGATGAATGGATGGATGAGTGAACATGATTCACAAGAAAAAGTCTGAAACTAAGTCTGTTACTTGATGCAACCAGCAGAGGGCGCTTTAGCCACACTGTTTATTCTCCTACATATCTAGACTAGAAAATAAAATGGCATGAAAGAAGAGCAACTAGATGTAAATGTTGATTTTTTTTAACCTTGTGTTTTAACACCATACAAATGACTACCATAAAAAGAATCCTATGATGCAATAGATTTAAAGCAATTAATTCCAACAAACTTCTTTAAAACAGCCTCAACTTGTCATGTCTTGCAACCAAGCATATTATTTTAATCCTTTCAAACCCAAGATAGAAATCTTTACCTGATAGTTCCACACTATTTTATTCAGTATTTGGCCTAGTTATTGAGCACGTCTCTCGGAGCCGCTAATGTATATGCAGCCTGCCAAGACATGAGAACGTCTCCATCCGTTCATGCTCTAATAGGCATTCAGCATGCATGCCTCATTTTATACACGCACTCGATCTCCTCAGAGGCTTTCTGCTGACAGAGCAACTTTAAATATTCATCTTGAATAACACGTAATGGACTGAGCCTGAGGGATGACTGTACTCGAAGCTACTAATTGCTGAGTCGCATTGACGGAAGCAGCAAAGGGAAGGAGAGAAGTGCAGCAGAAATTCTGCTTAGGTGTCTGAGCACAGCGTGAGCCACGAGAGAAACTGAAAAGGGGCTCAGAGCCTCCTTGGAGAGATTTCTGCCCAAGGGGGCCATGAGCGAAGGCCTTTGACTAAAACCAGATCATTAATGATATGATGGTGGAGGTCAAGGCTGAGGAGTGTGAGGTTCACTCAGCAATGCTGCATTCACCAGACGCCGAACTAAAAACCAGCACTTTTGGCTAACCCAGACAAACTTATATTTAGAAGGAAGGTGGCTTTTTCATGCTTTTGGTTTCCTCTCTCTTCCCACACGGATGCCTGTGGGCAGTGAGAGGTTACAGCTGAGGGCCAGATGTGTGGAGAGAGCAAAGGAAGGTTGAACTGAGCCGTACTGGGCCTGCTCGATTGTTGCATTTCATCCCAGCAGAACAAACTGCAAGGGGCTCACAGCATTAACTACTGTAACAAACAGCTAGATTAATTACACGATTAAAATTCTGTAAAAAGGTCAATCAGATTCCAAAATGAATCATCAAGTTTTAAACCTACAATGGCATAATAATAACATATATCCATGACTGACTAACTGACTGAATGAAGTCTTGTCCCTCTGCTCCACCTCATGTCAGTGACCCCGGAGCATTCACTGACTGTATGTACACATGCTTTGAAGTCAGCTTGGTGGATGTTTACAAATGGGAGTTGCACTGATTGTGAGTGAGTCACCATGGCCTCTGCGGAGTCCATGTTATGTCTGTTAACTCCCCCGAACACACACAACGACACGTACTCTTACACACACAGTGTTCTTTTGCACTCTCGATAACTGTGCATCATCATGCACACACATTCACACACATAACTGATGCAAACAGATCCTAGACATATACATGTGTACTAATTTCTATAGACACATAAAATGAGTTATTACTGTAAGTACTCTACTTTAAAAACTTGAAAAATTCTACTGTAAAAATGACATGTTTTTAAAATGATGTATACATACAACGATGTCTGACCTTTCCCAGGTGAGGGATATTTACCTGTCCAAATGATAAGCAGCAATCTCTGCATTATGTCTCTCAAAATCTGAAAAGTAGAAAAAGTCTGGAGGTGTCTCCTGCTCCCGTGTCTGCCTGAAAAAAAGGGTTCATATACTTTTAGTGCCAATTGATTTAAAAGGGTGAAAATCATTTCAATCTGAATCTATTGTGTGCTGCAAAAATAGTTTGCAATAACTTTTGCAATAAATCTCAGGTATTTCTGGATTCCTAAATTCCATACCAAAAGTATCTGACATATTGCACAAAAGCCAAATTTAGCTGTGGGATGAGAGCTAGGACTAGAGGGGAAAACATCCAAACCTTCTCACAATAATAAAAAATGTATCAGTATAAAGTACGAAATAAATTAATATTGCACAGTGAGTGTTAATAATATTTGCCTCTCATAGAATGAAAAACTAAACCAGAAAGAAAAAAACACCATAGTTATCCTTTTTCTTATCAAGCTATCACACATTGCTTTGTTTTATTCAAACCTTATAATGCGGCGTAAATGCCATACATGTTTCAGCTTTGTTCCGTAGATCTAAACATAATAGGAAACGAATGTGAGTGATGCTAGCATGCTGCAAACTGGTGTGATATGTGCCAGTGTTGCCACAGCAGACAAAGTATCAGCAGACTGGCAGGACAAATGGTCAATAGTCCAAGATCTGCTCTCTCATATTCCTGACCTAGAGCACCTGCGAGATGCTCTGTATCACAACATGAACTTCTGTCTGCTAACGGAAGGAACTTTATAGGGCTCCGGAGAGAACAACACACACATACACCAGCGCTTTCAGAAACTTCTCCAGAGGTGTCAAGTGGTGATGGTGCAAGAGACACAATGTACTGTTGTTATTCTTATAACTGTCTTCCTGTCATTTCCTTTTTTCACTTAGTTTTTTTTTTCTTTTCTTTTTTAGTTTTAACACAATGCAGGTAGGGAATATCAACAAGGGTTCCTTTTTTTTTTGGTGAGGATATTTTTACACATCATATACATTGGTGCTGAGATGTTTCCAGCAGAGCTCATTTCAGACCCACTCGAGATTTCTGCCTCGCTCTGGGTTCTCGCATCTAAATGTCAGCCAAAAGGCTCCTCCCTTACTAGAACTGGCACTGGCTCTCCCAGGGTTCATGGCAATATTTTTGCGTGAAGTGTCATTTTGTGCTGGCTGTTCGTTCCAGACACACTGTTGAGGATGACATATGCACTGATCATTAAATAAGCTAGCACTGAAGCTTTTCTCTGCTCTGAGTGACTCACTGCTGTTTCTGCCTCGCACTCTGCGTTCCGCTATCAGGATCCATCATAGCCCTGACCTCATAGCCTTCAAGATGTATGAATGAATATTTCAGCATTAATTTGATAGCAGGTAACATTCCTAGCTCACAGTTTCAGGGTCTCTGGTTTTAATCCTGATCTCAGGTTTCTGCCTGTGTTGAGTTTCTCTGTAACATCCTCCCCTTGTGTATGAAGGTTTCTTCCATGTCTCTCACATCTCCAAAAACAAATGCCGGTAGGTGGATTGGCAAGTGAAAATTGCCCGTTGGTGTGCCATATGTACACGGTGCCCTCCAAATGACCTGTTATCCCTATCACACAGATATCAAAATCCAGTCCTGGATTTTCCAGACAGTGTCCAGCAAGGTTCAGGGATTTTCTGCTCAAACTCAACTGATTTAACTAACCTGATAAATGCCACATTAAGTGAATGTGTTTAAATATTTGTAAATTACAAACTGGCCCTACAGGACTGCATTTGAACAGCCCTGCCCAATCATATTCTATTCAATTCACTCACTCATTCTCTATATCGCTTATCCTGTGCAGGGCTGTGGGAGGCCCGGTGCCTATCCCAGGCCTATGTCCCCTGGGGCATTAGAAGGGATACACTCTGGATGGGGTGCCAGTCCGTCACAGGGCACAACCATGCACACAACCATAAACACACACACACACACACAGACTACGCCAATTTGGAAACACCTGTTAGGTTAATCAGCCTGTCTTTGGACTGTGGGAGGAAACCGGAGGAAACCAATCAAGCATGGGGAGAACATGTAAACACAATGCACATAGGAACCTATGACCTTGAAGGGGCAAGACTACAATGCCAACCCTAGTAATTTAATTTAAATATAGATTTATTTATATATATTGTTATTCTTTAACAATGGACAAACTCACCAATCAGCGTTTCAGAAGTACAGAGCATTACAGAGGTTGCGACTATAAATTTATATTTAAAGAAATATACAGTGGTACCTCGGCATACGAATTTAATCCATTCCAGAGGCGAGTTCTTAAGGCAAAAGTTTGTAATGCTGAAGCAGAAATAATGTAAATGCAGATAATTCATTCCAGCCAAACAAAAATATTACAGATGTTTCCAATTTCCAACACTATAATCAAATTCTGCATATAAAACCAATCAGAACATTAAAAACAGACATGGAAATGAAGTAAAATATGAAATATGAAAATATAATTTAAATCTTTTTGTCCCTATTGCGCAAGCAAAGGATGACAAGGAAAAACTTGTCGAAATGACATGAGGAAGAAACCACGAGATGAATGGAACACAAAAGGGAACTGATCTTGATTTGGGTGATACCGGATAGCGCGACCATGAATAAACCCATTCTGTAACTGTCTGCAATATGAACAAATGTGTAACTGTATAACCGGACATGTGTTTTAGTTAACATGAATTCCAATTTGTTGATGTTCCTAACAGTTCACTGATGGAGACTTGGGTACAAACATTACCTGCTAACTGGAAGACTAATATGCTTCCTCCAACACATGTGAAACCATGTCTTATGAGCTAAAGCGCTATGTGCTAAAAGACTCCCATGCTTGTCTAGTGTCACTATGATTGATCTCATTAAGGATATGTCTGACAATGTCATTTTCAATGACTGGATACTAGAGTGAATACACTTCTGTTTGTTACTGAAAATCAAAGAATAAATTAAATGTGATAAGTGCAGATAAAGTGAAGTGTATTCACAGAGACTGCTTTAATAGTAAACATTGTGTCTCTCTGTTATATCCTCTCTGATTCAAGTGTAATTTTAAAGAGGAAATCCAATGCACAGATCAAGGACAAGTGTTTATTCACTATATCAGATAACACACCTATTATACTGACATAATAGTACTGTATATATTTTTCCTGTTGAAGGAAATTTTATCACATGTCTGTCACTGCTGACGTTAATGATACTTTCGCACATCCTGATAATGTCACTCACACTTTCATTATTATTATTAGTAGTAATAAATATTCTTATGCATAATCATACAGTTAGAAATATTTGTTATATTTATTTAGAATATTAAATATATTGTTCAATATAAGCAATAGAACTAAACAATTCCTAATTAAAGCATATCTGTGCTTCTTTTATTCCATTTAAATAGTCTATAATCTCTTATTCTATAATCAGACATCTAATCCTTATATAAATGGCCCTGGCATTAATATGTAGCATGTAGTCTGCCGGAATCTGAGGAGAAACTGTGGAGGTGGAGATCCTCAAATCCCCCTCCTGCTGCACTGTCTCCCTAAACTGCCTTGTTACGCAGGAACAGAAGGAGCTCATTTCTTCTCATAAAAGCTCAAAAAAGACCGGCGAAAAAAAAGCATACCACTTTACTACTGGCCTAGGAAATGAAAACAAAGGAAACCAGATATGAGGATCATAAGATCAAAATGATCCAAACCGTATGGGGGGGAAATAATACACCTCTGACAACTGGGACATTCCCTCCAAAGCTTTATGTGTAACTATGAAAAGAGTTTAAATGTGTTGAAAAAAATAGGTGTGTACACATGTGCTGTAAACAGAGATTATGGGTACAGTCGAACAAAGAATGAAAGAGTTTAGGGAGGGAGAGAGGGAGGCTTGGGCTCCAGGTGGAGTCTTTCTTCCTCATTCCACAGATCCTGTTTGCTCACACAGTTATGTAGGTTTGTACCAGCTTGTGGTACACTTTATGATTAAACGTATGTGAACACCTGTCCATGATACCCACACACCAGTCCGGCAGTACATTAGCACCACTGACAGGTGACGTGAAAACCATTAAGTATCTCATTACACTGGTACCTGTCAATGGGTTTGATATACTGTAATATAACAGTGATAAACTGTCCAACCCAAACATTGTTACAGACCTAATACACCTTCATGGCAACCGTATTCTCTAAAGGCAGTGGCCTCATACACTGCAAACATTATTCAGGAACAGTCTGAGGAACATTACACGGTGTTCAAGGTGTTGATCAGTGTATATGTATGATGTTGTGGCTGATGGTGTATGTGCTTGTTGAACATCCCAATCCAAAACCACTAGTTTTAATTTTAATAAAAGGAGTTGGTCCTCTGTTTGCTGCTATAAGTGTTTTAGAGTGTGTCTGTGCTGATCTATTCATTCAGCCACAAAAGCATTAGTATGATGAAGTTTCAGCTCATCCGAAAGGTGTTCAATGTTGAGGTCAGGACACTTCAGTTCTTCCACTCAACCTTGAGCCTTTGTGCATAATGCCATTGTCATGCTGGAGAAAGTTTATACTTGGCCCTTTAGTTCCAGTAAAGGGAAACTGTAATGCTTTATCATACAAAGACATTGTATGCAATTGTGCACTTTCTTCTTTGTGTCAGCAGGTTCAGGAGAGACTTTTTCACCATAGAGAGTGTATTTAGAGAGTATTTTCTTATATCTAGTAATTTATGTAATATACATGACCTTTGTCCTAGAACTAGATTCATATCTGAGAGTAAAAACTGCTTGCTCAGGCTACTTCATTGTTCCAGTCCTGATGCAGAACTGACAGATTGTGTTCATCATCAAACTTTTTTCATAAACTGGCCTCCCAGTTACAGTAGGACCCATTTCAGAAAAAGCAGAGATGGGCCTTTGAGATGTGTGTCTATAGTGTTGCCTTTGTAAAATTTTAGTCTGCTAAGACAAGAGTCTCATGAGCTCTCAAAATAGGCTGAGTATGCACTTTGCATGGGTGTAAAGACACTGTTTACTCTTAACAGGCAGACAGCTTACTGGCGCAAAGGACGCACAAGGTATGCACACACACACACACACACACACGCATATGCACACACACACACACACACACACACAGTCTTAGAGGACCATGCCAGCAAAAAAATAGTTGACTGTTTGCTTTGCAAGCAAAAAATAGGAAGCAGATAGCAAAATGCTGTGGGGTGTGGAAGCACAAAAGGTGTGCACAATACAAAATCTGATACCATGAGAGAATAAGCAAGAACAGATTAACAGTTCAAGAAACAGCTGCGACTGTGCGTACTGCCTGAATCCCTTGCTGGCCTGTCGCTCAGTAAATACCATTAAACATGTGTCATTGATAATTGCTCGGAGAACAGGAACAATACACATGCATGGCAGCTGTACACGCTCTAAAAACTTACTCCATCATTCCAGTTAATGTGATGCAGAGGAACAACTGAGCACTGGAACCACACGCTGCTGAACCACATGCTAAACTTCATCACTTCATGTGCACTTTCCATTGGGACTACACTGTGACTTTTTGACTTTACTATGATTAGCAAATAGAGAATTGTTTAAACTCTGCTGGAGCATATGGAGATGACCTTTGCAGCTAATGCCCTGACTCTCAGAACTGTTCTTGATGGGGAGGAGGTAAGGGGTACCTGGGAGAAAATAAAGCAGCTTTTACTGGCACGGTGTTGATAACAGATAACACATTATACCAGGAGGGACTTTGTTTTACCAGCCTCAATACGCCACCTGAGCCAAGGTTAAAACGGCACTCAATGAGGTGAAATGCCCTTAACCACATTTCACAACTAATTCCTTCTGTGCTGTTACAAAACATATGGGGCGTAGAACAGGAGCATGGGGTGGTGGTGGTGGTGGTGGTGTCTGAAACGACCTGTCAGATAAAACGCTGCTATCATTTTTCTCTCATTCAACATTAAAGCACTTGGTGCAGATTCACTTGTGAAGGGCACGTTGGCCCCGAGCAAGAATCGAGGCCATTGCACTCATCCACACATGCACTGAGCTCAGCTCAACCCAGATGGCCACTATTTAGTGCCGTGTCTGACAGTGCTGGCAATGCTGTTTATTGAGAGAGTCTGACGACGGCCTTGAGTCTGCTTTATGGCAGGATGAATACTCGGCCATGCTGTAAAAATTCCTCCAAGTAACTAAGCATGTTTTTGGGTGTGTGTTTTTTTTCTCCACAGGCTTGAGTGTCTATGTTTGTGCCTGGCTGGAACCAGTATATATTTTTATCCATGAATAGATGTGCCTCTGTGCACATGTGTATTTCAGCAAGATTGCTGTTTCTGTGTTGGTATATTTATAAAGGATCGTTGCTGTTTGTTTAGTAGTACTCTATGTTGAATGCTATATCATGTCTCCCACTAACTGTCAGCAGTGCCCTCGGGTGTGAAACACAGATCCACAGACACAGGGGGCCAGCTGTTTGCCTTCATTCAGCACATGTGTGGGAAAAGCGTTGGTGTGGACATGAGGAGATGGTGTGGTCATCCTGGAGGGCGTATGTTTTTCTGAGTTCAGATTTGTAGTAGGCAGTTTTGCCTTAAGCTCAAACTATCATAGAGATCATAGATTGTTAGATACTTTTTGATAGATGTACCTTTGTGGGGAGCATCAGGTGTCCAAGACGGCAATCGATTTCTTCTCGCTATCACAACTGACTATGTGTCAGTTTAAAGAGGTCCTCTTAGGATGACAGAAGGCTGACAGCCCAGCTGCAACAATCAGAAAACCAATCCTTCCCGCCTTTGAAAGTAACCCACTAAGCTGAACAACAGGCAGGCTTAAACATCCTGCTGCATCAAACCCTCCATGGTCCATCACTCCCATAATGGCATCCTGTAAATATTCCAGCCAGATCAACGGACCATAAAGAAGAATCCATCATCTGCACATAATCTCTGACAGATTTACCAGGCATGGCTTCTGGGCTTCTCTGTCTGATAATGCATCTAGGATCCTACAAACGTACGTAGCCTGCACTTCCCACCCATCTTGCTTCAGGCAGATGCTGCTGATGTCTGATGCGACGTTATAAAGTGCACTGGAGCACTGGATTGTGGCTCCCCAGTGTTCATATGCAGTACTGACAAAAGGTTCGAAAACATCAGCCCTTGGCTTAATGCAATAACAAATTAAACATTAGATACAAACTGTTATGAGAAGTAAAATGAGGTGTGTAAAAACTATGGCAGTGATTTCAGTATCACTTGAGTGGGACCTTCTTGAAAATTAGGGCTTTCATTTAATTAAAATTCATTTGATGGAAAATCTCATTTGGATGCAACATTTAGAAGATTTTTTTTTTCCCTGCTGCAAACTACCATACAGAAGTGTGTATACACAGACGCATTTAGAGGCCGAACGCCATTCTGAAGCTTTGTTTCAGTATAGTGTACCAAAGATGTCAGAGGCTCTGTGGTCCGTAGGTGGAGCCTCTGAGGCTGAGATCTAAGGCTTAAGCCTAACATCACGTTTTCCAAGTTCATAGTCAACATAGATGGCGTCACGCCCTCTTGTATATCATTTGATTTAACCAGCAGATTATTGTGGTTGTTTGTGAATTTACCCGTTGTGTTTTGCATGCAATTAGCAACCACATAAAAAACAACAACATTTATTTGTAACAAACTTTGGCATGCAATCTTACATATTTATGTGCTCAGTGGTACACAACTTTTAAAAACTGAATCAGAGTACCCAGCCTTAGCGTGTGGTACGCCTCAAAGCAACATGGCTCATTAAAAAAACCCATTGAGACAGGAGAGAGGCTCTGATTGGAATTCTTTGAGCATGAATACACACTAAATGCCTCAGATTTGTGGGAGGAACTTCGACATCATAATAATAAGGTGGGGGTGACATATATTTTTGTGATTGATTTCGACTTATGTTATTGAAATACCATCTTTTGGGAAGATTCAAAATAAGGAAGTGTATTTAGCATCATACAATGATTTGAAATTGACTGTATTCATGTTTACAAAACAAAAAAAAGTGGCCAGTGAGCAGGGTGTTATTGAACACAGCCAGAAACATCGAGACAATACTGGATCTGCTTCCAACCTACGATCATTAAGGATCGTTAACTGAATATCAGTCAGCCGTGAAGGGAAATAGGACAGAGTAGATTAAATATTACTGAACGAAATGTTTGTTTTCAGGCCACAACCAGCTTCTAATGCTGTAACATGTTAATTTACAAATGAATTACACAATGGCTGTGTTGAAGAATATGGACTAATGTGAAAATTACATGTACTATGCAGTAGGTTGTATTTATGTTGAGCTGAGATCCACACACATTTGTGTAATGGGAATTGATCACTTCATCTCAGCCTGCATAAAAAATGGCCACTGTTATCAGTTAGACCTGAAGCATTTTTTTTTGGAGAATGTAAAGCTTTTAAAATGTTTTTACAAAACAGCACTTTTTACAAAACAGAACTACGTAACTCTGCATGCAATTCAGAGTAATCCAATAACAGCAGTTAACAGGACATAGCATTGACATAGATCATAGACTAATCATGTTTTGTGCATACTTCTTCCGTCCTTCTTCTTTATGAGTGATTACTACAGATGGCTAAAATACTGGCTTGACATTTCATGCACCAAGAAATACAGGACGTTTCTCCTTCAGAGATCATAAGCGTAGTTTAGAAGGTGTACAATTTATAATTATTCAGAGAAACAAGCAAATTCCTTTGCCTATACAGCAATTATCACTAATTAGCAGGCCTGAATCTTCCATTTTTTGATTCTGCACTCTGTGCACGTTGTCTACCTTATTTGTCCCTCCTCAGGCTCCTCTTCCCCATGGATAGCAAAACAACATATATCTAGCAGCAGGGGAACATCACAAGCTGAGCATCACAGAAATCCAGTGCTGGGCCGAAACAGAAGGGCAAAGAGGGCATGGGGTAACGGCTTTAAAGGGGGAGGACAATATCAGCTGACGTCTTCGATACATGCAGAACTCCCTGCTAGTGGTAAAACAAAGCCTGAATATCAGCCTTTGTGTAGCAGCATGGGAAGAATGCTGCCATAAGTCCTTTTTTTCTCAAGGTCCAGCATTAAGCTTTATCCTCCAAAGGGGAAAACATAAGAGAATGGCACGGAGCTGTAAGAGTGGAGCCACATGGCAGGATGTGGCTGAACAGCTTGAGAGTAGGCTTTACATAATTTATAACTATTCCTTTATTCCCTTTCCTTCCTTTAAGCAGGATCTTTAAAGAGGCATTACCAGGAATCTCTGGCATTCTACACTGTCTGACAGTCATAAGGTAATTAGGCGCATGTGTGACAGCGAATTGGCAGAAAATCGTTAATATTTTGTTTACACCGATTAAAAGCACTGAATCCTCGCTTGCGTAACTACATGCCTTTCCTATTTGTCTGTAAACTTTTTTTTTAAAATCAATTAAGATGCTTTGGATCATTCAAAAGCGGTTGTAGCTTCTATACATAACCCAAAAAGACAGACCAAAGAGCTCTTAAGAGTATCGGTTGGAACTATTTTTTTTTCTCGTGTACTTGCTGAATAATTTATAGCTGCTACTTTGCTTTAAGAGGAATAACTATTGTATATAATAAGCTGGGATTTTATGGGGTTTCATTCAATAAAGAATTCATCTGATTTGTATAAGAAGTGCAGGGATTTGAAAAATCTGAACACTCTCTATATCAGCAATAAGAGTAATCTGTATGAGAGCAGCCCGGAAAATATTCCTGGAGCAGTGAGGCCGAGTGCCTGCGAGAAAGCTTTAGGAAAGTGTATCTTTTTGTAAAGGCAGGGATTATGTCGATTTGGCATTCAGAGAGCTGTTTTTGTGCTTTACACACAGCTTTTCTCCTCTCTACCTTGGCTCTTAATAGGATAACCCGAACACATTACTTGTGTCATTCCGGGGTCATCAGCAGCCGTGCAGTAAACACAGCTCCACATCAAGCAGATACACAGACAGGCTATTAGACCGGAATGTGTTAACAATGACCCAGTCACAATTTCATTGTGCCGAGGGCACGCCATTCCTTCACATTACAGAGCAGCTTGGTGAAAGTTAATGGCCAGCATCTGAGGCCAGAGTGCACTATGGGGGCTGATAGGTGTGGGGACGGGGTGAGGGCAAGAAAGAGAGAACGTAGTAATAATGTACAATGACTGGAGGAAATTTAAGTGGCACATTTGAACCACAGCCTTCGAGTGCTGCTAACAAGGATTATAGATTGTTTCACCTGGGCACTTAAATAATATTGTTAATTATTAAGCCATGCAACGGACTATCGTCGAGTCCAGAATGCATTCCCAACTTACATCCAGTGGTCCTGGAATAGTCTGTGTTTTCACTGTGACCCTGCACAGGATAACATGACTGTGTTACTAGCCACGAGAGATTATTATATAAATAAAAACAATTTAGCACACAAGGTTCTACTGATTTGGTTCAGCTGACACTGAGCACTTTTATATTTGTACTCTGATTCGATGCTCATTGAAAGGTCACTTACATTTAAAATATGCACAAAACACATTCACAGACGTGTAGAAACTATTTGGCTTGTGAGTTCCTATGAGTGAAAGGCATTTCCTCCTCACTGGGATGCTGGGATGCGTCTCTCTATTCATACTTGGCTACAGTGTCAACAGCTGCCCTCTGAGATTAAAAGAGGCCAAGGAGATGGAAGAAACATCTGAGTGAGGCAAGTCGTGCTGCTCTCGGTCACTGGTACTGTAAAATCTGCTCCTTCTGGGAGAGCCATGAAATGCCTTGCTCTGATAGGGCAAGTGAAGATCATCTTCATCCTTCGTGCTTATTGTACCTCTACGACATGTAAGCAGTGACATGTCTGTTACTTCTGCTTGTTCCCCTTCTGTGTTAAAAAATTTATCTGCTCCAAATGCACCAAAGATAGACAACAAATGGGCCATTGTACACTATTTTAAGATGTTTTCAAGTGTTTGTGTTTAAAGTGAAGCTGAAAACCCATAAAGCTTGCACAGTAATATCACCCTCAGAACAAATGTCAGTTCACGAAATGTTAAAAGACTGAATAGAGACAGGCCTTATTTTTAAACACTCTTTTTCTCTGAGAAATATTTAATGAATATGTCATGTAAGTTTTTTGTAATCTAATTTCACTGGCCACAAGCTGTTATAGAAGACACCAATTAGAATTGTGCATTATTCCAGTTAAAGCAATTCATGTAACTTTCATCTCCGGGCTTGCCGAATTGGCAAGCAGACACAATGTTGTAATGTTAGCAAGTACGTGTCAAAGCACATACCACCTGCCATATGCTTTAGAGCCAGTTTGAATATCAGATTAAACAGGCTGCTAATATTACAGCTACATCATTGCTATGTCCATTGAGAGAACTTCATGAAGCGCAGCTTCATGTTACCTCCATGTTACTGAAACCTTCAGAATTTATTGCTCAAATGACTTTATCCTAGTCTATATGTAAATGCAATCTTGCTCAGAGACTTTTATCCCCACGTGACCCCGACTGTCCTCATATAAGGACAACTCCCAACTACACCATGTGTATATCCTTGCAAGAGCCTCATACTGTAAGAAGACCACTGAGTATCACACTTTTGCCAAACCTCTTCCTTTCTGTAGACACTGATCTAGTTCAGTAGTTATCAGGTGCAAATAAACAGAAACAGTGAAAAGAAATGAAGAACAGAACATTAGAATTTGGGTCACAGGAGGTTAATTCAAGCCTTATTAGCTCTTGTATTTCTCTATTACGTCATGATTTGGTTTTCCAGCTCTGCATGGAATTTGTAATGAATCTGGCACATTCAACTTAACAAATCTTCGACCTCTCCTACAATGGGTAAACGTACCTGCTAAAGACCTTCAATTCACTGATCTTGTAAGCTAATACATTCTACTTTTTCCCTCCATGGTATGGATTTCTTACAGATGAAAGGGGTGATCAGAGGGCAGACAATAGCCAAGAGTGCTGGACAATGGCAGTACAGAGTCTCCTCTGTCCCGCCCCAGGCTTGTCTAAGGTCCTCTGGATAAAAACTGAGCAGAGATCAAATTTCCAGAACACCACCTAAATACGGGCTTGTTTTGCAACGATGGAAATTCCTGAAAGCACAAAGATTAGCCATGGAGGTGTGTCACTTTGTTTGGGGAATAATAGTGTCTATTTCTATCAATGTTAACTAAGAAAGATCTTGGACCAAGGGCAATAACAATGAGGTCAGTTATTCCAGGCGATAAAGTGTAATAAATGCACCATAAATACATTCAAATTTGTCATCCAGTTATGAATAAACATTGGGGTATAATCAGTTAAATTAGTGTCATGCATGACTGCTGTTTACAGCTGTGCCATCTCACGTTTGTATTTCCAGGAGCATATGTAATGCACCAGAGGTTTGTGCTTTGGTCCTCTTGAAAATGAGCTCTAAGAGTGTGATCACAACTTTCTTGGTGCAGACCAAAACAGGGAAAAAATAACACACTGTATCATTTTAGCTGCTGCTCACTTGAAGTTTATCTTGCCATATTTAACACACGGCCAAAAGGTGTTAAATATAATCCTTAGATGTTTTAAGTCAGTCTCATTTTAGTATCATTCAAAGTGTCAAACATAGAAACTTCTATTTCCTCAACAACAACAAAAATATATTTCTGGAAGCAGACCAAGAATGACCTTCTCATGGGGTCTAAGCATGCTAGTCTGGTTCCCAGCAGTGTTATTGTCAAGGCTTCGAATGATTTTAAAGCATTTCACTGCATGTCATATTGTGTATTTGAATTTGAACTGTACTAAATTAGTAATTGCATCAGTGTTCATTTCAGCTCAAGTGTGAATATGCTCAGAGATGTCGTTACTTGCAAGATCCTAAGAGTTTTGTTAAATTCAGCATTCCTTAGATACCTTCAACATAAAAGTGCTCCCAGTGGTACTGCGCGTATTTGGTCTTCTCTGTGTGTATAATTAAAGATGTTCCCAAAATTCTTTCAGATTTATTGCAGAAACACTTCTGAGTAATTATACAGTTTTGGTCTGGTCTGGCTGTTGGTGGGAGCCTGTTGGCAAGATTCGACTTGTGGTGGAGTTGTTTTCTTATTTTGCTCATGCTTAATTAAAATAAAACAACTTCAAAATCTTAATATTAAAGCATTTTAGGAAACATGAAGATCTGCTCTAAAATGTAGTGTCCTGCCCTCAGACCACTTGTTTATCATAGAATTGGATGTCTTACACTGATTTTAAAGAAATCGTTAAAATTTATGAAGCCCAACATAAATGGAAACATTACTCCAGATGTTAGTTTTAACTGAACTAAGTACTAAAACTTCCCAGTCTGTGGTCATGATACAGTAAGATGAGCTCAGAAGCAGCATGAACCTGAACATCATCATGTACGGCTGTGAGATTTACATTTTCCATTACAGGTGATAAGACATAGTATTTTAAGGTTTCTTATTAACTTAAAAAAAAAAAGGCTGGTAAGGAAACAACTGTTTGTAGCTGTTAAAATGTAAGTATGTACCAGCAAATGTTCTACAGCATTAAACATAACTAAAAAAACAAACCAAAACAAATGATGTGTCAATGCTATAAAACATTTTTACGGGTTGTTACTGAAAAACAATCTTTGGGTTGGTAACCCCACATCACACCTCTCTATCATTAATTATTTTCCTATAACGGCAAGCCAAATGTGGTTTCAAGCTTACTGAAATGTGGTACAGTATATAAGTTTAATCTGGAATGCTCCTACGGCTTAGAGTACATTCACACTGAATGGCAATGAATTTGTGGCGAACTGGCCATATAGACCATGGTAGGAAAAAAATAATAAATCATCTACTCGAATGAAATTTATGAGTCTGTGAGAACAGTCTGAGGATTTTATTGGTGACAAAAAAAGTAAAAAATAAAAAATAAAAATACAGATTCACTACACCCTTGGCAACAGCAATGTTTGATGTGTTCACTTTTTCCAGTTATGTGTAGAGGTTCATTTTATAATACTCCAAGCACAAACACAAAAAGCAGAAATAAAATAAAATAAAATAAAATAAAACTACTTAAGTCCTGAGCTCTCTGACTAAAGTGGTCGAGCTGAAGAGCTGGAAAAAAGACTTCCCATCACCTGGGCTGTTTTCTAGTAAACAACGCTGTGTTTCTTCATACAGCACGGTATGAACACAAACTCATAATGTGTAATGATATTGCATTATACACTTAACTTAAATCTTGAACCAGACTGATCAGAAGGTGTGCCTTATTTTGATATAAAAGTTCTGTCTGTCTCATAAACAAATATAAATTGATTTTTTTTTTATAATAACAGCATGGAAAGTATGCTCTAAATACGCTTCAGCTGTGCATTGTGTCGCATCACCCCTTCCTACTCTTGAGTGTGTATGATTTTTGTAATTATATGTAATTCCTTACATAACAGCAGTAATGGCAATATTTCGACAAACAAAATTACGGTATATCAATGCACCCGCATAAACGGAATGAGCTCTAATGCGTCATTGATTTTATAATAACAGTTCATACAGGGGCTCTTATGGCAGACATGCCAGTTTTCTATAAGAAGACTTTTATTTAACATGTTTGGAAGGAGCCTCCAGTGTCAGCACTCAGACGCAGAGTTACTAGGGGTAAGTATTGTAAATATGGATTTTTCTGACATCCTGAATAGCAGAATAGCATTTTGTGATTTCCCTGTAATACAATTTTTTTAAGTCGAACAAAGAAAAAAAAACCTGAGGATCTTGCTATAACACAAGTGATAACTCGTTTTTGCGGTTGTTCCACGACATTAAACATAGCCATAAATGGATAAAAAGTATCACGTTCTTTAATGAATAAAAAAAAGTAGTGTTTGTTATTGCCTTAAGAGGAATAAAAACCCTTGATGTGTACTGATTAGAAAACAATCACAATAGCAACAGGAGATGCTTCACATCGAGCTGCACCACACCACCCTGTCGCTGATCAGTTCCCAGCACACCCTTTTTGTTATATTCTTGACAAGGTACATGAGACTGTAAAGATATAAATCTTTTTCAACAGTACCATTATTTTCCTGTCAATTATTTGAAGACATTTTGCAGTCCAACATATCACAGGTAGTAGTAGTAGTAGTAGTACAGTAATAGCAGTGTTTTTTAATGTAAAATGTAAGGGACCTTGGAAAAAAAAAAAGTAAAAAAAAAAAAAACATTCCACATTTACCTCTGCAGAATTTGAATACACAATTTTTTTCCCTGTCCGTATTAAACACACCAACACGACTTATCTTGCAGAGTGAAGTGCAAAACCGTCAGGCTGTTTGAATAGCTTCATTCATGCCACCAAATGTTTATAACCTGGTCTACAGCGCGCAACGTGCCGCCCGTGGTAAACATTTTCCACATACGTAACTTCCACTTTTACCCCCATCTCAATTAAAACATATTTTAATAACAGAAATGATGGCAAGCTTTCACAGAACGTATTATGCTGCTTTCTGGTTCCGTAACCCTGCCCTGTGCTTTAAACGATTCGACAGAAAAGCCTTATGTAATATTACTACAATGGGCTGGGCTTTTTAGGGGAGGATTAAAGAAGCAAGACTTAGTTCTTCATGTGCGATTCTTGGATTCGGGCCATTTATAGGGAGTGCCTGGTGGAGAACTTTTGTTCCAGAAATAAGTGCCTCCTTTTTGCTCTGTTGTCTACCAGCACTATTGTTGTGCCTGAAATATTACATGCACATTATTTTGCATGATTTGAGATTAGCTTCCAAACATGGTCCTTGCCTTACCACAAATCAGATTCCAAAGCTCATATTTACATATGCTGCAAAACAAACAGCCGTGTGTGTGTGTGTGTGTGTGTGTGTGTGTGTGTGCATGTGTGTGTGTTTTCATTTCAGTTCATCTCTGCAGAGTCAACAGATCAATGATTTTCTGCAAGCTTGTTTTTCTCATAACCAGCTTCAACACCTAAGAAGTATTCTAAGCCATCAGAATAAAAAAAACTCTTTTTCTCAGCTTTGTCACATATTAATCTCTCTCTGATTACACACAAAAGGGCCATATGCTTTTACCTTGGTTCTCCGTATCATTTTTTTTCCCTCTGACACTAAAAACTTTGATGACTCATCTTCGAAAATCTGCCATTAACACGGGGCCTTACGGCATACACGGCATTCTCTGTGCTTCTGCTGTAAAAACTGCGGCACTGACCGTAACACAAAGATCTGCAATGAACTCGAGAGAATCGCACAGGGAGCAGGGAGGAAACAATTATACAGATAAAGCGAAGCAGAAATACATCAGATCAACTTCCGATCAACAGAAATACACCAGATCAACAGAAAGAAGGAGAAAAGTTGTGAATCTGAATTCAAGGCGAGATTCCTAACTTGTTATGGCTACACAACTATTCGGTAACGCAAGCAGAAATAACCAGTACACAAAATTGGAGGCCATTCAGACAAATAATTCACTACATGATCAGATTTACTTTAGAGTGTGTGAGCCAGCCTGGGGTCCGCAGAAAGACTGAAGCAATGCGTGTTTGAAGTTAAGATGTACAACAGATGTCTTCCAAGCCTCGTCCAGGGCCGTGATCTGCTCCTCACACTGGTACGGCCTGATAGAGTGAAGGGACGGCTCTTTCTGCTATGCTCTAATTATCTGTCTTATTCAAAGCCATGTTTCAGATAGCCTGGTACATGGAGTGCCAATTAGGGAGTCTGTCCTACTGTGAAATAAAATAAGCTCAGAGCTTACGACTGTGCCATTATAATTAGGAGTGACAATCAAGAATTTTAACAATGCTGATTTTTCCCTTTCTGTTTCATTATTGGCTAATTAGTTCTCAGGACACCTCCTGACTGTAACTACAGGTTATGTGATGCACTGGTGTAGCAATGAATTAATTTCAGGTGGGAATGAGGAAACATGCTAAATAAAATCCCTGTCTGATCTGTATGTTACAATGATAAGTGGATAAGAGGGTAAAACATCTCATGGATTTTGTGTGGATACGGAGTAGTAGCAGAAGTGGGGAAACAGGGGAACGTGTATGATCCTGATGAGTTAATTTTACGTTTCTCATCATAGCTGCTGGAAAACAATAAAACACGATTAAACAAAACCAAGCAAGACGTTCGTTTGATACGGGGATGTTACATATGAAGAAATGATGATGATGAGTTGTTGATCTTTTATGAACTGCCTTTCGGGATATTTACAGGATATCAGTTTTAAATGAACAAATTTCCATCAGATCTTTTCAGTCTCAGATTTTGGACTCATATTTATAGAACCAGATATGTAAGTCAATACGTTACCCGAAAGGGGAAGTATAAAGAATAGCTTGTATAAATGGGTATTTGAGCATCGAGTCATAGATCATATGTCATTTAAGGAAGTTTTATAATACACTTTTAAGGTCATATCATGAAAATCGAGAAGTCTGCATTCTCTGTGTAGATGGGGTGCTCACCATTAACCTTTTCTCATCAGGCATTTCTACACTGATTCATCTTAAAAAGCTTTTAATAAAGCACCTGTCATTGGGTTCGACTGCACCTAATCATTGTGTTTGCTGCTCAGTTCAGTTTCTTTATCTTCTGAAGTTATTCACGCGATAAACAAACATAAGGGAAACGTTTCGACGGTAGTCATCAGGCAGGTCTGCAGGTTTGGCTATCTATAAGCGCATTATATTTTCCGCGGCAAACTGGCTTGTTGTGTTTGGCGGTAGGTTGTACAGTGTGAAGTCAATGAGTTTGCTCAGTTGCTCGGAGGTATTTTTATACCGCTGGCTTTATGCAGCATGTCACATAGAGTCAAAGCTCAGAGTAAAATAACTGCTCGAAAGGCAGCTCCACTAAAACAGCCAGTGGTCTGCTGCAAGAAAGCAGAGCCAATGATCACCCTCAGCTCATCATCTAACATTTAAAATGCTGAAAACCTTTTTCTTTCGTTTTGTAATTGTTCCTGGATACATAATATAGCTCTATATTATAATATCATAAAATGTATTTTACATACTAAATACTACATGTCTCAGGATACCCAAATACAAAGTCCAGTATTTGTTAAGTCTGCAATAATCTGAGTATAAACATTCTTGAGGAAGTCTTTTATTAGTGTTCTTCATCCATCCTCAGCACAACACCACACTGCGCTAAACTCTTCAAAACACTGCAATCGATGGCAACAAAATTGTCCGAAACCTGTTGTGTGTTTGCAGAGGTGCTAATTAAGTAAGAATCATGTCAGTGCTGGTGAAGCAGTCTGGCTCCTCTGAGAGCTGGCATAGCTGCAACAGTCAGCCACATAAAGGATCAACACTAAGGCCTTTCCCACTGGAGATAAATCTCAGGCAAACATTCACCACCTGCCACAGTCTACAATTAACTCTTAACATATTGCAATAACGCAACTCCATGAAAATAGAAACTGTCACAATCCGGGTCAATCAGCCAGAACGGAAGGTGTCTTAGAACGGAAGGTGTCTTAGAAAACCAAGGACGTGTTGTACCGATCACATGACATCTAGAATATAACGTCAAACAACTGGGGCACAAAGACAAATTGTATTAACGAGCCTCTGTCCACGTTTCAAACATTTTTTTTTTTTCCTGCTGAACTTTGAGTCACGGAAAGTTTTTTAGACTGGCCTCTGCTATTTTATTGCGACACAGCATGACTCATTGCTCCTTGGCCTATTATTATGCTTGTCATACTTTAACTATTAAATAGGTGATTTGAGCAAAAGTATTACCTTTATATCAGTCCAACTATCAATTTGTTCAATTTTCTCTGCAACCTTGTGCACTATCTTCAGATGTTTTAAAGCAGCTTTTGAAAAGAATGTACTGGAGGAACCTTTCCACAAAACACAACTGTAGCTGAAAAGCCTTAAGGGGATTTCATCCCATTATGCAATCTGTTGAGGTTGATATGACTGCATTCCAAATAAGAGCAGACAGACATGAATCATTTTTCTGCGCCTGAGTCACTAAACCATAAAGGTCTATCTGTATGGGAACACTTTCAGAAATAGGTTACGTTTAATGTAAATGCAACAGTAGGATGTACAGAAAGGATGATAATATTAATAATAATATATAATAATAATATTAATAATTAAACTAAGGCCTTACCTAACCATGAGCTAATCATCCCCAACCCACAACAGTCACTGCATTTATTTCTGACAGTACAAGCTCGATCTAACACTCGAGCTCCTGACAAGGAGCAAGGAAAAATGATAAAGCCGTACTTTAAGAGGTTTTTACTTCGACAAATCTTGAAAATAAAGTACATAAATGAGGTGCGGTTTAGAAGAAGCCAGAGTAGATGGTTTACTTTGTGCTAATTATAGACGGAACAGACTGTATGCCGATCCCCGCTCTCTAATAACATTTATCTTCTCACCAAAAGACCATTGTTCTCATATGTCCTAAATACTCCCTGTGCAGAAACCAAACACACTGTATTGAAAGCAGTCCTGGAGACTAATTTGTGTACCATATATTGCTATATGCAATATGTACTCTAACATTCTGCATAGCCTTACCCAGATGAAGTGGTGTTAACCTTCATACTGTACATAATCATTATTAACTATGTTTAGATGACAGGGTATAGCTTCATTCGCTTCTTTCTCACATCTTTTATATATATATATATATATATATATATATATATATATATAAAAAT
>JAQMYJ010000006.1:10469757-10486614 GCA_030014305.1 Clarias laeviceps | reverse complement strand
TCTGATTAGTTTTATATATACTGTATATATATATATATATATATATATATATATATATATATATATATATAAAACTAATCAGATTCATGCTTTTGACATGACTGATCTGTTGAAAAGGGGCTAAGCAAAACGTTCAGGGGAAGCCCAAATTAAATACGTGTATGACACATCTGCTTTTAAAAATAAACTCTGCTTCACATACTTCATAAACCTGGGTTGAAGAAATGCCCAGCCAGTCTTGATTTATGAAAGTGTTCATGTCAACCAATTACTTTATCAGACAACATATGAAATCTGTGTTAAATGACTGTTGAATATTGATGACACATTTTGGTATATTTGCAAAAAAACTATGTATTGGCTAAATAACTGTTTTGAATATTCTTTATTTCTTTAAAAAATTAAATAATCATCATATTTTCAGTCCTGCAGCATATTTTACCATCAAGCTCCCGGGAACCGAATATGACTGTGAGTTGCTAGAATGCAGTTAAAAACCCAACAGTGTGAGCCAAAAAAATTTCACCAGCCAGACCACCTGCATTCAGATAGCAGCATGGCTGTGAACCGACAGTGAGGCGATCCAGTTTCTGCCATTTATAGCTTCAGAAAATTATAGGGAGTCCATTATTACTTGTAGAGAGGAGCACGTCAAATCCACACACTGCGACCCTCCCATTGTAACCTATATTTATGACAGAAGATAAATCGCCTTCTATAACCTACTGTGATGGCTAATATAAATTCTCCATCAATGGCCCAAATCCAACGCCATTATTTAATGGTCATAATGAAAGATGATTCCAAATTAAATAAAGCAGCGGTGCTAAAAGCGTGCCTCCCAAAACAGCAGGGCCAATTTTACAGCGTAGAAATAATCAGAAGTGTCAGGATAAACCAGACGGGAATAGCTTGCCAAAACAATTCTACGCACTGCAGCGCCGACTCCGGCATTTATTTGTGACTAATGTTACAATCCCTTTAATATCATCAGACATTTGTTCTGAGCCAACAGATTTGCCATGTTTAAGGCCTGAAATTCTGAAAGCAACTGCTCCTTGCAGAAATCCATGTTGGAAATATGTGATTAGGTGGTTAAGCGTAAGGTAAAAACAAATAAATACGTAAAATGAAATAAAGGATTCTTGTATCTTTATGGCTAAACATAAATATATCCACACCTCTACACTCCTCTCTTCACATGCATCTTTCATCATACATTTTCTTTTTCATGAAATCACACATTTCTGTTGCCAAGAAAGATCAACAGAGATTTTCTCTCTGAAATATATATATATATATATGTGTGTGTGTGTGTATACACACACAGTACCAGTCAGAAGTTGGACACAAGTTTTACATTCTACAACAATACCAGATTTTTATAAAAAATTTTCAAAACTATGAAATAACACATAGGGCATTAGATAATTAAATAATAACCACAACAGTCAGTTGTTATTTTGAGACATGAAGGTCAGCTGTTCTGGGATAGTTCTTACAAAACCTGTTTTGTCAAGTGCATTTCCAAACCCCATCAAGCACCATGATGAAACTGGCTCTCATGAAGACCATCCCAGGAAAGCAAGACCAAAACATATATCTGCTGCAGAGGAGAAGTTTACTTAAAGTTACCAGCCTCAAAAATCACTAATTAACATCACCTCAGATTAGAGCCATTTTGAAGGCTTTACAGAGCATAAGTAGCAGATGCATCTCAATATCAAATGATTAAAAGAGATTACTGCATATTTTGGATGCCTTCATAATTGTTTTACAATGTAGAAAGAAGTAAAAATCAGGAAAGGCCATGGAATTAGGTGCGTCCAAAATGTTGACAGGTAGTGTGTTTGTCTGTGTTTGTGCATTGGACAAAAGTATTAAGACAATGTATGACATATGATACTTCTCTTTGTGCACAAAAGAGGTGATTTAGCTTGAGCCTATCTGCCTGAAGATCTAATTAGAATCAGTTGGTTTAGTTAATGTTAATGTATATGTGGCCGGGGTGTCTAGCTCAGCATGAAAATGGCTAAAACTAGGAAATTCTCAAGTGACTTGCAAACTTCCGTGGCAAATTTCTGTACATGATCTTCAGGAAGCAATCAAGCAGACATGGACTGAGAGCGACACCAGAGTACTCCAGACGTCTTTTTGACTCTATGCCCAGCCGGATCCAGCAGGGTTTTAAAGAATGAAGGACTTCATACTAAGTATTGATTATTGTATAGCAATTTCCTCACATTAAGTAACAAATTATTCTTATTATCTTGATTGTCATTATTTAAAAAATAATTCTGCGAATGTTGTTAACATACAAACACTGCAGCAGCCATTTAGATAGTACTTACTTCATAGGTTTAAAGAGGGCTTGGCCATAATTCTGGAATGTCATGATGAGCTTCAGTTGCGTGCCTCCAGATTTCATGGCTTAAAAGAAAACGAAAGCATTATATGAACTCTAATAGTGACAAAAGTTTAAAAAGTCACATAGCTGCTACTCCGTGCAACAGCCTCGCTTATCGAATGAGCAATCTCAAATAAAGACATAGATTTAAAACAAAAAAGTCTGTTGACCATAACAGGTTTTGATTTTCCACTGAGCATGTAAGTAAACTACGCACTGTTCTAGTCAATAGTGTGTGTGTCAGTGCCAACACAGCTGCATCCCACTAATCACTGCCTGATTTTTCTTAGGCAAAACTGGTTTCCTACTAAATGCAATGAGTTTAAGCACTGTATTCTTTCCCATTCCCATTTAATTAAATGCTGATGAAACTAAATCTGCATTGTAATTAACTTTAATAATTAGATGGCAGGATGCCTACACTGAATGTACACCTACAATACACACAATGAGCGGGGCACAAAATCTCATCAAATCCACTTAAGAAAGAGAAAAGAAATGCACTAATTCTCATCTGTCAACTTTCCAGCTCCAACAATGCTTCTGTCTGGTGTAACAGCACTCACAAAATCACACACATCCAATACCCAGCTACTGTGACTTACCAACACTGGTGATTCTCTGTGTAACCAGGTCCTTCAGCATCGCGTCGATGACAGGGTTGTGGCGGGAATAGAGCTCATAGCGGTTGATGCCAATGTGGAAGCGCAGCCAGTTTGGGTAGGAGTCTGCGGTGAGCTCACCTGTCGGGGTGGACTCTCCATTTTTCTCCTGTCCATGCCTGTGGAACAAACACAAAGGGAGAAAGAGAGAGAGAAAGCTTTTGATAAGACCAGCTGCTAATATTAATCAAAGAATAAACTCACATATCAGGAGAGTTTAGTTTGTCAGAAGCAAGTATTTATAATTTAACCAGCAAATGAGAGTGGAATAATTTTTGGCCAAGGTTTTATGTTGTTATCACTTTATATGTTTATAATTTCCAATTATTTAAAAAAAAAAAGTGTATTGCTTTAAATAAAAACAGACAGAATAATAGAATAATTGAATAATGTAAGACATAATAATAATATATATTCTGACTTCTAAATATTTCATATTTAAATAACTATACAATTATTTTTCTATTATTTAAGCAAAAATACTTAATCTGTAAATAAGACATTAGAGGAGTAATCAAATATTTTGAAAAGTAAAAGAGGAAGAAATTAACCATTCTTGGTTGTCTGCTGCTTTGGGGTCAAATCTGATGTCGGTGTTGACGTTGAACAGTGTGTCCTGGTCAGTGAGGACAGGTAAAGCTATCTTATAGAGCGGGTGCTCGAAGAGTGCAGCGAGCTTGGAGCGTGTCCTCGTCCCTCCCGCTGCGTCCTGCGCCTCCTGTCTGCGGTCCTGTCCCGCCTTGGCGCGGTGCTCACCTGTCCTCCGCGGCTCCGTCTTCTCCCCGGCTGGACTGAGCTTCTCCAGAGAGTGTGAGGACACGTTGGAGCCGGGCTCGCTGCTGAAATCCTGCAGTATTCTCAGGGTGTGTTTGTGAGGCGTCAGAGGTTCCGGGGCGGCGGCTCGGCCGGGAGACTTAGCCCAGTTGCGCGGCTCCTCGCTGGGCGTGTGTGAGCAGGAGCAGCCGCCGGCGCCTTTACTCTCCAGCCGCGGCAACAAGTCGATCATGATGTGCAAGGAGCATGCGATGAGGAACACGGTCAGGATCAAGACCCGGAATTTGCGGAAGAGGATCATCTTCAGGCCCTCCTGTTCGGTGAAGCCCCAAGATTTATTGGGAATGAGGAGGAGGAAAGTGAGCAGGCGCGCTACATCGCACACGGTGCACACGACCCGAGTGGCCAATTTGAGCAGGACGCAGGGCGCAGCGTGGCTTTCATGCGCCAGCTTCACACGGGATGTGGCGATTTCAGGATGCGAGAACAGTTCCAGCTCAATAACACGCCTGCTGTAAATGTAATCCAGCCCAGGAACAAGCAAATTCCATTAAAAAGTCAAATGCGTCACGGCACGCTCCTAAATGGAGGTAGTTTCACTTAGACGGAAATTTTGAAAAGTTTAAAGGCATCACAGGAAGCGATGGAAATCTCCCCTGAGACACGGCGGAACATATTTGCAGTCTGTTTGGTAATGCACGACTTACTGGTTTCCATCCAAATAAAACGGTTACGGAGGAAACAGCTGGAAATGGTGAGACGGCGGAGCTCCTCATGAGCGCAGAGACACTTCACAGCGCTTTATCTCCTCCCGCTCGCTCCTGCCTTTTATCCCCGATACAGCGAGCGCGGCGGAGCGCAGCACCGTGACGCGAGCCGACAACAAAACCCGGGGCAGGTCGGGGGCAGAAAGCACTGCGCCTCTCCTCGAGCAGGACGCGAAATTCTTCGTGGAAGTTTCATATGTCACATGCGATTCACCACCGTCCAGAAAGCCGCGATGACAAGCGGGAAGGAAGGCGGGTTTTATCGGTCTGTTGACAAGACCGAAACGATCAGCGGATCACGATCTGCTCCGGTGCGTCGCGTCGCGTTGTGTGAGTGTGTATGTGTGTGGGTGTGTATGTGCATGTGTGTGTGTGTCTGTTAAAGGGGCGCTCCGCTCCTCCGATCTGCTTCAGCGTCACTCATACAGACACGGGATTGGATAAAGCCGCGCAGTGGAGCTCAGCAGAGCAATCAGAGCCCAGACTGAGTCTGCTGCTGTCTGCAACTCCACACTGCGCAATAAGAGGGCGTCTTACCCCATCCACTGCTTTATCCGTGCCTTCCTCCATCTGAGGATCCAATAAGTAGGCCTAGCTGGGTCAATCATTCATCTTCTGTAACTGCTTTATCCCTGGTCTGGGGTCTATCCTGGAAACAGCGGATGTGCGGTGGGAATACACTCTGGATGAGAAGCCAGTCCATCACAGGATGCGTACACACACTTCCATACATTCATTCCCACCCACAGTCAGATAAGATAGATAAACCAGACTGCCTACCTACATCTTTTATTTAGCGAGAGGAAACCAGAGAACTCAGAGAAAACCCACACATTCCCATTTTGAGGCAACAACACTGCAACACGATGCAACCACGCCTACCTTGTAGATACCCTAATTTTATAAGGTGCAATTAAAATGGATGTACATACCGCTCACCTACTCACTCACTCATACCTCTTTATTCTGTGTACAGGGTTATGGGGCGGGCTGGAGCCTATCCCAGGTGAATTAGGGCAGCAATTTTTGCAGGGCACACATGCACACAGACTCGCACATTCACTTACACAATACAGGCAATTTGGGAATGCCAGTTAACTTAACCTGCATTTCTTTTGGAGTACCCAGAGGAAAGCCATCAAGCACAGGGAGAACATGCAAAGTCTATGCACACAGACCCAAGGAAGGGATCTATTATACTTGATACACCTTAATACACTTAATACACCATCATCATTCATCATAATTTAATAATTGAATTTAATAGTAATACTACTACCTGGCACTCATTTGAGTCAGAGAAAATCTATTCAATCGATATTGTAGATTGAACTGGCAGATATACCTAATAAACTGGCACAAAAATTAATTAGCAGGATGTACAAATACATCTAATTCAGATGTATATATACATGACCCTCCAGGATTATTGGCATACTTCATAAATAATGAACAAAATTATTGTATATAATAAATATTACACAAAAACTAAAACTGTAAACAAACAAAAAAAACTATTTATGTTTTTTTGAATAAAAATTTGATGACCTAAAATGTAAACAAGTTTGCATCAAACTTTACAAATGCAAAGTGTAAAATTCTATTTAAATATGCATTTTTCCATATTTAAAATGGACAGAACATACATGGTTCTCAAAATTTATATTACATGTGTAAGACTATATGTTAAGATGAAGAGGAAAAAATAAAATAAAGTAATTTTAGCAAATACAATGTGTTGCATAAACATTGAAATAATTAACACTTATGAATATTAATAAGTATGCAAAAAAAACGGTCATGTGACAAGGTATCAAGATAAACACGATGTCGGGAAGTGAAGATTTTTCTTGGTAGATTTCGTAAAAAGCTTTTTGCGAGTTGGCTCTGTGTCCGCCATGTAGGTTATTTTGTAGAAAATTATAATGTGGTCTCAGGTCACATGATTCAGTGTCATAGAAAAGAGGTTGGGCCTAATTAGCATAATAAAATTACAGGATGCACAAATCAATTTTGAATTTTTTTTTATATATAGATGTTCAAGATCAAGACAATAACGATCTAACTCGTCAATTTTATTAATATTCTTCTTCTTAATTGCGATCTTGTATAGTCTGAATCAATCTTTACATTTTTGCTTATTTTTATAAAGAATGGCCAACCGTATTTCCAACAAGTATTTGTAACAGCACTTTGTCTCACTGACATAGTACACTTTCTCCACTGACAAGTGCCTCTAAAACAAGCAACTAACATGGTCCAACACTGATTAAAAAGTAACACAAACAATAGCGGATCTGTCTGTGCCAAAAAAAAAATACTGATACAATTGTAGTAACAGAAAATGATTAAACTCTGAACTTTATGTGACTATGCAATTAAAAAAAGAAATGGAAATGGAAAAGAGTTTACTCTTTAATATGTACAATATGCAATACAAATAAATACTTCATGTTTACATGCATAACATTATGATTATATGCAACATGCCATTCACATTAGCTGAGGATCTTTGTCAGTAGACCTGACCAACACAATGTCATGCTTTGTTTATTGCTTGTCCATTTTATTCATGAAGGATCCTTTAAGTTAGGATGAACACCTGAGGTCAATCTTGATAAACCGCCATTGATCCATTGAGTGTTGGGTTTCACTTCCTTAAAAGCTCCTCTGTTTCAGACTATCCTATCCATCTATTTATCTGTATTGCTTGAGAAACTTTGGATGAAGATCCCATTTTTACACCAGCATAACTGCTACCTTTTACTGGAATCGGTTGTAACCAGAGCTCTTAACAGGCCCTCTATTGTTTCCTAAAAGCACAGCTTTGTGTTTATAAAGACAATGGACATAAGTGGAAATATCTGCCTTTCATTCCAGCAGTAAAAACTCTTTTGTTTCAGGTTCCTCAGCACTGACCAGCAGCTTGGCACCAGCTAGAGTCCTGCAGATGGCAAAGGCACCTGAGGATTTGTGCTGTTCAAAGCGCTGACTACAGCAGCGGCTGTAAATAAGCCAGAATAGATTTATGAACAGGTACCGTATGTCTTTGCAAGGTAGCAGGCAGAACCATTAGATACAGTTCCATGGACAGAGAAAAGGGGATTATGGCGGAGATAGAGCCTGAGATATAGATACAGATAGCGTGAGAGTGTGAAAGTATTGGGTGACATGTCTATTTATTATTGAGCCCGAGATTTACGCTGCACTTTGCTTGAATGGTGATGGACTGTTGAAGGATGCATGAGTGAATTAAACCAAGAAATTAAGTTACTGCATTCCACTGTTATTCTTTAAGTGCTCCTTTTACTATCTGAGAGCCTAACTGAGTGGTGCACTGAAAAGGTTTCTAGCTTATAATTAAACTGGCATGAAAAATTGCGGTTAATCCATTTCTGTCTCTCATATATATGTGCACGAAAGACAGTCAGGTTTCGGGAAGCTTTAGAAATTGTAGGAATGCATACCTGACAGGCATGTGTAAAAAAGTCCCAGCCATTTTATATTATGAAACATAGAAAATGATCATATGTGTATATAGTATATATAAAAATGGAGGAAAGTAGGCATACATACTGTAACACTTAAAAAGACTGACAAAACCAGGTGTATATTCATACCCAGATCAGAGAAGGGGTGTCAGCGGATGTGCACAACAAACAGAGACAAACACAACTGTATCTAAATTAAGCCACAGCAGTCATATTGTGAAAGATCTATATTGCCTAACACTCTATCTGCCTCTCTTGCATTTACTTAATTTGTTACCAAGACTGTAGCTGCTAGTATAAGTTATACTGTGTCTGTTTGAATGTTTTTTTTTTTTTAATTATTATTATTTATTTTTTAAAAGTGAAAGGTCACATAAGCCTGGGTGCCATGTCTGTCTCTAGATAAGATGATGCAGAGCCAGTGCCCCGTAGGCTTTATATACCACTATAATTAGCCCCACGCGGACAGCTTTAATGAGCAGGAGCTAGAACTGTGGAAAGACTTGTGGTTCAGATCATTGCGTTAGGCTTATGTTTATTTCAGTGTGTGGGTTTTAGTGTGCGTCTCAAAGGATGACTGGTCAGCTCTGATTATAGTAACAACCCCCTTACCCTGCCTAAATAACAGTCATCTATGCCTCAGTTAGTTATTTTACTTAAGGGCTATTTATATATTCAAAGCTGAAAATGACAGCCAAAGGAGTCTCGGTTTGTTTTTAACAGAAGAGTGCAGCAGATAAAACGTAACCTGATGAGAGTGTTTTTCCCCACAAGTGAATCTGTTTATCAAGTGAACCTAAACAGTGGTCCTGTTTCTATGGAGATCTCATTTTTGAAATAGTTGGAAGTATCTTGTATATGGTTTTTTTGAACACACCATGCAGGTTTTTTCATCAATAATAGTTGCTAAACGCATAACAGTTGCGGAAGACAGAACAGTAAGAATGAATCAGTATATAGCGTTATAATGTATATTGGGGCTGTGTGAATTCCTGTCTGACAGATGTTCCTCACCTTCTTAATCTGGTACCACCTGCTATTTCAGCACACTGAGCAGTCAGCAATCAACTGTGGGCAAAAGGTCACTCCCTCACAGTCTATTAAAACAAATATGCTGCAGTAATATTTTTCACTCCCCTCAATGGCAAAAGCAAACTACGGATATGGAAGAATCCTAAGAAACTATGCTTATAAATACATAGAGGATAGCAACTATAGAATTGCATATTATTTGTTATCTGTACTGTAACGTAAGAGATTTTGGAGTAAACTGCAGCTTGACGTTTCGAAACCCAAAGTTCAGAGGAAGCCCGTCATTTCAACATTCCCTCCGAAGTCACGCCCCAAGAACACTGCCTAATCTAGAGTTCCCTGTTGTTGCCACAAAATGGGAGCTGGCTGGAGTTGATTTATACTTTTGCATCTGCATTTGCACGCTCATGTGCAGGCATTAGTGTAGCATTGCCTGCTTGTAATGGGAACATTAACATTTTGGTGCCTTATTGTATGTAGAATGTAAGAAGGCCATGAAAAAAATAACATACTGTAACTGTCTCACATTTTCAGGTAGCTTTTTCAGGTACATTTTCAGGTAACTAATGAGTGCCTAAAATATGTCCATGTGGCAATGTAACAGACTGATTGGCCAAAATTTTTCGGATAATGCCTTATGTTAAGTAATGTGTTTAAACAGTATCTCTCTTCCTACCATTTCTGTTTAAAGGCAACAAGACTAATAGGTTAGTGTATCATAATGCTTTCTTGTTGTGGTTAGTTAAATGAAGTCAGACACATTATTTAATTATTTACACATTATTTCTACCTGAAGGTTTTTCTGTCAAAGTAAATCTCTATGTATGAGCCATTTTCACTCACTCATCATCTATACCACTTATCCTGAGTACAGGGTCGTAGTGGCCCTGGTGCCTATCCCAGAAGATCCTTGGGTACATCCTGGATGGGGTGCCAATTGATCTCAGGGAACATACACACATACACACACTCACACAATTTAGGAACCCTGATTAGTCTAATATGCATGTTATTGGACGGTGTGAGGAAACCGGAACACCCAGAGGAAACCCACCAAAGCATGAGAAGAACATGCAAACTCCATGCACACAGACCAGTGGAGGGATTCGAACCCAGAACCTGGAGGTGCAAAGTGTCAATGCTCTGTATGTCTGAGAATTGCAACTTATTGAATAAAGTGAAAGCTTTAATACTTTGTCTGTAAGATGCATATTCATAGGAACATTATTGTGTGCCATTATATGCATCAATAAGTCCATCCTATTTTATTGTCTCATCACTACCCTGCACTACATTTATTCAATTGCTGACTAAATAGATTGTTTATTCAACCTCTCTTGCTTGTAAGTTATAAGAGATGTGTATGTGGCAGGTAACACTAAGGCCTGTATTACCAAAGCTGTTTGCCTGCTAAAATTGTAAGGTTGGAGTCCATGCGGTGTGTCCACTTGAGCTTGTAGAGTTGTGGCAGTTGTTTGGTGTGGGCTCCCAGTTTTGTGCTGAAGGGAGCTGACATGGCATACTGACTGAGTTCAGAAGTCTGTCCCTCACCCCAGTGCATAACCATGGGACAAAGAAGACAGGAAAAGGAAACCACAGTCAATAAAATTCCATCCGATTTCAAGACTATAATAGTAACCATTTCAATAAAACAGCTGTAGTCAGCATCTCAGTGACCTTTTATCACTTCAAAACAGCTCTTGCATTTATTTTCTAGCTTTAAAGGGATACTACTATGAGAAAAGCCTGTGACTAAATATGTACATAAAGGTTACTTTAATGTGTGTTTAAGCTGCTGAAGGAAAAAAAAACATTTATTCTGTCCTATTCAATGTCCTAATTTATATATATATATTTAAAGTGCAAGAGACAACAATAAAAATACAGGTAGCATCATTGCATTACATTCCTAGTTTCCACAGACTGCTTGTTGTATATTCTATAGTTATCAAGGCTGCTGACCTTTCCTTCTTCACTGGTAGGTGCTTTCCTTGCAGGTATACAAAGAGGCATATAGTTTCTCCAAACACAATAGCTTTATTGAACACAACCCTCAGCTCTGGCTCATTGGTCTGCCTTATCAGCTGTCATGGGAAATGCTAGGAAACCCTGAGTCTAGTCATTACTAAAAAAAAAAAATAAGGCTTAACAGAAAACTTTCACATGACAAAGTTAGAGTTACACATATACAGTATAGAAAACTTCAGATGATGACTACGACATCAGAGAGTTTAAGCTTGTTAACATATGAACACGAAACAGGAAAACCTGCATCTTTTGTATGAGTCTAATCAAGTAACAGACTTGATTTCAGACATCTGATTTAGGATGTTCAATGTATTGTGATGACAGATGAGTATGTATAATCTGAGATTTTATTCGTGGCAGGATTTGAGATAATTTATTGAGTGTTTTAAATAAAAGCTCTTAATCGGTTTTCTTTGAAAGCCCTTTGTTGTGGCACAGCTGCATAATTGATGAACAGGTCATAGTTACCGAGTGATTGATGGCCTTTTCTGTAAGCAAACAGCAGTGAGTTTAAACAGCAGAACAGAAAAATACAGCTCGTATATGGGACGAACTTGACTGCACCATGCAAAGTCGAGTGTTCCTCCTGACATTATTTTGCACTAACCAATAATAATCCACATGTGCAATATCCTCAGTTATGGGAATGTGAGACAAACCCTAATGTCTACTGTATTTCATATCCATTTGCATGATCTTCTGTATTTAATAATACTACAATATAAGTGACTGCAGGTTGATACCATAAAGGTCACAATGTCTGCACAGGCAACTTGAGACCAAAATTTCCCAGGAGAAATCCAATTAGAGCATTGCCTCATAGGGCAGTAACAAAGCCACAGCATTCTTTGCTCAATTTTTTTTTTTTAGAGTTTATTCGTCTCCAGTGTGGTGCAGAATTGAGCTTTTAAAAACTCCAATAAGGCCGCACCCTTTCGCTCTGAACTCCTTTGCCGTGTCTTGCCATGCCTCAACAAGACTCTTCATTATTCCCCACACCTAGTAATGTATTTTTCTCTGGGTGGAGAAAAACATCAGAGCCCAAATATTGCAGCAATGTCTGAGACACACACTCATACAGTGTCTGTCTCTGTGCTGACTTACAGTATTATATATTTGTGTGCATCCATAACCATCACCCTAACCCTAACAACAACGCTAAAATAATATCTAACCAATACTTAATAATAAACCTCAGCCCTAAACCACATGTTAAAATTTAATTTAGCTTCTGTGCTAACCATAGTGTAATGTTCTAAAACTGATACACTATAACTACAGTACGTGTTGACACTAAGAGTTTTTAAACAATGAAAATGTGCATATACATATTTGCGCTATGTAGTTTTGAATATAAAGAGGAACTGCGATTTTCTCACAAAGTTCTTTCCACACTGGCTTCCTCCCTCTCTCCTTCAGTAATCAGAGCCCATAGCACAGGTTGCTCAACAAAAGCACAGCCAAACACTGTGGAGTCATTGTTTCCACTTATGGACCTTAGAACACTGTGTCGAAATGTGAGTTGCGTTAATGGAATTCTTACCTAAAATTACAAGACAGACCGGACATGCATTGGAATATTAGATTAGGCATATATTGGTGAACTAAGACACTAGACATGCAATTACAGTACAGAGTACCATCTGAACATACAAGTGTGCAACTAAACAGTTGCACTGCATTTCCTCAATTTGCATTTAGTTTCATATCAGGTATTTCATAACAGTTTGTTTCATGAAACTTTGCAAATACCACAGGAACACACGCCAGGTACCAATCTCTAGACCTTTTGTTAACTCTTCTGCACAAAATAATGCTGCGATTTCCTACACTACAATGTGAAGACAATGAAATTAAAGTGCATTTTAGCGTCATTTGTCATGTCCAATTATTAAGATAAAGGTGCAAGAGATTCAATCGATGAGTTTTTATCCATTTTTGTTGTTTCCACAGTAAATGGAATAACCATTTTCCATCACAAACAATCACCCACATAATGGTATCTTTATGATAGGATTTTCAAGTATCTGTGCCAGCAACAAAAATGATTAAAGATCGTTCAGTTAAAAGGTTTTTATAGAAACCATTTTTTTTCTCCATTGAATCCCTCTAAATAAACTTAGTTTATTTGTACTGTAGTTTGTTAGACAGGTTCTACTTGAACACTTGTGTCGTAGGATTCTAATGAGAAAACTTTAGTTAATTAATTATTTATTTCCAAGTACAAACTCACCTGCAATTTTAATTAAATGGATGTTACTGTTACTGGATGTACTGTAACTACAAAGTTGTATTATGATATTACCCACTCACTTTCTCGACAGATATTTTATGCTGTGTCTTCAACTTCTTTGAAAAACTATAGCTGTTTCATATGTCTAGCTGAGCCTAATGGATGAGCGAGAGACACAACACCAGAGTATTGCAGTGGGTACTAGGAGCACTGAATCCTCATGAGATCTCTCTTTCTCTCATCCATCAGAGGAGGCGGACAGTGGAAGTTATGACGCTGCTCCCTGCTGGCCCTGGGTCGCTCTGAGGCTCAGAGAAGGCCCCTAACCTCCCACCCCCATTCACATAGAGCCTACAGCTGAGCCTAGCCAGTAATTGTAGACATCAATAAAGCTTTCACATCGTATTTTTTCCCCTCTCTCTCACCCAGCCAGGATGGGTCGAGGACATCATAATTTAATTGAGGAGAAAATGGGACTGAGGCTGAAATAATATCTATATTACCCACATAGCTGGAAGGATGAGGAGGGAGAAGCTGTCCAGTTTGCAAGAGCCAATGACTTCTGTCTCTTTCTTTATGGTCCAGCCTCCCAATTTCCTTGCAGTGATCAGCTGTAAAGAGAGGAAATGGATCTATAACTCATTTACGCTGACCACCAATGCATGGCCAGAGAGAGCTTCAGTTTCTTAGTAACCTACATCTGCATTCGAAAGGTGCTGAGTTGAATGGTCACTGTTAAGAAGGATGTGCTCATAGTCATGACATAAAGGCATGTTCTTGTCAATTAGCTTCCCCCTATTATCTGTGTTACTGAATGACATTTGAATCAAATTCCTAAGACATGACTGCTGTACAAAAATGAAATACCAGCATGTAATGGAATTCTATCATATTCCAAAAGAGGATGTACCAATTTAGGAGTGCCAATTAGCCTAATTTGCATATCTTTGGACTGTGGAAGAAACCCACCAAGCACTGGGAGAACATGCACACAGACCCCAAGGCGGGGATCAAACCCCAACCCTGGAGATATAAGGCGACAGTGCTAACCACTAAGCCACCATTCCACCTACTCATATTTATTTTTCCTTTAAATAATTATCATGTCAATGAACATTTGGGTTCAACATTGGGGTTGAACCCAAATGAACATTTGGGTTCAAGATTTGAGATATCCACTAATATAGGGGTGTTTAAGGAGGTATTATTTCCAAACCCCTTTTACTGGAAATAAGTTCACTTTTTCTTTTTTTTTGTCATTGTTTATGCACTTGCTATTGCTGGCGGCTGCAGTTATCGCTATGTGCAGAGGATGGGTTGGACACCACAAAGTCTCACACTGAGGTGGAAATCAACTTGGCAATTAAAAAAGAGAACAATTTTATCAGTTTTTTTAACAGTTGTTAATTTTAATATATTATTATGATATGGCATTTGGGGTGATTGAACTGGCCGGTTTTGATTATTGGGGGATTATAACCCCAATCCTCCCTGTAAATTATGCCTATGCAAAAACTAATGTTAATATTGCTACAGTACATTACTAATTTGTAGATAATTCATTAAAAATAATAAATTAATAATACATAATTTTAGTAATAAATTGTCTCATGACTTCCAGGACTAAAACATCCATCATGGACATGTTTTAATCCAGTACAACCTCAGGTGATGTACAAATACTTAGACACAGTCATGCACATCTTCCTGAAATATGTTCATGTTTTATCATTAAATAAAAAGACTACTAGAATGAAAGGCCTGCAGTGTCACCCTCACTGTGTGCATAGAACAGACTTTGATATTAACTGTATTCTTCTAGACTCCTCTAAAATTATTGATTTTTCTCATAAAGCATGGGTTTGATTAAGAGAGCAGGATTTAAACATGAAATTCAAATTTAGATGAGCTTCAGAGGGCGCCACATCTGCTTCTGAATTTCAATGTGAGTAAGGAATGTGCGAGAGAGAGAGAGAGAGAGAGAGAGAGAGAGTCAAAAGGGAGACGCTGAATAATGAAGTACCTTCATCTGAAAGGAGAAGATTACTGATAGCTGCATACTTCTCTCAGCAGTTCTGATCAGAATTAAGTACAGGCTTTGCAAAACAAACGTCACACTCCAACGGTTTAAAAACAGTTATTTCTGAATAATTATGGGTGTCGTTGAGACCAATAATACCTGCTCAAGTTACGTTTACTTTGGAAAACTAGCTACTGTATGTGGGTTTCAAAGTTAACACTGGATTTGATGTGATAAAGCCATATGGCTTCAGCAGATGGTTAAGAGCTTCAGGGAGACCTGTAATAGACTATTGTTCTTTGCATAACTGTTTCATGGTTATTGTAGTAATGGTGCAGTAATGGTGCTGTGCGTATACCCTGTGTACATAGTAATTAACTACATCATTGTGTAATCACACTGTAAGTTTCTAATTTCTGCATGGCAAAGTCAAGTGAAGAAATAAAAATCTTTAAGTTGCAGTTATTTCAGGACAATATAATTTATATAGCATGACATTATACAGTATATAAACGTAATGGTCCTGTATTTTTCTTCAGACACTTTTGTATTATTTCTGAGTCTCTATGAAACACATCCTAAATAACTGTTTTTCTTTAAAAATATAATGGAAAAAATTATTCAAAAACAAACAAACACACACACACACACACAGTGTATCTTTCTTCCTCGCAAACTCACAGCCCAATTTTACTGACACCATCCACCAGTCATTAATATTCATAAAGCAGACTGCCAATGTTTATTGATATTAATTAGCATGCTAACGCCTTCTCAAAGAAGTAGAAGTGTTTTGTTGTCAATAAACCATAAGCTTAATCAGACACTTGCTCTGGCACTTATCTGTTTTCAATGCTGTTATTTTTCAGGCTCTTTTTCATCCAGTGTTTGTGTTATTTTATGTGTTTGAGCTTTGTTTTCTTTTTGTCATATTTCTCACAGGGAGATTTTTTTAAGTTTTATAATTTGACTTTTAATATAGATGAGTGAGGTTGTGTTGTATGTTGTTTGTTTATAACCAAAAGGATGAAATGATTCTCTGTCTGTGATCTCTGCCTTCCTAAAAGTACTGCATTTTGCCCAAAATTATACGCTTTGCTTCATTATAGAACAATATATCATACTGGCTATCATATTGTTTATGTTGTATTTGAATGTATTTACTTTGTAGTTACTCGGTTTTTCAATGTACTGTTTAATTACATATGCATAATGTTGACAGCCTTAACATAAATCTCTGTGTAAGTTCTTACCACAGACATAATATCATTCTACAAAAATTTTAACTAGTTTATATAAACCGTTCAGTTAAAACACTACTCACTGTACTCCTGTACTAAAAAAATCGTGCTTTTTCATGCTTTTGAGCAATTCCGGGTGAACTGATCCAAACCAAAATTTATAACCCTTAAAACTTAAGGAGCACACAGCATAGGTTTTATA
>JAQMYJ010000006.1:10438542-10449352 GCA_030014305.1 Clarias laeviceps | reverse complement strand
AGGATAGGGTTAGATGGAGGCAGATGATTCACTGTGGCGACCCCTGAAAGGGAACAGCCGAAAGACAAAGAAGAAGAAGAAGAAGGGTGGCTGCAAAAAGCACTAATAGAGGCTTGTGCGATGCTTACGGTTTCAGTGTTTTCTGGGAGGAGAAGCATTGGACGGGAGAGTTAATGGTAGGGTTACCAGAATTGTAGATTTTATGCCAAATTGGGCTAGATGAGAAAAAAATACTCCATAGCTGCCAAAATCTTGATGCTGCAAATAGTCAGAATGAAATCTAATAAACAGCTACATACAAAGTGTGAGCACAGACAGTGTGTGTATGGAGTGCAGGACCATTTCTACTGTAAAATATATTGATAAGATGAGAGAAAGGGTTAGGGGGGGAAGGATTATTGAGCAGATTTTATCTCCAAACCAGAAACACTTGTGTACCACACTGACCTTGTCTCCCACGCAACTGCTGTGAAAAAGAACAAAAAATGTGTCTGCAGTTCTTTTAGATAATTTTTAGGGTTTTTTTGTGCTGTTTTGGAGATTTTGCAGATACATGCTATATCAAATGCATATCAAATACATGCTGCTTCTCTCCAAATGTATGTCTAAAACCAATTAAAAGCCTCATTAATAATATTGTGCCACCACTATACTCTATCGACACATAATTATGTTCTTTTTTTTTATTATACAATTTTTTCCCTAAAATTTACACTTGAAAATGGCTGGGAAACTTTGTGTATTTGTGTATCAATGTTTGAGTATTATCTTCAGTGTGTTGAACAATTTTTATTATGTGGAGGAAAATAATTCCTGACTTATCACTTGTAATGTAAACCATGGAAACATTTTCTTTTACTTGGCTTCATGTCTAGTCAGATAGTCATATGCATTTGTAATATTTATAGTCTACCATTAATCATTAGTTTGTCTTCACCACATCCAACAAGGTAAATGAAAGTCCACTATCTGCATGGCCCAGCCACTCCACTGTGCTTCCTAATCAATGTCTGAATTATAGGATGTTGTCTCAGTGGAAATCAGGGTTGGTGAGGCTACGGTAGGAGCAGTGAAGGATACAGTAAGGGCAATTGGTGAATTAATCAGTAGGCTGCAGACATTTTCATACACGGACTCTAAATAAAACCATTCTAAGGCCTAACTGACAAGCAGTATATGACAAGCTCGTTTAGACCACTCTCAGCCTCTGATAATGAATCATTCTCTCGTCCATTTTGCCTTGCAAAAGTTCAGTAATGATGTGAACACATTGGCTTTTATGAGGCTTATGAAAATGAATGAAGCTTGAATAATGATTAATTCAACTTATCTAAATGTTTAGATTGCAAATAATTTGAAATAAAGGTTCTATTAGCTACAACAAGCTTATATAAACTGCACTATTATTATGGTTAAAAGTAGCAATTCAAATACATTTGAGAACACTACGATTAAACTTGATTAACTTGATTAAAATGCATACTCATTAAAATTTTTAATTTATCATTCAATGATTTTTTAAAAAAGCCTTTATTTTATGAACATATTTTAAAATTCATAGCACAAAAGTTTTGTTAATATACAAGGTAGTTAGATATAAGTCAAATAAACAAACATACACTGATTACAAAAAAAGACACACCATTTACCATCTATTTGAACTTTAAGAGGAATTTAAAAGAAAGAGAGATTAAGAGAGATTTAAAAGAGCTTGATTATGATTGTTTCGGTTCTTTGTGTATTTTCATTATTTCCACACAATCTTGAGTAATTTAAATACACATAAAAGGACAAAGAATTCATGAATTATTGCAATCACACACTCAATTGAATTTGAAGTTTTGGATTGACAGGACCAGTTTTTTTTCTCTCTACAATTAAGATGTTTGAATTTGAGTTTGACAGATAAATATGAGACAGCTTTAATTTCTTGATATTTACAGCTACATGTGTTAAATGATTTAAAACATGTAATTTTGTAAAAGCCTACCCATTTTTTAAGTGAAAAAATATTTGGGACGGACAGGTGTTTCTTTTTGCCTTGGTGTGCGCAGTTAGATTAATAGTTTAAAGAATTAATAGTCATGGATGTTCATTTTTGAGTTGATGCCTTGGTTTTGCATTTAAAAAGGATAAACTTATATGAAGACCAGAGAGCTGTTTATGGGGAAAAATTAAGCTATTTATATTCTGAGAAAACATGAAAAATCAAGCCACTGCACAAGTATTGAGCATGGGCAATACAACAATTTGGAATGTTCTGAAAATGAATGACACCACTGGTGTACTAATAAGCAGACATTGGAAAAGGTTGGCCAAAGAAAACAACAGCAGTGGAGGTATGAACGTCGAGGGCTATGAAGAAAAACCTGAAAACAACCGTGACATCAGCAACAACCTTAGCAAGTCTGGAGCAAAGGTTTCACAATTCATTGTTTTAATAAGACTTTGTAAGCAGAAATATAGATGCCATACCACAAGATAGAAAAATTCTAAAAATTGATTGTGATGCAACAAAACATCAGATAAACAAAGACGATGTTCCTTAAGGTACAAACCTGGACAATGCTTTCACAGCATCTCCTCATTCACAATAATCTGCGTCATGGTGGTTTAAATTAGGCTGCTGGTTTGTTTATAGTTTGGGAATGTACTGTGTTTCTGCATAGTTATTCAGTGGTTACTGAAGATTGTCCAGTGAAACAGTTGGAAACTCATTAGTAATAACTGAAACGTAACGGTATACTTCTACAGTAGTTAATAAAGCAATGGAACAAACTTGTAACATAACATACATGCAAAGTGTTTCTGTGTTAATGAAGTACACTGTTTAGTTTAGGAGGTAATGATGATGTGTAACAGTATTAAACAAAGAAATTAATAGCTAATTTTTGGTATTTAAAAAAAAATATTTAGAAAAAATAAAAGTGTGTTAATTATTTAAATGTCTTTTACAAATTAACATACAGTAGGTCTCGGAACCCCTCCAAAATGTGTGTGTTAATGCTTAATCTAACATTCCCCTAGGATAATGCACTTTATCTTATCTCAAACTCCCTTTAGTTCACTCAGCTACTCCTGAGCCAGGCCCACCACTAAACACAACAAGCCGAGCAACTAATCTATGGGAGGGTATCTTCTTATATGAAGTCATATTAGGGAAAAAATCCAATTGGCTTGTTTAAACCCTGACTAATACAAAAATGATTTTTGCATAGCACTTCCCCTTCCATGTACAATTTTTATTACTCATTGACATGTAACAGCTTTTTGATGATTACTTCTCAATAAACCTTGGCTGTCTAAATGAAAACCACACTTACCCCATGTTCCTTTGAGAGGATGTATAATAGCTCATAAATACTTATATTTTAAACACTAAGGTGTTGAAATAAGTTAAGTTAGATCCCCAAGAGGAAAATAAGACTTAGCGACTGGGGTTTAAAGTTGATATGGCCTGAATCACAACAAGCTAGGAGTTTAGGATAAAATGTAAGACTCTAGTAATTACTGCTTATGCTTTAATGAATTATTGCATAGCCAGTGGTAATCACTAACGAACAGGCTGAGAAATTAACTAGCAGTTATTATTATTATTATTATTATTATTATTATTATTATTATTATGTCCTTGGTGTTAATAAAGAACTGCTCATTTTCTCCTGCACAGTTACCTATTAGTTGTTGTACATTATGAAGTGTTATCTCATTGTGTTATAAAATAGTAGTAAGAAATTCATGTAATAAATGCCACTTTGACTTTCATATATGGCAAAGCACTTCTAAGCTACGTCATGTTTTAGAGCATCAGTAAATAAACTAATATAAACTGTCTTTCATATAAATAAGGATATTATTGGGGTGGCGGTGACTGCAGATACTCAGTTAACTACGGAAGTTAAGTGACTGATGCATAAATGTGAAAAGAGGGCCAGAGCACTGAAATTTGGTAATCAAATTTAAAATGCTTTTAATTTATTTGAATACAGTGACCAGTCATTTGAAATCTGTGCAATCTACTACTCTGGATACATAATGTGAGCACTAAAGCAGAATGACTCTGTTTTATGTTCACCGACACCAGTTCCAATATGAGATCTAAAAATATGAACCATAGATCTAAGTAAGAGCATTTTAAAAATAAATTTCTTGATGATTCATTTTATAGATGTCATGCTGTCAAGCTGTTTAGTAGGAAGTTAAGCCTTGTATCGGTGATGGATGTCAGAAAGGGGCTGAGCTATAGTGAAAGCAGGCTGTGTTACACTCTAAACTGGCTTTAGTGGATTTCCCTGTTCCAGCAGCTCTCCAGAGAGAGATATTTTGCTCATTAGTCTGAACACATTGTTTGTAATGGAAGCTAATGGTTTATGCATATGGAAGGAGCAGCAATTGCTCTTGTGATTTAGTGTGATGTTTATTTTATGGAAATCAAACAAGAAGTTGAAATGAACCCCACTTTCTGTGCACAGATACAGTAAGCAAGCACTGATGTACATTATTCAAAAACATTAGAACATGATTATGTGTATGAGGAGACTGTGTAAGCTATTGTATGATACACACAACGCACAAACACTAACATCTCAGACAACCCACATGTTGATACTACTAGTAATACCTTAGAACACCTGAATGTTCCACAACCTACGGAAAATGTTTAGTGTGCTGTAAAATGAAAGCTGTAATTAAAGATTTAATCACTAATTCCCATGGAAGAAATGTTGGTTGTTTTGATGAAGCTCGGATAAACCACTGGCCACATCATTAGGTCCTATTGTGCTTTCTGATAGCACTGTGGCTGAGTTTAATAATCATTATGGGCCATAAAGAGAAATGGAGCGAGGAATGTGTTTCATTAAAGATGTAATACCAGGAACCAGCAGCTTCAGTGAGAAGACTTAACATGCAGTTTCCCTGCTGATACAGCAGCTTATCAGCCATTTGGCCCTGTTTTGAACTGCTCGGTAGGCTAACTTGGGTGGTTTGGTTTAATATACATGCACATTTCCACAAATAGCCATACATGTACAAGAAACTCATGCATAATGCAGATACAAGTAGAGCTCTGATTAAACACCAGGACTGCGAAAAAATATGAAACTGTTGACCTCGACTATGGCATGGTTGTTGGTACCAGATGACAGAAAGACTATGCTAAATTAAATAACCACTCTTTACCACTGTGATGATTATGCATGGGCTTATTGTATATGTATGGCTATTTGGATATTTGCATAAATGAAGCAGGTGTACGGGTGTTCCTAACATTATCTATATTATGAATCTTCTGTATCAATGGCTCTTTATACAGTCATATTCTATACACCACCACATTGAATTTAAAATTTAATACTCAAGATATGAGCAAAGTCAAGACTTTCAGCTTTAATTCCAGGGGTTTCACAAAAGTCTGGCATTAACCATTCAGGAATTACAGCCATTTTTACGAACACACACCCCATTTTGGGGCTCTTAAATAATGGAACAAATGGCTGACAAGCAGTTGCATGCCCAGGTGTAGCCTGATCCCTCGTTACTCGTTATGACCAAACAAACAGATAAAATGCTAATCAGTTTGATGAAAGTGAAGGAGGACATCATTAAGCAGAGAAAAAGGATTCCCACCAGGGAGATGGCAAAATAATGAAAGTGGCCAATGCAACAGTTTGGAACATTCTTAAAAAGATGTTACTGTAATGCTCAAAAACAGCAAAAGTCCTCGGAATTTGGTTCATTGTGAAGAAGAACCCTCTCACAACATCTATAACTCAAGAAATCTCTACAGGAAGTAGAGACAAAGAGACAATGTGTTATTATCCTTAAAGAGAAATCTTTATGAAGACAATACAGAGGCCTTACAACAAGGTTCAGACCACTGGTCATGCTCAAGAACAGAAAGGCCCGATTAGACTTTGCTAGAAATTTTTTAAGATTATTTGAACTGATGAAACCAAAAGGAGCTTGTACCAGAATGATGGGAAGAGAAAAGCATGAAGAAAAAAAGGAACTAATGATTCAAAGCATAGAGTAATGTGTATGGCTGCAAATGAAACCAGGTTATTGGTGTTTATTGATGACCTGACTGCTGATAAAAGTAACAGGATGAATTGTATAGTGTGTAGTGTATAGGCTTATACTCTCTGATCAGATGCAGCCAAATCCTGAAACAGTGATAGATAGCCACCACTTCATATTGCAGATGGATAATGACACAAAACATATAGTGAAAGCTACCCAAGGCAAAGAAATGAGATATGGCCAAGTCATTTACTGATCTCAATAGTAACCCAGAAATAGAACATGCTTTTCACTTACTGAAGACACTACTGAAAGCAGAAATACCCAAATTGAGCAGCAGCTGAATTTCTATCCAAGTATTAAGGAAATTTATGTTTGTAATTATGTTAGTTTGTGCCATTATTGAGCCCTGCAAAATGTGTTTGTACAGTATGTCTGTGTGTCTGTAATTCCTGAATGGTTTTGTCAAACCTCTAGAATTAAAGTCAAAAGCCATGACTTCGCTGACATCTTGGAAGTTTTATTTTAAATTCAATGTAGTACGTAGGCCAAATGCCCCAAACCTTATCTTCGTTCCAAAATTTATTGGCTTAACTGTAGCGACCTCCTGCTAGCTGTCCAAATTAATTACATCATTTTCAACCCATTAAACCATTAAGCGAGCACTTGTGCCCTGTGGATAGGGACACTGCCATTCTTGAAGAGACAATAGATTACAAAGTCAGAATAATTTTGCACTGATTTGCAGTGACTCTTCCCTCTAAGAGGAATGGTAGAGCCACGACATTCAGCAAAATGCCTCCTACACCAAGCAATATTTCCTTTAATTCTTCTGAATCTGTGTACTGAATTATAAATGGAAGTTTCATTCACAGTGTCATTGGAAAGCTGAAAAAAGGACAAAGAGGTCCACCTTATTACATCATGAAAAATCTATATTTTATGAATATGCTAATCATGAGCCATTGTCTCAATAACGGTTCCTGGCAAAGGTGTTATAGAAAGACAAATTTGGTTATTCTGTATGTTAAGGAATATGTTAACATGTGGCATGATAATGGGTTAATAGATAACCAGAAAGCAAAAAAAGAAAAAGAAAAAGAAAAAAGCTAAACATTAAGCTGAATATTATGTATGTTCAATTTGTCTCATTAGCGGTGGATCTTTTGGGTGCTGTTGGTTGTGGGGTGTTGCCTACTGGCGCAATGGCTAAATGACTGAAATGGACTAACTCATTCCATTGAGATCTGTGAAATTTGGAGGCCAGATCAACAACTTTGAACTCTTTGCCTGCGAAGCCCCATGGATGGCAGGCTGTGATACACTGGGTGCTCTGGTGCCTTTTCTATCTTAGCCAGAATGAACTTTTTTCAGCAAATTGTGCTACTTTGGCTTTTCTATGAGATAGAGCCAGACAAGCTAGCATTTTGTCCCCACAGGCATAAATGTATGCTGTATATATATATTGACATTCATATAAGATGCATGATCTTACACTATTTCAGTGTGAATCAAAAAATATTTTGACAGGGCACGTCTGCCAAATGCACAGCTAACCTGAACTCCATAGAGTTCATTATTGGCAATTTCTTGCGTATGGTGTAAAATACATTTTTGACATCCTACAAATATGATCCTTTATATTTTTATGATAAACCTGAAAAATTATATATAAAAATACACAGTAGCTGCTTGAGTATTGAGTTGGGAATTATATTTAACAGTCCTTTTGGGACAGCTCCATCACTATGAAAACTACTACATTATTATAATAACTAGTCTCATCGAGGTGGTGGGGCAGGGGAAGAAAAAAAAACTATGCCACACACTCGATGAGCACACTGATATTTTCAAATTGGGTTCAAAACCTTTTTTTTCTCAAGTGACAGTATATTTATCCAAAGCATTCTGGTGAGCTAGAGTCTGTCTGAAAATTCAGCTCAAGATGGTTTTAGGTGACAGAAATATGCAAACTGAGATAAACCATACCACACCAGTAAAAGGCAAAGCATTCACAAATTAACTGCACCAGCACATTCCACCAAACTCAGGGTGGAAAAAATCATGGGCGATTATTTTGAGGTTCTCTCAGGTACTGACTGGCCTTCACCACTTCGCCTCCATCTGCCATGAAGTGTGATTGGCCGTGATCAGTTATCTCTCCTGAGGGCGAAAGGAGCCGTCTCCCTCCAGTGGAGGTGGAAATGAGCTGAACTTAAGATGCTTAGTGTGTCCAGTCACAACAGCAGCTCTTACACAGGGTAGCTTACCTTATGGGGAGGGAAAGCACATGTCGAGAAAGGCTTTCATATGATAAAGATGGACACTCTAACAAGTGCAACTGACGGAATCAAATGAATTCAGCAGCACAATTATTTAAAAAAAAAAAAAAAAAAAAAGATACAAAATGCCATTTCCTTTCTAGGGAAAAAAAAAGAGCTGAAGTTAAAGGCTGTTGAAAAAAACATTTACATGACTCCTTTTTGCAAATGAGATAGAATCCAATCTGAACACAGGGCTATTAAAGAAGCTGACAGCAATATAACTAGCAGAAAATGGTTTCCGCCAACTAAACAGGGGCAAGTGCATAATAGTTAAAAGACGAACAGCATGAAGTATCAAGTAACAGCTGTAGTACTTGGCAAATATAATTATGAGCATTGAAAAAGCCTTTTATTTTGGTGTATCTATAACCAAGTCCTAACCTACTGTAGTTCTAGGATGTACATTTTACCAATCACTTTATTACAGTATGTACCCTTTTTCAATTTCCACACACAACCACCACTATGGTATACAAAGAATGGTCTGAAAAGAATAGAAAATATCCAGTGAGCAGTGGCTCCCTTGATGAAAATGCCTTATTGATGTCAAAGACCAGAGGAGAATGACCTGACCGGTTTAAGCTGATAGAAGGGCAACAGTAACTCAAATAACATCTCGTTAAAACCAAGGTAGCCTTTCTGAATGCACAACACATCGAACCTTGAGCAGATGGGCTACAGCAGCAGAAGACCACACCAGGTGCCACTCCTGTCATGTAATAAAAGGAAACTGGGGCTACAGTTTGCATGGGCTAACCAAAATTGGACAATAGACGAGTGGAATAATTTGTCTGGCTTGATGCAACATTCGAACAGTAGGATCAGAATTCGGTCAGTAATGAAAGCATGGAGTCATCCTGCCTTTTATCAATGACTCAGGCTGGTGGTGTGATGGTGTGGGGGATTTTCTTGGCACACTTTGGGCCTAAGTACCTACTGAACATCATTGAAGTGCAAAAGCCTATTTGAGTATTGCTGCTGAACATGTCCATCCCTTTATGATCACAGGATAACATGCCATGTCACAAAGCTAACATCATCTCTTGAACATGACATTGAGTTCACTGTACTCAAAAGACCTCCACAGTCACCAGCTCCGAATCCAGCAAAGCTCCTTTGGGATTAGGTGCAACGGCAGATTTGCATCAAAGATGTGCAGCTGTCAAATCTGCAGCAACTGTTTGAAGCTACAGTACCATGTCAATATGGACCAAAATCTGTAAGGAATGTTGCCAGTGTCTTGGTGAATATATGCCATAAAGAATTAAGACAGAATTAAGGCAAACAAAATCGAGTCCAACCCCGTACTAGCAAAGTGCAGTACTGGCTAAAGCCAAGACAGCAATCATTCTATGTTCCTACAAACAATTAACTGGAATAATACATTATTAATTGGAATATTGCACACTTATATAACCTATATTCCGGTATGCTGAAGCTTAAATGCAGCTTTAGGTGGCACAGACATGACCTGGCATGGTTCTGGCTATGCTATTGGTACACAGCAATATCTATAACACTTCAGCATGACTTGTGTTGCTCATAGTAAGTTGCATTACTGTATTAGAAAACACTGGCAGGAGATTTCACCCCAGAATGTAATGCTAGTCCATGCACACAGACGTCCACACATTCATTCTCACCTAGGGGAAAATTGTAGCACTATTTAATCCAATATTTCCTTTTTTTGTACAGTGAAAGGAACACGTAGAATCCAGAGTAAAGGCACATGTGAAACTCTGCACAACCAGAACCAGGATCGAACCAGGAAGCACTGAAGCTGTAAGGCAGCAACAATGCACCACCTTGCCGCTCACAAACTAACTTTACAAAGCTGAGCTTTAGACTTCAGCCCCAAGGCTTCATATCTTCACACTCCCCAGGACAGTGTGTAAGCTTGTATAGAAGCTACACTGTATTATTAAGAAGGAAACACTTTTTATATTATAATATGGGAAAACCGGCTAGAATTGGGAGGTGATACAAATATCTGTAAAGCTGCATAAAAACATAACTCACATTACCGAGCTCATCTACTATGCTACTTCCTGAATATGTTTATCTTATAAAACAGAGCACTCAGCAAAAAAAAAGAAAAACAATTTCTATGTGTTTTCAGATAAATGTGTCATCATCGGTTGAGACACTGTGATCTATGATGGGTGATATTGGGCTTGACAAGTTGGAATCAAGCCAGTAGGGTTTAGTAACACAACCCACAAGTAACCCAGTTGCCTGCTGTATCAGCAGTTCTAGATTCATACTGCAGAAGTGTTCCTGAAAAGTACCGTGCTGTGAAAAAGTATTTGCCCCTTCATACAGTGTATATATATATATATATATATATATATATATGTTGTTGGTCTTTCGGCTACTCCTGACAAGGGATCGCCACAGCGGACTATCCAGTCCGCACTACAACTTGGCACAGGTTTTATGCCGGATGCCCTTCCTGACGCAACCCT
>JAQMYJ010000006.1:10419334-10438442 GCA_030014305.1 Clarias laeviceps | reverse complement strand
TATACTCCAATTTGTATTTACTCGGGTTATCTTTATGTAATATTTACATTTGTTTGATGATCTCAATCATTTATGTGTGACAAATATGCGAAAAAAATATGAAAAGACAAATACATTTTTACGGCACTATATAAATCATAGATCTGAGAGAGAATAGAATTCCACGATAAATTACTTCATCCATATAATGTAATCAGTAATGCCTAAAATGTTATGAAAAGTTTTGAAAAAGTTTATAGCCTGGGGGCCAAATTGTTCTAAGACTTCACAACTTGTGCTTGTATTCTCTCTTCTACACACTATGGATTTGCCCACTTATGTCCATCTTCATAACACTGTCTTCAGACCTGAATCCCTTGGCACACACCTAAATGAATTGGTGTGTGCACTCCGTTCAGGTGCTCTTCTCAGGCAATCCTCAGCCCAATCAGCCAGCTGTCAAGGTGAGACAGTTTTACATGGTGAAGCTCCAATGCCCTTGTCCAATTTCACTTTGGACTGAACCTGGGCTGAACGTGCCAATCCTCATATTACTAAACAAATTAAATCAGGGCATTGGGAGGGGGGTTGGGGAGAGTCGTCCTGTCAGACACACAACGCCTCTCCCTTCTCTGCCTGCTAAAAGATCAGGACACTTTGGAGAGGAGAGTGGTTAATTGATTTAGGATGTGGGAGGTGTGTCTGACAAGCACCCAAAGACACACTGTAATGAGGGAAACCAGCAGGCCAGAAAATTCTCCCAGTCCAGCAGAGTGCGGGGGGGGAGGGAGGACTCGGGTTTATAATCAGGGTGAAAATGAAGTACGTCAAACTCGTTCCTCCAGTTCTCTCACATTCAAAGTGAAAGTAATGATAAAATCATTACCCTCTGATGCAGTCAAATGGAAAAGTAAGTAGGCGTCAGATATATAAAACTAAGCTACATAAAATACAGAAAAGAATTATCAATAAGATCATTTAAAACCTTAAATGTGAAGTATATTTATTCATATTACATTACAGTTCCCTACTAAGTTTTATTTTAAACTTTTTTTTTACTTTTAAGTCTATGTTCTAAATACTGTTACGGAAATGTGATTAAAAATAAATTCATTAATTTGCCAGCACCTGAGAAGGATTTTTCACACGTCATCGCAGTTACACAGAACACAGCTAGATAACAAATTCAGTAGGAGTTCAAGTTCTTACAAGTTCTTTACATGGATAAAAAAAATCCCCTTTTAGAGTTTCTCCAAAGACAAACCAAAGATTTACTGCAGGATCTCCCAAAAGTCTTCATGCATAAGGGGAATAAATACTTTTCAGCAAAATATCTTCCAAACTTAGTTTATATTTAACATGTTTTGCTGTTATTTTTTTCCCAGATAGCTTTGAAGAATTCAAGAGGAGCACATGATAGGCAGCAAGTGCCAGGAAAAGATAGAACACAAAGATAATTTGAAGGAATTCATTCAAGGTGTAATTACTCACATACGTAACACTAGACATGTTATCACAAGTTCATCATGAGTGGGAGACATGACTACGTGCATGTTTACAAAGAAATGGAGATCATGTACAAGATGTCGTAAATAAAGTTACATTTTGCTTAAATAAATAAAGAAAATGATAATTTCAGTTCTACAGTAGGGGGACTGTTCACGCAAACACACATATACACACACACACACAATACCATAGTCAGTGCCTGGGATTTTCGAAATTTGTTACAGTAGTTTCAAATCAGTAAGTGATTATGCCTAGGAATGATGCAGCTGGAATCTAATGACAATCCTTTATTTATAAAAATAAATAAATAAAGAGTTCTGCGGGTGCAAAATCTATAAATGTAAAACCAATTAATAAAATAAACAAACCAAAAACAAACAGAATCCTCAGTTTTGAATGATGTACCTAATGTAGAAAAGTGTGGGTTGTGTGTGTTTTGCAGAAAATATATATGTCTGTAGTGTTTTGCCAAAAGTGTGAGGATGAGAATGTTGTTTTAGTGTGTAAGCAATCATAAAAATAAAAAGAATAATAAAAAGAATTCTGCTATGGTAAAGCTTTAAAATGGTTTGGTCTTTGGCAGTGTTCACATAGTTCTGTGAGATTTACATTAGTTCATCATGATAACAAACATAAAAACTGATGTGAACCTGATATTCTCACACATTAAAGACCTAAAAAGTAGTAATTAAAGCTCATAGAAAATATTACTGACATTTCAGTTATGGTGACAAAACATTTTCTTAAAGGTTCATAAACAATGAAATTCCACACTATTAACAGACATGGAAAATATACACCATTCGCAAAATATTCTTTATAACAATTATACAGAATAATGTACATTAAAACAGCAAACATTAAAACCCAAAACATTATATCCAATATTATGTAAGTTCACCTTTTGCCTCCAGGGCAACTCTGGCCTCATGGGGCATGACTTCACAACACCTCTGTGACTGTCACTTCTGTTTGTCAATGGGACCTTAGTGGCACTTCCGTGGATCAGAACTTGTTTGTCCAGTACATTCCATGGATGCTCGGTTTGACTGAGATGTGGGGAATTTGGAGACCAGATCAACAAGCTTGAACTGTTTGCCTTTGATGCACTGAGCATTCTGATACCTTTCCACTGTGGCCAGCACCTTCTCAGCAATTTGAGTTACACTGGCTTTTCTGTGGTATTGGAGCAGATGGACTAGTGTATAATCCCCAAAGAAAAAAAAAGTCTTGATTGCCCATGATCCTGTCACCAGTTTACTGGCATATACTGTGATTGAGAATATAATTACCCAGTGTTGTGGCTGATTGTGCAGTGTAATTGCATCATAACAACCTTATACCAAAAATCCCAGGTAGGTGTTATTTTTAACATAATATTAAAATTGATGTCCATATGAAATCGAAAATATGCTTTGGCACGCCTGAATACATCAGCTTATTTATTTTTCCAGTTATCTATGACTTTTTGTCAGCTAGAACTAGTTTATTACTACCATTGTGCTCTTATTTCCGCATTCAGAACTGCTGCCAACTAGATGCTTTTACTTTGTTTTTCCACCTGTTCAAGATAACCTTACAGATTCCAGGTGTGCAGCATTTTCTGAAAAACTCAACTCAGTCATCAGTCACCAAAAACCTCATTATGGTCCAAGTCCCTGTATTCACATTATTCCCCACTGTAACCTCTAGAACATTACTTTTGTTGGTTTTGGATTGCACTGCTCTCCTACGACTGGCTGATTATCTAACTGCATACTGTACATGAGTTCCTAATAATGTGGACAGTCAGTTTATGTTGAAATGATTAGGTGCTGATTATGGCGTCATCATGAATCATTTACGCTGATGACGTGTAGCAACATGAACTCCAGTGAAGTGTTGCCTTTTTTTTTTTTTTTTTAAGGCAGCATTCGACGTGCTCCTCTCAGTGATTTAGCAGTTGTGCCATGACTTCCCTTTAGTAAAATGCCATATACTTGAAAAACTGCACTTAATTCAGCCCATTAAGTACTAGACCTATAATCCTTCACGCCAAATCACTTTCCATCACCATGAAAAGCTCTTTCATTAGAATGAATTAAAACACCTCGGTGTAATTGTAGGCTGCAGACAGATGATATCATGAAGGGTGTCTTTGCTCTTGACAGAGTCTTAGACAGAGTGAAGGATTCTTCCATTGGCACTCGGCATGTGTGCCAATCACAGAGCCCACTCTCCCTGAGGGCTTCCATCAATCAGCCTCCTCATCGCATTCCTATATCAGTCTAGACATCTACAGGCCAGGGAGAAGTATCCAAACCGTCGTATCCCTCCCACGCCCTTCCCCACCCTGTCCTGAATCCACCCGCAGCCATTTGAAGAAAAGCTAGCATGGCTATAAATAGCTGCAAGAGGCTAAAGCTGACATTTCATTTGACGAGTTGCTTTAGACCGATTGTTTGTTCTTATTTGAGGACATGGTGGGTTTCCCTAGCTTGAAAACCTAAAAAGCCAGAGCTTCTTACACGCAACTACTTTAACAGACCTAACACTAGTGAGTTCAGACGAATAAGATGTTAGCTCACCTAAACATTAGCAACACTTTGTCCTGAGCCTTACTGTTTGATCCAGGTGAGATGTAGGAAGAACTTGTGTCTGGTAAAGCTTTAGGGATGAGGAGGTTCCCATACTGATGCTGAGATTTATGGCTCGGAAGGGTGTGTAGGTGTTGATCGATTAGTGCAAGGCAGAAAGGAGTCAGTGCGATACACTGGGAAAGCAGTTAGAATGGCAGTAACAGGTTTGTACGCTTATTAACACTTCAGTCTGGATCTCGATTTACTCCCACAATGTGGAGGATATTCTTCCAGGTTACAGTTACTGAATCCACACAGATGCTTCGTAAATGCACTTTCAGCACTTTCAAGGACTTTTCAAGCACTAATTTGTTTGTATTCAAGACTACACAGGAGACTGTGTAGCCAAGGGCAGCTGCGGTCAGGGACGAGTGTTAGGGCTGTGAGAGTGCAAGGACTGACTGGAGGCAGGAGCTGCTGCAAGACTCCACTGTAATATTTGTCATGGGTAATAGACTTTTTTTTCTTTCTTTTTAAAGGATTATTCATCTGGAACTATTGGCTCGTAAAATGGGGAAAAGTGTATAACAAACAGCAGACGCAATGTGATTCAGTGAGCAGACTGTCGATATAAATCGTATCTAAAAACTGAGATGGCTGTCGCAAAAAAAACAACAAAAAAAAAAACTGTTCTTGCAGCAATTTTTGTGTTAGTTTGGATGTACAGCCAAGTCCATAAATATTTGGACATTCACATAGTTATCTTAATTTTAGCTGTCTGTTAACCATACAGTGGAGTTCAAATTGAATCATGAATAGGAGCTTAAAGTGTAGCTTTTCTTTTAAGGTTTTACATTAAAATCAGGTGAACACCGTTTTCACTGAACTACAGAACTTTCATATAAAGATGTACCCATGCTTAAAATGTATTTAAAAGCACAAATTACACCAAATTCTCAAATTGACAGCTTCTGCACCTTCACTGCACTTGTGTATCAGATGAATACAAAAGTATTTTGTAATATGTCAGAGCTGATAAACTACTGGCTTCAGATAACCCCAAAGAAAAGAGGTGAGTGGTGTCACTGTAGTGTGGTTTTATTTGATATTCTATTGTTAGTCTTTATGTCATACTAGGTCTGAAATATATAAAATGTAATATTTTTCTATATAATACAAAATGCCAATAGATGCAGTCTTTTTGGTAACACTGAATATGGCAAATTACAGGTCTAAAAGTAAATGAACAAACTCACATCACAAACTTAATTATTTGTTTCATATTTGGTTAAAAATCCTTTGCCGTGAATAACTTTTAAGTCTGAAATCCAATACATCACACATGCTTGGTTTCTTCTGTGATGCTCTGCCAGGCCTTTACTGCTGCCGTCCGCAGTTGCTGCTTACACATTTTGCTGTCAGCCCCAAACATACCATGGTAGATAATAATTTCCATCCCATGTCTACTAACTATCCATGTCCAAATATTTATGAACCAGCCTGCATGTTTCAAATCCTTACCGTGTTTTAAGTCTTAAGCTCCTGGCAGAGTCAAAGATTCAGTTAAAAAAAAAAAAAAATAATAATAATAATAATTAATATATAATAAAAAAAAATCTGCATGTTTGCTTGTACATCATACCTTTGGTAAAACTACTAAAGACTTGAAGCAGTTATCGTGCTGTGGTTAACAGCATTTTCACTTTGCTAGATACACTGATCAGCCATAACATTACATCGCAAACTATTTCCTGGACAGCTCTGGCCCTACGGCACATGACTTGACAAAACCTCTGGGGTGCGCTGTGGAGGCTTGCACCAGGACATACTTGCAGCAGCAGATACTTTGGATGCTGTTGGTTGCAGATGGGGCCCTCTGTGGATTGGACTTGTTTGTTCAGCACATCCTATAGGTGCTCTATCGCACTGGGATCCGGGGAAACGGGATTGGTGTCCTTGGCCTCTTTGCCTGCTGGACCTTGTGTGTAGCAGGCTGTGGTGCACTGGGTGTTCTAATGCCTTTCAATCGTGAACAGCATTTATCTTTTTCAGAATTTTTGTTGCATTTTGGGGGTGGGGGGGGGTGGGGGGTGGGGATGTTATTCCTTTAGTCCCTCCAAGCATATGTGAGCCTTGGCTGCCCATGATCCTGTCACGAGTTTACTGGTATACAGTTGGTAATCAATGTTAATGTGTAAATGTTGTGGCTGATTGGTGTATATCATTCATGGTCATTACCCAGATTGCACAAGTCAATATCCATTTCTGTCTCTCATGTAGAACATTTTAAAACAAACATTTTCGTGGTGGCAATAATTTAACCCTATTCATTTTTTAAATATCTTTTAAACAAAAATGTTCTTATGTAAATAATTTCTGCTAGAATAAAATTTACACATTTATACAGTTTTTTTTTTCCAAAATGAAAAATAAGCCTTTTCAAAACTACCATATGAAACAGTGGGAGCAGCGTCTTTGCCATACAGTGATTTTTCAAAAAAAAAGAGCATTTTATTAAAACAAAATGCTTATTTACATTTTACAGTAACAGTCCTTGGATTGGCACAATGTACGTACCATTAGAAAATGCAGAGACATGTACAAACTTGAGTCAGGGCCCATTAATGACAAAACACGTCAAGAGGACCAAGAACCTAAAAGTAGCTAAAAGGCATCTTCATACTTAGCTTTTTATATAGCTTGTATGACTGGATGATACAGGTTCGGACCACTGGAGTTGATAAAATATTGTTGCAACACCATTGCTTATTTCTTCATAGTGTAAATAGTTTGTTCAGTAGAGGATTGAAGATGGCAGAATGTGGGGTTTGACAGTAGTGCAAACACTGGGAACAGCTACCAAATATAAATCAAAGCAGAATTAACCAAATAATGTAGAAAATTAAACAATACAGTGGGGACTATTCACATGATGCACATAAAATCCTATGCCAATAATTTATATGACTCACAGTCCAGTTGCTATAATGAACATTCTTTAACAGGAGGCTTACTGTTAAAGATCGAAAACTGTAGTTACAATAAAATAAACCATTAGACCTGAGACTTGTATATTATGGAGATTTAAACATTTTGGGACAATTTTAATGCTGCCCCTGTCTGAGAAAACACAAAAAAAAAGCCACTTTTCGCAGGGCTGATCTGCTTAATGCTAGAAAAAACATGGATGTCGCAAGAAATCCATGTTACTAAGCACATCAGATGAACAGCATCCTTTATCAGCTTTAGGTACAAAGCAGCTTTTAATGGCTGTGGGAAACACTCAGCCAAAACCCTCTATTGACAGGAATAACCCAATAATCACAATAAAGCTCATCTGACATGACAGTTCTTTTTCTTTCCCTCTTATTACCATTTGCACATAATTTCATCATACCCAACAAAAACCACAGTGCTGCAAGACATGTTTAACCTGACCAGTCAACCAAACTGCTCAACAGTGGCACTTCTCTCTCACTTAGAGCAACGGGAATGAGTTCCTATAGCCACGGGTGCCAGGCTGGGTCCATGCGACACAAGTTGTCGAGACTGTTAGCAGCTGCAACCAGTGTGTTCACTTTACTCTCTCCACCCTCAAACTGAGCCAGGCTGTGCAAGCGTGTCATGATGGCTGTCACAGCTTTCTGGACAAGTGACACAAGCTGCTGGCTGTCCATGTTCTCCGGTTGTCCAGCAGGGGACAAAGGCATTGACGTGTCCTCTTGGGTCTTCTTGTGCCAGGCGATGATCTCGTCTCTCAGTACTGCCTTTAGAATGCCGTCGACCTGAAGGAAGATGATGGAGAATAAGGAAAGGTTTGAATTATAGTCACTATATTGTTTTTTCTTTCTCTCTCTCTCTCTTTTTATATATAAAAAGCTTTAGGCTTTAGCAGGGAAAGAGTGCTACCTTGAAGTTTGGCTGGGCAAAGCAGCGGGCAACAGCAATCATGGAGGCAGTGAGAGGCCCTGACACACCGATGGTGGTTAGAAACTCTGAGATGTTGGGTGTCAGGCGGAAGGGAACAGGCCGATTGGCATCCATATCCCCAGTGGCATCATTGATGTCAAAGCGGAAGTAAGAGACGTTCAGCTTCCCTGTGTCCTGTTAAAAATAAAACAATGTAAAAATGTGGCAATAGTGCAAGTAATTACTATTATCTTCAGAACATTTCTGCTTCGCAGAGTGAGAGGGAAGCGGCATAATTAACTTGAAACTGAAAACACTGGACTAATACAAAAGCCACAATTTTGCATGGTGCCTATTCGTTCCATTTTTAAACTGCTGTACAATTTGAACAGTGCAATTGTTGCCTTCATTGTAGTGCAGATTGATGTCATAATCCAAATTAAGTCAGAAAAAGTCAAGGGGGTAAATACTTATGCAAACGGCTGCACACACAAGATATGTGTCATGGTAGAAGCTCTAAGCCAGTACAGTACTTATGTATAGACATACTAGTGGAGCAATTCAGAAAGTTCAGGAAGCTTAAAAACAAGACAATGTTTTTTCTTTCTTTGTGCTTTACATCTAATTCAGTATTTCCAATTGCAGACACGATAGGCCACAAAGAACCAGCCCTCATAATGCATGCATATCTAATTTAATAACAGGTGAGATAAAAATAAAAATTTGATTGAAAATAAAGTAAAAAATAAATAAATAAAAAATGATCAATAAATAATAATAATAAAAAAATAAGATAAGAGACATTTAAAATAAAGATGACCAAAGTGCATGGGAAAGGTTCTCTCCACTGGCTGAGCTCAAGCACAAACTCTCCTGATGGTAAACTATAGATAAAGTATGTGAATGCACACTTGTGCTTGGCTCTGCAATCTCACGGCGCGTAATAAGATCTGTAGAAGGGAGCATGCAGCGAGGAGACTTAATAGTGTCACTTAGATGCCTGCTCCTCTGCTTGTCACAAAAAAAAGCAGATTAGGATCAGAGGATGGAGCATCTGTTTAACAATCATTTCTAATAAAGACTTCCAGAGTGCTCTGGCTCTGTGCTCCCAAATCAACCCACTGCGGTAAGGATGCAGAGCCAAATCTTCTACACTCAGCCTTTTTAAACCGAATCAAGGCTGACACCTGGGGAGTGACTGGATAATCAGGCCGTCTGAAACACTCCTCACGTCTGAGAAGCGCACCGCCGCACAGCAATACGTGCTCAGTTCCAAAGGCGTGCGTCAGTGTTTCGTGTGTCGTGTGATGGTCCACACAGCATGCAAGACCACAGTCTTATTGGAGTAGCATATCATGAATAGATTCCTAGAGCTGATTGTGTCTGATTAGTCTGTGAGCATCCATAAATGTTCAAAAAGTACAGCTACACAAAACTATACTTTTATATAAAGACCTGGTTGGTTTTTTCCAGGACGGCATATTTACTTGGTAAAACCTAACCACGTTGAGGTTGAAACTGTGTGGCTGAGAAGTCGTTACCTGAGCAATCTGGAGCATCTCTGGGTTGAGGCGGTTGAGGTGCAGCATGAACTCTGCAAGGCCGATTAGAGCCAGCTGGATAGTGAACATCTTACGGAAGGTCCAGTAGTCTGTAGCGTTGGGGAAGGTGTGCAGCGCCCATTCCTTCAGCATGCTGCGGGGTACCATGTTGCCCTGGACTTCTTTCAGAATGTCCCGCAACACCTGGATGCACACAAAAGAAAAATGCTGCATTTAACTAAAAATAATTGCTTGGAAAGTCTGACCTCCAACTAGGAAAAACCACATTGGAAATTTAGGAAAAACTCTAACCTGAAGATCTGCATATGTCATCAAATCAACATAGGAGGTGTTCAGTGCCACCACATTAAAACACTGTGGCACTTCTTCCTCTTCTTAAATAAGTTATATTATTATTACCAGATCAACTAAAATACAGCTTGTTAAATCTAGAATGTTGTCTATACAGGTCAGTATAACCTGTATTTTGTACTGTAGTGTTTTGTACTGTAGATGCAAATATAGTTCTGGTTGCTAGATTTTTTTTTTCCATTCAAACAAAAGAAAAAAAAAAAAAAAGAGGAATCCGTGGTTATTCTCTGCTTTCTAGTACAAGCAAGTTGTAAGTTTCAATGTATTACTACGGACTTTGTATATATATATATATATGCATGTCGCTAAAAATTGCCAGAATATCCCCTAATCCTAACCCATTTGTTTTTCTTTGTTTTTCTTAGCTGCCTTGTAGCTTTTCTTCTCAGGGTGCAAACACACACAGTTTAAATAAAGAAAAATCATTTAAAATATTAAATGTTTTATTCTGTATAAACTGATTTGTTTTCTTATCTACACTTGCACCAGTGGACAGTGTGAAGGTCTGGGGATCCATTAGATTTTAATATAAAGAGATCAGATATCAGAGATCAGACATTTGCAAAGATGTCTCTAAACAGTCAGTTAACCAAAATAAATAAATAAATAAATAAATAATTATATATAAATATTATACATACATACACATTATATATATATATATATATATATATATATATAATATAATATTTTATATAATAACTACAAACAATTGAACAGAAAAAAGCAGTGAAGTTTGTTCTGACATGAGTGCGCCATCAGACGCTATAAGCGCTGAGTGAGTTAGTCCAAGGCTTCAGTGTAACAGATGCATTTTACCTGATGGCTGGCCTGTGTTCCCCTGGCCTGCACCGTAGCTAATCTGTCGTAGTAGCGGGAGATGGGGTTGTCATGCTCAATGCCTTTCTTAGCACAGCGCTGTTTGTAGATCTCCACCAGTGAGAGGGATGAAGGATTATCCTCCACCAAGCGCATCTGAGGAGACACGGCCACCACCCTGGGCACTGCATAACATGGCACAACACAATCTCATTTAATGGAGCCGGACAAAGACCGGCTTAGCAGAAATAAGGCTCGCAGACAGTATTAGGCTACGTGTCTCAAACTGAATTACACAGACACACACATTAGCAAGTGTTGCCATATATTTAAAATCCTATAGAATGCTAGACTCTAAAGAAACCTAAGCTCATCCATTAACCATCTCCTAAACATTTCCACAGACTGTCGATACAATCGTTCCATTTACACAGTGAGTGAACTGAGACTGCTATTCCCCAGTCATATAATTTTTAAACAAAAGCAATCCACGGCTGACGGAGCCTGTGAGAAAACACCTGTGAGGGGAAAGGGAGCTCTCGAGACAAATGCACATGAGCTCTGAACACAGGCTGCACGGAGCATTTGCACTGCAAATAATGCATTTGCTTAAAAAGACAAGTGACCTGCAAATTTGTGCTAATGAAATGGGAAAAAAAAACAAAAACAAAAAAACATTCAAAAACACCCAGTCAGTATAACTATTTAACATTGTTATACTGAAAACCAAAAGGCATTGCAATGTGTCCTTGACCTTTATCACGAGAAAATGATTTACATTGTGCTCCACCTATATCTACCAGGGGATCGTCAAATTCATTTCTTACTCCTTCTTCTTGCCGTACAGCGGAGAGATGCTGTACTTGAGCATTTGGAGCCTCGTCCTACATCATTTTCACTGCAATGTCACACTCGTCTGCTGATCTGATTGAAAACAACTAGAACGCTTGGCAAATGCAGGCCACAAATGCCAGCCACTAATGAAGAACTAATACACTTCCGGGCCAAATAAATAAATAAATAAATGAATAAATAATAATAATGTCACAATTTTAGGATGGTCAAAATATTGGGCTACATTAAGCAAAAATAAACAACTAAGGAGATTTGAAATTACTACAACTGGGGTAAAAAAAATAAATAAATAAATAAAAAATAAATCCTTCAACACATTATCAAAACCTGGAATGATAGTACTGAATCGTCATGAAATAAGTGCATTTCTAAACACACATACAATAAACATAAACAGTTGTGTGGCTCTCAGAAAACCACTTGTTAGTAATATTAATCAGGTAAAAAAAATGCTAGAGAGCATAAAGCACATTCAAGGGCTTAAATTGAGAAAGACTGGTTCTGGGAACAGAAGAAATAATTTTTACAAATAAACTAGCCACCGCATTGTGTGCTGTAAATTTAGTGTTAATTTCATCAACGAAAATAATGACGAAAAATATTCGTTGACAAGACGAAACGATTACGAGATGTCACAGATATTAATGAACAGTGACAGTGACGAAATCAGCATGCAATATTGTTGACGAAATAAAGACAAGACTAAAATGTGGCTTTAAAAAAAATGAAAGCTAATAAAACATCCGTCTTTATTTTCGTCAACATTAAAAATTTTTATCACAATCCACTATAATACAGTGTTCTTTCATTATGGCAGTATTTCCTGGGACATGGTGTGCGGCATATCAGGAGTAGTTTGTGCGAACAGTGGGGGGATGTTACAAGCTCAGTCATCTTTAACTCTTCGTCATGACAGCAGTATTACTCGCGCAAAAGAGAAGAGATGATATTTGGGCCCATTTTCTTTATATTGAACTGGAGAAATAAGCCGATGTGTAGTAATATCAGGGGGGAAACAGTGTGGGCATATAATCGCTGGGAAAATACCACAAACCTGAAGAGACACATCAAGGCATTCCATAAACATCTCAAGCTAGTTTTACAGCCTCTTTGTTCTAATTATGTTTTGTTATATGTGATGCATTTTATTTTATTGCTAAACCGTTGACAAACCCGTTAAGCCAATAGGCTAGCAAATGATTGTGACCAATAGGAGCAATCTTACATATATAACAGTCCAAGTTTGTAAATTCATATATATATTAAAAAGTTTCAAAACATTGTATTGTCCATACTGTGTCCATACATTTTGCAGTTTATAAAAAATAAAAATAGGACAGGCAGCAGTTGTTGTGATGGTTAAAAATAAATATAATTAGCTGAAAACATCAGATGAAAAGATAGACTTTAAATGTTAAGATAATTATTTTGCGAAAAACAAACAAAAAAATATATATTAGATTGACTGTAGGGTTAATTAATAATAATCTTATTGCTAAAAAGTTACGTTTTCATTGACTAAAACTAGACTAAAATGCCCAGACTTTTAGTCGATTAAAACCTGACTTAACAAAAATAGGATAAGATTGACTAAATATTAACTACCAGAGACAATTATCCTGGGACTAAGACTAAGTCTTAAACAGACAGACAAATAAAATCTTTAAAAATACATCATACGTACATTTAAGAACTTTTTTACTTTAAGAAAACCATAAAATTTACCAGCACATGTATTCTGTCATTACTCAATATCTAAAACTGCTCAAACTTAAATTCAACCTTTAATCATTTTAGCTTTAATAAATAAAAATCAACAAACACAGCTTTTCCTACATAGCATAATAATTTTTTTCTAAACAAAATGACATTTAATTATTGCTCAATTTTTAAAAAGTATTACTTGAAAACTGAAATTTCCTTTGCTCATTTGCAACACACACAGGCTCTCTGGTTTTCCACCACACACACTCAATCAGGCTTTGGCTGAGCAGCTCAGTGTAATTAAGATACATGAAATGATACCTGTAAAAAAGAGGTGTCTCTTGGTGGTCTCCTTTCTCTTCTCCAGGCAGGGGTTGAGGAGGCGCAGGAGCTGCAGTACGCGCTCCTCTCTGCGTGACTCTGTCAGACAGGCATCATTCATCACCAGGTAGGGATAAATCTTTCCGTTGTGCCCCCGTATGTAGAGGCGGCGGGCAGCAGTGTTGTGCTTCTGGACAATCTCTACTCTGGGCATGAACCTGAGGTTGAGAAAATCACTGTATTTTTACAGCTGCAGAGAATAAGAGGTATTTCTAAACATCTTTCATTATGAGCAACTAGGCAAGTGTGGTGAGTGCGGTGTTAAATTTCTTTACCTCGCTATCTTGATATAATAGTGTGTGGGCTTGGGCATGAGGAATTCTCCTGGGATCTCCACTTCAGCTGTTTGGGCTGAGAAGTTGCTAAGGAAACGGCATTTCTCCTCAATCAAGAAGAACTTTGGCAGCTGTTTAGTCTTGGCTTCCAAAATCTTGATCCATTTCTTTAGTTTAGAGATGAGATTGTGCAGCTTCATAGAGCCGGGTACGCTGAAGTCAAAATCTGCACCAGCAAACAGAGACATGACAAAACAACAGAGGCAAGCGTGAGACATTTATTTTTTAAGATTACAAAGCAGGAGGAGGAAAACTGGCAAGTGAGAATGCAGGAGAGAAAGAGAGACATGTTATCAAGGGATCAGGAATGAGAAGTGCTGTGCTATACACTCTCTCTGGTGTTCCTCTAGTGCTACGCGTCTACAGATAACATCAGCGGGCATGGTGAGGGAAGCAAAGCGATTACATGCTCGGTTCAACTTTTAAATGACATTGGCTGAGTAAGAAGGCACATAAGGTGACAGTTTAACATGAGCCATGTTCCTAATTTTGGAGCAACCTCAGGGCACAACTTTATCAAATAGGCTAAAACCCTGTTTTCGCTTTTATAATGCTTTTGCGCCTCTCCTGTACTGTTAAAACGGCCTCCCGTTCAACCTTGGCTTTAAAAGAGCAAGGCTGTCAACATCTCACAGTGATGTGACAATCCTAGCATCCTTTTTGTGTCTTTAAATATTTGACTGAAGTGCGTCAGATTCAAAGCCCGTCATACTCAGCTGTCAGTCTGCTTGGAGTAAAGCTGTGAAATGTGCCTCATGCATACTGATGCAATACTTAAGTTCATCGTCTACTTGATGAAAATTGCCCTAATTACTAGGGACGAGAATCACCAGGGACCACTGGTACTATATTATTAGGATACCTAGATGAAGATTCAATTTGTATTGCGATTTTATAATTATCACAATTTTATAAATATAGTCAATCAGTTTATTTATTTTTTATTTCCTCCCATCACACAGGATGCTGTACTGTGTCAATAGTTTAGAGCATGCCGTCTGTAGGATTATAGAGGAATGGCAACTTTTAACACCTCAAATGCAAAATAAATGAAAAATTAATTCAAACGAAAAAACGATTTTGGAGTCAGTATGGCGATACACGAATTGCCCCCCCCAAAAGTATGGCAAAAATAACTGAAATGATGTTTTCTCCCAACTCATGTCTATCAATCACCTGATGAGTGTGTGAATGTGTGCATATGTGCATCATGTGATGGACTAGCATCCGGTTCAAAGTGTGTTCTGGCCATGTGGACAACCAATGCTTCTCCCTTTGTTTTTTTTCTTTTTCACCCCCAAAAATTTAGATAAATCCTTTCCAAGCTAGAACACTCTAATGTCTTTGTCTAAATGGACCATGTTGGTGGTTTACATCACTTATACTGGATACAAATTTATCATAGATGCAGATCTAATGATAATGTAGTGGAGTAAGATTCTTAGCACTTGGGGGATGTCTCTTTTGGAAGGTACAACTTCTACAGTGAGAGTAGAGCAAGTTGTTTGCTGATAAACACACTGCCCTCCAGAGACTTGCTATACAGTACATGTGCACAGACCTAGTGTGAAGCACTACTTCAACTTCAGAGCAAGCCCACAGATCTACTCTGCTCTTGAGGGGATTGCAGCTTGCAGCGGCATGGAAACAAACAACCTGCTCTGTGACCTGTGGACACCAAAGTGTAAAAGGCAGAAGTTTTCTCCACCTAATAACAGAGTGTGGTGCCTGTGCCTCCCTATAAACACAATCACTCTGCTTTAAACTGTACCACAGTGAACACAGCCTGGCTCCCACTGACTGACTAGAGGCCTGAGCCAGACCCAGTAATCCAGGGATTTCCAGCATTTAAATGCTGTGCAAGGTAACAGCTTGACTAGGTCAATACATATTTCACAGCGTCAGACTTATTGGGCAACATTACTTTTCCCACAACGTAAGTGAATATGAAGCTCAGTAAGAAACAGACCCCAGTTTTTTATTTATTTATTTATTTTAATCGGCACATGATGGATTGGATTAGAAAATAGAGAAGACAAGAAGATTCTAGAGGAAGAAATGAGAAAAAGTAATAGAAATGCGTCAGACATTCAGCTACGGAAGACACCCACTATAAACACGGCAAATGGATGGGCTATGATCAGATTAAATGGGCTTTGCCTGGCAAATTATTTGTGGGGTAAGTGCGTGTCCTCTCATGAATAAAATTAGATTTTCTATACTCTGTCTCCCTTTTGAGTACCAAAGTATGTTGCACAGGGTGTCGAGAGAAAGAATGTGAGTTACTGCTCTGCCTCACTACAGAGGTACAGCTGGCACCACCACATCTGCTTTACACCCTCTTGGAGTCCCCCAGGAGCATGTGTGCGCACACATACGCACACACATGAAATAGCACTCTGCTTTAGCTGCAGTTGGCATTTTCACACCACCACAGGCCTGACGAGCAGTCCAGAGGTAAACAGCAGAATGAGCTGGACAGATGTGAGCGGTGTGCACCAAAATGAAGGTTTCATAGGAGATGGAGAAATTTATATGAAGATTGTACACATCTCTTGCCATGTCCATTTTTCTGCCAGATAAAACTGGAACTGGGGTTGTAGAACATGTTTAAAGGATTACTGAAAGTCCTCTGTCTTCCCGGAATTAAAAGCAAAGTGTTAGAATATCATGTCTTGCCACAAACCACTGATGTATCCTTTTTTTTATATGTGTTTTACGAATGATGTTTTATGTATTTGGTAAATGTGAACACAACCACATGTAGTCTGACATCTTTATCAAACAATTTTGCAGGCATTACATAAGTGTCAGGAGGGAACAATCACTTCCTGAAGGATGAGACACTGACTTGAGAAACATGCTGGATTATTGCCTACGTACTGTAACCTAACACTTACTAAACACACCCAGCGTCCAATAGTCATCCTGCCAGACCTTATAAATATAATCATATGGTCCATAGCCCCAATTATCTCCTGAGCCAGGCATGAGGCATGGTTAATGCAGCACAGGAGCTCCTGTGTGGACCAGCTGTTTAAAAATCATGAACTGCAACCCTGACATTGCACCCCCTCCATCCCCCAATCTCTCACACACACAAAATGGAGTCGACCAGAATTCCTATCTTGTCTATTAAAGAAGGATTATATATCAGTATATATATCCAAGATCACTCGCGTTCAAGCCACAAAAAAAAAAAAAAAAAAAAGACACTCCACCACAATCAATAGGGGCTATTAGTATTACCATTTCCCAGCAGTCACATGACTTAAGCCTTTCATCCTTCCTCTCTTCACACCAAGATTTTCTTTAATAGAAAGTTCTCTGAGAGACCGGGTAAACTCGAACAAAAAAAAGCAACCATTTTTTGATGCATCATTTCTTGATTTCTTTTCTAGCTTAACTATTAAATAAATAAGCACCGTTTTTAATTTGATCAATTTTGAATAATCGATAAATAGTCGTATCATTGGGCTAATAGTAGAAAATATTACAGAAAATGTACAGATATACACAAGTAACTCATACTACTGTACATAAACTAGACTTTTTTGGTTATTAGAGTGTTTGCAGTGGTTCTCTCATTAGGATTTGTGCGGCAACTTTGACATCGCCAAACTATGACATTTCACACACTCATTTGGTGACATGAGAAAACAAATCAAACCACGCTGACAGAAAAAGAGGTAGGCCGATTTATCACCATTTTAACTTCACTAACGTTTGTTTAACAATGGCTGCCTGCGTCGTTTGTGACAGGCACTAGACATCATGCTATTCATCCCCAATACTAAATAAATTAGAGCTTGGAAAGTTCTCAAAAAGATTCTTCCAAACACTGCATGATTAAAATAAATATATCTTAAGGGACCACACTGCTATTGCAAAAGGCAAGGAATGACTAGAGGTGTGAGGTAGGTGCAGGCTGACCTGTGGTAAACTGGCCCTTCATCTTCTGGAACACAGGGTCCTGGGCAGTGGCCTGGGCTCGCCGAGCCAGCGACTCGGAGGCGGCACTAGAGAACATGGTGGAGACGTTGGAGACGTTCTCCAAGCCCACGCCGAATGTGCTCACCAGCTTCTTCACAAAGTTCAGAGTGTGTGGTGTGATCTTGGCATCAGACACTGCGCCGCTTTTCTCGAACGCCACAGAGTGGCACTTAGCCAAGCCTTGCTGGAGCTGCCGCAGTACCTGTGGATGACAGCAGGTTGTGAGAGGAAGAATTTTCAATTTTAGTGGTCAATTCTTCACTACCAAGATGTTTTTGTGCAGGGCAAGTATTACACATATATTGGTTCTTTAATAGTTAAAAAAACCCCAAAAAAAAACATGACTTTCCACTTTCCCCTGAATCAAGGCTTCCTCCAACTGCCCCCCCAACACCAGATACAGAGAAGTGTCCCTTAGGACAATGTGTTCACAGTTGCCTTCCATCGTCCCTGTCCAGCCTCAGCACATCACTGCATCTGCTGCTGTCTTGGGCTGCATATCTCCCAATGCCCAGTCTCTCTACCTCTCCCCAGCCATCAATCACACCTCTCTGCTCACCACAACCCAATTAGCATGAGAGCAAAAACCTCCCCAGCACTGCAAAACCACTTTTCTGCCTCACTGAGCCCTGCTTCAATGCCTGTGTCAGCTTTCATCTGCACAGATATAGAGACACTGAAGACACATAAGCAGAGACAACTACAAACGCATTTATACCCCAGCTTGCAGAAATCTCAAATTTGATTACTTTTTTTTTTTTTAATAAAAATTTGTCACAACTCAATGTATTTCCAACCGTAATAAAAAAGGGGTCAAATAATTTATGAAATAATTTGTTCAAATAGGTAATCTTCCCCCTCACACACACTCGGAGCAATGCCTGATCTACACAATCTATGCCTAATAACAAATAGATTAAAATCTAAAATAGCTTTTAGTTTCAAAGTAGAACAGATAATGAATAAAAGTATATATAATTTTATGATATTTTCTGTTTGACACATTTATTTACAATTTAAGGGGAAAAAAACTGATGCGCGTGTGTGTGTATATATATATATATATATATATATATATATATATATACACATACATACATACACATACACACACACACACAATATATATATATATATATTTTTTTTCACATTA
>JAQMYJ010000006.1:10405068-10419234 GCA_030014305.1 Clarias laeviceps | reverse complement strand
CATACACATACACACACACACACAATATATATATATATATATTTTTTTTCCCATTAAGGCTGTCTTAAGGATAAAGGATCTTGCACTTTATAGTACATATACACAATTTTTTTTAATATTTCATTGAAGGGGAAAAAAAGGGGCATTGGTGGCTTAATGATAGTTTTCTCGCCTGCCATGCAATATGCCCAGATTTGAACCAAAGCCAATGCCCAAACCACAGGGCACAGGATACAGTGCCAGTCCCGAAGCCAGATAGAACGGGAGAGTTGCCTCTGAAACGGCATCTGGTGTAAACCTGTGTCAAGTTGTATGTGAATTGGATGGTCTGCAGCGGCGACCCCACTGACGGGAGCAGCCAAAAGACAACCAACCATTAAAGAAAAAAAATAATGAGTACTATAGCCAAATATTAATAGGAACCAACTTCTCTTGCCCTATTTTTCAAAACATTAAGTGTTTAATTAAGCGATCAAAACATTAACTATAAACCATTAAAAAGCAGGATGTCAAGAAATGTGAATTTTTTTTTTAAACCACATGCCCTATTTATTTATTTTTTGGGGCCTCAATGTTAAACATGTGGCCAACCTATATTATAAACTGGCCTAATCTCATTTAACGCATACACACAGAAGCACATGAAGTCGCAATTCAACCAATACATGCAGAAAACATTTGTGCGTATCCACATCAATCAAATATCTGCACGCAACTCAAACACAGCCGTCGAGCTCTCTTGGGACCGAGCGCATTGCACAGTTGGTGGGTGTAGCCTACCTCTTCATGCCAGTTCTCTCGGAACCACACCATCTGGTCCACGATGCCCTCCAGAGATGAGAGCAACGTGGGGTGCAGCTCTCGTTGCATGTGCATGATACGGCTGCAGCGCCACATGGGTGCTGTGGCCCGGATGGGGCCTGGATCTGATGCAGAGTGGCTCTGAGTTCCCACTGAGCTAAGCTGCTGCTGTCCAGAGTCTAAGGAGACGGGCACAAGCGAGCACAAAATGAGTAATGGCATACACACAAACTAGCGCAAATATTTGCGATGCTGCAGTAATGGCACATTTTAAAGGAGATTGAACAAAATGTAAATTGAACAGTCTCAAATTGTTATCATGGGTGCAGGAATCAAATGACTACTTTACTGGGAACCTTCAGTATCCATTTAACTACTATAAGCATGGATAATGCAGCAGTAACAGGACACGATGTACACATTTAATCATGTTGTATTGTTATTAGAAATGGAAGAACTAGCTATTTTAAGCCCAACTCACCACTCTTGTAGCGCTCCCGCTGCTCGATCTTTAGTGTTAGATACAGAGTTCGGATGGGAAAGTACACAGCCTGAGGATAGACACGTCCCACCTGAAAGACACAGGCGCAGATTACACTTAAGATGGTCCCTGCAGAGCCGGTGCAGAAGTAGTACATTGGTGACATGTCTTCAAACTGCTGCGAGATAGCATGGGATTTTAAAAATGAAACCGCAGCGAGGAGAAGCAATAAAAATGGACAAACATCAAGGGCAGATTAAAACCATGGCTCAATATGACATTTTGTAAAAGCTCGTCATGTCTGGACAGGTCCTCTCCCTTTGAGATCCGCAGTGCCCTTGAACAGCCTCAAAGAGCGCTTGGAGAGCAAAGCCTATTCATCAAAACCCTACTCAGCTATTCACAGTAACGCGGCTAAGAACAATATCTGGATGTAATCAGAGCTCAAGGTCATGAAACAATTTTACTTCACACCTTGATGATCATCAGCACTTTCCACTGCTTCTGGGCACAACTTATTCTAACTACAGGTGTATTATTATTAGAAAAAAAAAAAAAAAGAAGAAGAAGAAAAAGCTTCCATAGATTACACACACTTTGTCTTTGTGCTGTTTTAAAGCACCTTCAGGGAACCTGAGCTCTTATGGGATCAATAGCTGACAGACATTATGATGGTGTATGAACGCTGTATGAGTGTTGGCTTGTCTGGTAGGACGAGACTGGAGCTAACAGGAGGAGTTCTTCTCCTCAAGCAGCCCCTCTAGTCTTCATGCCTTTCCTGGACAAACAGCCATTAGAGTGGACACCGGATCCGCAACAAAGCAGACCGCAGGGTGAGTGCTAGCTAGGTGTAAAAAGACACCCCAGTGCTGGAAATGCCTTTATATGAAAATAACCAATAAGTACAGAGAAGATCTGCCGTTAAGAGCTTTGTAAGTAGGGCATTAAAAATTAAAAATGAAGGAGAAAAGAACACCCCAATAATCGGAGACACTGCTTGCTGTATTATACAATGTGCAAGCGCTATGTGAGTGTACAGCAAGGTGTTGGGTTCCCTTTGCTTCTGTTTCATCTGAGAATACTTCATAGCTCACCTTCATCAATTTTTCAGCAAACGTTTTAAAAACGTCCCGCCAACTGAAGTAAAGCTAAATAATTCAGCAACTGAGATTAAGGTGCTCCATTCACTGAAGACTTCACAATGCGGAGAGCTTCTGCATTCATCCTTCAATCAGCACCAGGCAGTGATAGATCTTAAGATCAAACTCAAAACGTCCTCTAGCACAGAGACCGCTGTGTAGCTTGACTAGCTTTGACAACTCTTAATTGAGACTGCAGTATGAAAACATCTTTATTTCACTTGGCGTTTTATTGGTTTAAATGCCCTTAATCTCCCAGAAAAGCATCTTGAACACAGGGGAGCATTTGGGGTGAAACTGGGAGATTAAGAAGCATTGCACTTGTATGAACGTGCGAGAAAGAAGCGAGGCCCAGCTGCATTCTAAACATCTAAAGAGAGGAGGAAAGAAAGAGAGAGAGAGAGAGAGAGAGAGAGAGAGAGAGAGAGAGAGAGGTTAAGGTTGAAGTTAAAAGCTTCAGATCGCTCGCTCTGCTGCAGTCTGGAGGGCCCCTGGAGCTGCTGACTGCTCTTTGAAGCGGAGGTGCTTTTAAAAGACTCAAAAGAACTCCATCAGGTAAGGGAAATTAGGCCTTCATTTAATTTGCTTTGTTCTTGCAAGACCTGGGCGTTTGATATTAACTCAACAATAATGCTCTGCATAAATAATTAAAGAGGTGGAAGGAAGTAAAGGCAGTAAAATAAAATTGATAAACTTAATGTACAAAGCAAAAGGGATGGATTCTGATGAGTTGGTTAGATGCTGATGTGCAGGTTCACATGGGCAGACAATACTACAGAGTCATAACATCTACAAATGAGAAAATATGCCATTAAACATCTCCTGTTCAGTTTTATTAAACATGACACATGATCATGCCAAGCTCTCGCTGGTGTCTGCCAACAAACAATACAAATACACCTTGGGCCACATCAGCACTGTAATAAAATCTGAACAATGATGACACACACCTGGCTGATGAGGTTGAGAAGAGGTTTGCCTTCAGAGCCCACCAGGCAGGTGAGGAGTTGAGGGATCCAGGCGAGCCATTGAATTGGTGGCACTCCAATGCAATACTTATCCACAGAATCTGCCAGTGTGTTCTTATCATCAAAACTCAGCAGCCACAAGACCTAGGGGGAGGGAGAGAGAGAGAGAGAGAGAGAGATATGAAAAAAAATAATAATAAAACCCCAGAGTTTAGTGTTGATAATCTTACCCTAAAAGATAAAATCACACTACACACAATCCTTAAATCTTGGCAACACAACTCACTCTAAGTAAGGAACCAGCTGCCTGTCTAATAAAAAGCCATTCACATGTTCACTCATCTCAACGAATCAGATTCATCCACACAACACTGGTCTGATCTTGTCCGTATCACAATCCAAATGAGCAATCTTCACTTGTGTGGATTTAACACTCGCTCAGCCATACAAAAAAGGTTTAATGGTTTGTGAAATCATATCATCGCTATCACACTCCACTTGCTTGTTAGATGCTTCTGGAAGTGGCGGCTGGGGGAAGGGCTGGCAGGTGAGGGGGTGAGGCTCAATCCCTGTAGGCGCTGATGGAGACATTAACCCCACGATGGGCCACCAAGGCCACACAGCTTGTGGGTAATTACCGATAATCACTGGCCATCTATTCTCATTTATCATCCCTAAACTGTGCCAGCGGCTCTGTGTAGTACACAATCAGATGGTAGTACTCTCTACGTAATCAAATGCTCTCCCGGTGTGTCAGCCCACCAGAAAAATAAATATCCATAAGCAAACTGGAGGGAGAGTGCACCAAAGAGCACAGCACCATGTGTGCAAAACCAAACATCAACTCTAATAATATAATGGCACATATTATCCACGGGCTATGTCTGACTGCCCCCTCTAATGCTACCGGATTAATTTTATAAAGGGCTGCTTTTGTTTACAAAAATTCCATAAAGAGATGGAGTTTCGAGAGCTGAAAACCTAAAGCAGTCCTCGTTCTTTGAATTTTACAAAATGTCCATGACAGAACCATATGGGAAAAATTCCTATTGGTGCAATTTTGTATACCTTAGCAGTCAAAAGTTTGGACAAACGTTTGGATTTTTTTTCTATACTCTAGAACAATACTGGATTTTTTTTTTTTTTAAATTATGAAAACACATATGGCATTACGTAATTAAGTAGCAACAACAACAAGTTAGTTGTTTTAAGACATGAAGGCCAGATGCTCTGAAATAGCTCTTGCAAGAACAGTATTGTCAAGTGCATTTGGCAATTCCATCAAGGACCATGATGAAACTGGCTCTCATGAAGACCATCTGAGAAAAGCTAGACCGAAACTCACCTCTGCTGCAAAAAAGTTACCAGCCTCAAGAATTTTGATTAGAACCTCAAATTAGAACCATTATGAAGGCTCTACAGAGCATAAGTAGCAGACACATCTCAATATCAACTGTTCAAAGGTAATTATTGCATTTTTTTGGATGTCATCAGCATTGTTTTACAATGTAGAAAAAAAATCAGGAAAGACCATGGAATTTATAGTTGTATGCAAACCTTTGACTGGTAGTGTAATTATTAGGGGGTAATTATATACATATTCAAATTTGTACCGCTTGGTACAGGACATTCAGTTTGGTGTGCAATGTAATCTGAGTGAAAACTGTCTTAGCTGTAACTAGTGATGGTGGATTTTCTATTACTTTGGTTAATTAAAATCAAAAGAACAGTCAGATTAGGATTTGATGATTTAAAAGTAACTTCAGATACATGGAATTTGTACAGGTTTGAAAAATCAGATGAACCAGTTGATTCAAAATATAACTCAGCGCGAAATTGGAGGGTTCGACAGACAAAGTGGGAAACTAGACGTTCGAGTTGTGTCTGCTGCTAGGGAGCTAACTCAAGATAGTAAATTAAAAATGAATGCAGGTTTTCTTTCTAAAAACAGTAGTCAGTGTTTTGGATTTAACAAAGAAATACATCTATGCTGATGAATCAAAATCAGACGGCCCTTTGGAAATGAGGAAGAAACTCCGATTTGGGAATAAAACCATGAGTTAACTTTTGTTGCTGTGATTTTTATATCAAAGTCTCATCATTTACTCTTTTGGGAAAGAAGGGTTTACTGAGTGGTGGAAAAATTGTATTATCCAATATTCCAATCAATGTTTTGTTTAAAAAAGTTTTAAATATTATTTATTTAAAAATGAGTACTATGTTTTTTCACTATTTCCTGTAGATATAGTTCACCAAAATTCATGTACCAAAGAAAAATGCTTTATGGAAAAAAAAAAAAAAAAAAGTTTACCTGCAGTGTTAAAAAGACAAGGCATTCAGACCTTACACCCACTGGCCACTATAGCGGTTTTGGACTGATGGTAAAAATGTGGCTTATATAACGAGGAACGTGGCCTTTCTCCTCCTGTACTGCTGCTAGCAGATCACACAGTGTTTATTGATCGACTGAAGCAGGCATCTCTGTGGTGGAGGAAAGCGGGGGGTGGGGGGGGCAGGGGTTCAGGCTGCACAGAGCTGCTTAGATTGGACTGACAGGGGTGGAATTAAGCTCTTAACCTCTAAGACGGTGGTGGGGGATCCAGCCAGGGCCTGTGGGTGGCAGTAATTGTTAAAGGGTTTCTCACTGTGCAGCTCCAGGCATTTATCCATGTAACACAAGACCAACAGAAACAGGCAATCAGAGAACCTCCTTATGATTCTGTTCTGCAGTCAGCACCAGAACATTAGTTAGTTATAAGATGCCTGTAATGGGATGAACTTATCTCCTACAGCTCTCATTTAGGCCAGTCTAGCTAAGGAAATCAAAGGCTACAGTAAAGGCAGATCTTACCTTGGCGAGGTACTTGCGCGACTTGCTCTCATTTTGATGGCGGCAAGCATGGAGGTAACAAGTGATTGCAGACACACCCAGGTGTAACTGACGGTCTTTCACAAAGATGTTCTCCAGGTAATCACCCCACATGGCCCAAGCCTTCACTAAGACATCGTGCATCTGAACAGCTGCTGAGAAGGCTTTATTGGCTTCCTCTGATCTGCAGACATGGAGAGTGAAGGGATAAATCAATTTCTCTACAGATTGACTGAGAATCATCAAAAGACGTTTCAGTGAGCCAATGTGATGGACATCTCTGCATTTAAAATAGAGCTGAGAATTATTGGTAGATTACATTTGATTTCAATTTAAAATTCAATTTAGTAGCACTAACATTTATTGTCTGATTTGTCTCAAGCAGCTATATTTCTTGGAGGTTTTGAAGTTTTGAAACTACTAAACATATCTAAAACATTAAAATGCTATCCAACTTGTGTTGTTATTTTTTATTTTTAAATGTAACATTTATATCCTTTTATTTTAAAATTTTAATAATTAAAAAGTATGAACTGATTCTGAATCAAAAAAATTATTCTTTAATTTATATAATCGAACTGACCAACATATCGATTAATTTTGCTTAACTGATGACAAAGACCTAATATACTGTACATTATGATTCCCTATATGCAAGTGATGATCAAAACAATCAAAAATATAGTTGATACTATCCTTAAAATAATAATTAACAATCTTTGAGTAAGTGCAAAAACAACAAGAATTGTGGATATGAAATTCAATATTAGATTGACATGCAGGTCTATAAAACAAATATGATTTTGGTAAAGGATAAAACTGTGCATTCGGTGAATAAACAAAAGGCAACTTGCATCCCAGAATTAGCTGACAGAGTCTAATATTTTCACTCATCAGCCACTCTGCACTTCCAAGAGCCTTTTGTTAGTAATTACGCTTTCCTCAAGCTGGTTATGGAGCTGCTTTTAGAAAAGACTCATAGCCAAGCTCATAAAACAACTTTATATGGAACTAAAAACAGTTGAGAAGGAACTCAGCAGCATGGCTTAAAGCCTCAGGCCATTACTACCATCCCACGCACACGTCTCTAAGTATGGACCGATGTGAAATGTTACCCAGGGCAACCACTTATAAGAAGAACGTATAATGAGCATGTGGCATGCAACAGGATTGAGCTTGATTGCGATGGGAACCAGGGGAGGCCACATCCACCGAAGCATTCACTTAGTTTTGGACATTCACCATGTGCATCTACACACTCACACACACTCAATTCTGAGTTGGGTAAAGAGTGTGAGGCTATTCCTTTTGCCCAGTCAAGTGTTTAAAGGCTCCGTCTGACAGCACCATTTCTTTATCAAACCCCCTGTTAATATTTGCAGAGAGTGAACATGCAATGATTACATTAAGCACTGCTGAGGCTGGGGAAAGTTTTGCTGATCGCAGAGATTTTACAAATTGCTACTGAGTTAATTATTCTGCGCTGTGTATTTAATAAGCCGTTGCGATTCAGCAGTGCCCTCCAGAGTCACCATCACCCTGAAGGGCATTGTCACAAGTGGTGTTGGCAAAACTGGGCATGAAACCCACTAAGCTACAGTGGTCAGTACAGGAAAGAAGAAAAGTGGTGTGCTAGAACCAGGGACATCGATCAGTGCTGTTATACATGATTATGTATAATATGTAAGCATCCTGAAAATCACAGTGGACCCCAAAAGCACACGTGAAAATGCTTCTATTTAGGCTGATACAGACTCCACAAGTTTGTGTATAAGCTAATTATCCATTTTAGATCAAATGCCTCAGCGTGTTGTCTAATGGCGTACTTTTATTGAAGGAATAAGTCTCATAGATGTTCTGTCTCTTCGGACAAAGGAGTTGACGGTCGAGATCACAAATCGGCTTAAATTTAAATATTGATAAATATTTAATATTTGATCTGCATTGTATAGTGATATTATATTAGTTCTATTAAAATATTTTTTTCTAGCTCTAACTGGAAAAACTCTTTTTATTGTGGTCTCAGAGTTTTCGACCCCAGTATATGACTACATATACAATATTCTTGCTTACACGTTTGCATGCGAGAGTGTATGTACAGAGCAAAATATGTTTTTTTTTTGTTTGTTTTTTGTTTTTTAAGGTCCATCATCAGCTGTTAGACTGAAAAAAAGAGGGGTGTCAGAACGACATTGCAAAAAATAAATAAAAATAAAAAAACAGGCAGGTGAAAATCAAAATATACTGCAAAAATATTACTTCTTAGTGAGTGAAATATTGTTGAATTTAACTAAACCTATCTAAAATTTCTTTTAGAAATTTTTAAATAAATTTACAACAAACCAAATATAAGATTAAGCTTATTTCTAGTAAAATGTTACTAAAATTGTAAGTTCAAATTTGTTGTTCTTTTGAAGAAAAAAAAAAACATGTACATTTATCGTGTAGATAAATGTCACTATATTCAAAATATTTCCACTTGCTAAGATATATCTTTTGCATTGTAATTATTTAACATTTCCTCTGACAAGATAAAACCAGCAAAATGCACAATTCTTAACATCTGTCCTTATTGCAAGCTTGAAATTATCTTGTTATATTGGCATTTCTAAAAAGAAGCCAAATAATCTGCCAAGATAATTTAAGGCTTGAAAAGAGTCAACTAATCATCAATCCTGCAACTTATGCTTATAAGTAAGCATGTGCTTATATTTAAGGTATTTTAATTTCCAATGTATCATATTTAAGCAGTAATGTACTGGAAAAAACTGAAAACCTGAGATGGAAAGCAAAGGCATTTGAGTTTAAAATGACCATGACCATGACTGTCTGGGGTGTGATATGTGATGAGTAAAAGTGAGTGAGCGTGTGTGTGTGTGTGTGTGTGTGTGTGTGCGTGCGCACGCACGCACAAAAGTGTATGCAGGTGTGTGCACGAATCAGTGATTGTTGTTTACATAAACTCTATTCATGAAAGTAGTTTTATGGTGAATTACTTTTTTTAATCTCACTCCTAATGTTCAACTCGTGTTGTATTCAGTAACTTTTCTGCCATATTTTTCTGTGGCTGAATATACAATAGTATCCACTGCATCAAGTGTTATAATCAACGCTATAGAAAGCAATTATGTTATACTCAATGTAGATCACATAAAGCACAGGTCTAATATTGGTTTTAATTTAAAACTGAAATTAGTGTAACACAATAAGCTACCAATGAATGATTGTGTCTGGTATAAGTACATGATTGTGTTCAAGCATTATAATTAGAGTTTTAAGTGAGTCTGATGCAGAGCAGTGGTTGATTGGATAAGCACTTTAAGAAGTTTGGGATATGAATGGGAGTGTGCTTGTGTTTAAAGTGTTCGGTGGATTTTGATGAACCCTATGCGAAATGATGGAACAGAGGCCAGGAACATGCTTGGAATTGCCTAAAGATTTTATCAAAACAAACCTGCTTCTAAATTATTCACATTCAAATATTTCATCTTAGTTCTTTAGAGCCTCCAACCTGAAGATTCAGCAGTGAGCAAAAGCAGAAAATGTCACTCAATACGAGTTGGCGTCAATCATTGTTTCAGAGCCCATAGCCATTATCTCCATCCGTGAATGCAGGATGTGAGGTTAATTACTCCTCATCCACTCATATTGGCTGCTAACGATTGTCTTGACCTCATTATTGGACTAATGCTTTAATGCTGATCATTAGCGAGGAAAATAGAAATGCACCGCTGTTTATCCATCTTCTCCATAATGCCTTTTCTCTGAGAATGTTCAGTTTTAAAAAGTCTGCGCTCTTAATGACCAAAGCTGTCACAAAGACCATCATCCCTTTTCTTTAATGTCAGTCTAAACCTGAAATAAGACTGAAGGAAAGGAAAGCGAAAAAAGGCTTAATAAAGATAGAAAGAAAAAAGTGAGACAACTAGACAAGGACGAAAGCACTTCAAAGACGGGAATCCACTCTTACTTATTGATCTGGGCTAAGAACATGCCCTTGAGTGCGTAGAACTCGGCGGTCATCTCCTTGGTGAAGTACTTGAGATTGGTAGACTCGATCACCTCAAGTCCCTATTACAAGAAAGAAAAGGTGATTTCACAACAGTGCACGAAAATAACCACAATGTCTTACTTGCTATTAACAAATGGCTTTTGGTGACTAAATACACATGTAACTGTGGCTGATTTCTTCATAGCACATACTGTAGATTCATGTAGTGCATCACTGATTATACCCCTTACATTTAGTATCCATTAAACCTAATCTATTTAAACCTGAAATACTTAATGAGACATGAGCAGTCCCGAAAAAGGTTCACCTATAATACAATCACAGATGCGAAACATAAAAGACTCATAACTTTATCATATAACAGCTCTGACCAAAAAAACATTTATCTATATGCATCACTCTATGCCCCGTTTTTTTATTAACAATTGTTAATTACATTCGCTAATTTTAGTAGTCAAGTGGGCTTTATTGTCATTTCAACCATATACACAGTGAAACAAAACAGCGTTCCTCCAGGACCATCGTGCTACATACTGTGTATACAATGTAGTACAATGTGATAGTGAGTTAAGATGAGATACTAGTGAGTGCAAGTACATGACAGGTTGGTGTGTGAAATTGCTTTTGCATCTGTAGGACTATACAGGAGCGGTGATGTTTCATCACCTCAAATGCAAACATGGATAAATTAAAAACATATTGGAGTCAATGTGCCGATATATTAATTGCCTCATAAAAGAATGACAATGCATCACTGAGTTGATTGTTTCTCCCGTCTCCACTAAATAGATTCTAACATAAGGCTGAATCCCAAATCTCTCTCTAATGGTGTTTGTGGAACTGTTGTATAAAAGCAATATCACACCAGAGGTTGTGATGTGCAGATATTCACTCCCTTATATACACACTCCCTTTAATGTGATATTGCTTAATTAATACTTTTGTACATATTGTTCCTTAAAATGTCTTTATTGGAGATACTAGAAGTAAAGAGATTAAGCAGACAGTGCAAATAAGGGAACAATTAAAAAAAAAAAAAAAAAAAAAAAAAAACACACAACAAGGTAAGAGCAGGCAAAGTTGTTTAAGAAGAAGAAAAAAAAAAAAGCATATGAAAAAATCATTCGGCTCCAAATTAATTCACCTAAAGTCTAATGACAGATTGTCTCTTAAAAATCCAAACTACTAGCAGCCTTCCCAAAGTAATGGAAAGATCCCAGATAATGACACCTGCAGTGTTCTCAGGAGTAGATTTTACGTACAAGAGCTACTCCTGAGAACACTGCAGGTGTCATCAGCTAGGATCAGGCAGAGGCTGAGACAGAGTAATGATGAAAGGAAAGAGAATGAGGCAGCCCTATTAATCAGGCTTAAGAGGATGCCTGGGTCATTCCTTACGCTGCTCGTGACTGACAGCAGCACAACGCAAGTCCTTCTCAAAGTAACAGAGAGCAGAATTATTTAGACGAAAGGTTTGGTTAAAAGCGAACATGAAAGAGAAAAAGAGATTTGATGAAGGAAAGGCGATTCGGTGATCTCATGTTGAGGAAAAAAATGAGCGGATTGCAGGAGATACATGTGAGTATGTATTGATGTATGCGAAAAGTCATTTGTTTAAGCAATTTTACAGATTAAAGTATTAATAAGTATTCGGTTGTATTTCAAACATTCCAACATTCTCCTGACTTAATGGTTCTATGATTGACAGCAGTAAGTGTTTTCTCTCTCTCACCTGCATGCACTCGTTCTTGCCCATCACTCCTGCCAGCTGCAGGTAGCATTTCACCTGCTGCCTGATTTTCTGAAAGCAGTCAACAATGGGCACAGTGGGGATGGTGTGGATGCGGCTCAGGATGTCCAATGCCACATTGACTAGTCCCTGCTTGCGACCGATCTTGCCATACTGGATGATAGCGGAGGCTGACGCGTGCACGCCCAGCATGGCATTGTTGGTGTTGGGATCGTGCTGTGTGTTACTCTCATATGCTGACACAATGGCTGCACAGATATATTTACCATGAGTTAGCAAACAGCATTCCTCTAAATCCATAAACACTTAAAAACAATGATGTGTCATGATTACTTTTCCACATATATAATTTATAACATCAAATTATCTAATAAACCCTCTGCAAGTAAGAAACAAGTAAGACATGGCAGGGCATATATCCAGGTTTACCCTGATAATGGTGTTGACGCCACATGAAGATGCTGCTCCAGTGTGACAGGTCGTCTGAGACGATGGGGAGCCGGTTCCTCCAGGTCTTCACTACAGTCTTCATGTCGTGCAGGCTGGTGTTTCGGCCCAGGTTGGCCGGCTGAAGACCCATGTTGATCTGAGCAGCCTCCTGCAGCTCAATGATCTGTTGAGCAGCCTGTGAGGAAAAGAGACAGAAAAATGGACAGATGAAACCCTGACTGTGGACCCAGAATGTCCCATTCCTCCAAAAAAATCATGAGTCAGGTGCCTCGGATTAGTCTCACCATCATGATTGCAAAAATCAAAACTATCTCAAGGATTACATTTGTAACAATCGTTTATTTCTGCCTATCCAAACCCCTGGCAGGTACCTCACACTCCCCTGCACACGGCAATCTCAAACCCATTACTGTAGCTGTATTGCAGGCTTATGATCCTTATTGGAGAAGACAAAAAAATAGAGTGAAATGACGCCTGAGGTGGCTGAGCAAAAAAGGGTGGATCAAAGTATCCTCTAACCCATTTATCCCAAAAGACAAGAGAAAGACTGTAACCCGCCCAATGTGCTCCTGCTTTTGCGTAATCATCCCATCAGACAAAATGCAAGAAATATGAACAGACAATAGACTTGCAAAATGTCACGACTTAGAAATGCAATCTATTTCTTCGCAGCGTACTTATGTCGGACTCATTTTAACACATCATACCATAATGGAATGGATTCAGTAAATGACGCCACCCCTTACATACGTGCGCTCAAATGCTTATTTATAAACTTCATGATTGTTAAGCCAATATGTCGTATTGTTTTATGATTAATCATAGAAAGACTAGTCTAACAGTCACACAGGCCTGGTGGTTTATAACACAACAACTTACTGTGAACACCACGGATTACACAGAAACAAGGAGTAGCCAACTGCTGACTTATGTGAAGTTTGGATGTGCTTGATCATTTCTTTGGAGCAAATCAAGCTCTTGAAACAAAATAAATGAGGAAATAAAATATTTTTCCACAATTATCACTTAATATCAGCTGATGCCATGTTATATTCTTCATTTCAACAACCCATTCATCATGTAAATGTAATTTTCTCACAGGTATTTAATCAAATGCTATCTGATGAGGAAAGAAAAGTAATTACTGCCATTTTAAACTTGCTGCTTCTCCCTCTCTCCCTCTCCCTCCCATCACATTTAATCACTTTTATTGGTTGAGGGAGGTGTTTTCCCCCTCTGTGGTACCTTTGCAGCAGTAAAAGGAGTAAACAAGATTTTTTTGGAAACTTCCACCTTCCACTAATAAACTGACCTGACGAGAGAGAGAGAGAATCGTCGGCTCAGAAAGACTGAGGCATCAACTCAAGCAACGCGATACTCTTACAGGAACATCAATTCCATGGAATTCACAAGTTCCACAACATTTCACAGTTTAGCAATAGTTATTCTATTTTCTTTAAATCACATTACACTCAAATACTGCAGACTGCACAATCATTGATTTGTCTTATGAGCTCCACTCGGTGACAGCAATGCAAGCCTTCTGCAGCAACAGAAACCCAGAGCCTGGCAGAAGCAATCTACAGACGCACATCACCTTCACTATTGTGTGCACAGGCGAATTGTGTGTGTGTGTGTGTGTGTGTGTGTGTGTGTGTGTGTGTGTGTGTGTGTGTGTGTGTGTGTGTGTGTGTGT
>JAQMYJ010000006.1:10374581-10404968 GCA_030014305.1 Clarias laeviceps | reverse complement strand
CACCTTCACTATTGTGTGCACAGGCGAAGTGTGTGTGTGTGTGTGTGTGTGTGTGTGTGTGTGTGTGTGTGCGTGCGTGCGTGTCACTCAAGAAGTAGTAACTCGTGTTGAATATTAATACAAGGCACACATTCACAGCCACAATATTCCACTCAACACACGATCATTCCTAATGACTTAAGTAGCCATAACCGCAGGAGACAGTCGTTATTACTCACAAAACAAACATTTAGCAAAATATTTTCTCAATACTGTAAAAAGAAAGCTACAAGCAGAAAAGCCTGTTTCATAAACTCAGTCTGAAACATTCCTCTTCTTCATTATTGCTGAAGTAATGTTATTTTGCATAACTTGACTCATGCACATTGTGTGGAATTTGTGCAACACAGACAACAATAATGGCAAAATATATTGCATACTGAGAGCTCCTGCGAGCTGGAAAGTGCATGAGAGTGAGAGAGATTCTGACCTGCAGCAGTGGGGTGTGGACATGAGAAACGATGTGAGGCAGTCTCCGCCACTCTCTGATAGCCAAGCTGCTGGCCATCTCCACCAAGCGCTCAGTAAAGTTGAGTTGCTGCTCCTCTGGGTGACAGATGGCCAAGTACCCACGGTGCATGTTCACCTTCCATGCCATCTCCTTAGGACAGCTCAGTTCCACCTGACGCACACACGCATTGCTTTAAATGTTCCAATTAGAACTTATTTTAAAAAATAAACATATTTAAGCCAAATCCTAAATAATTTATGATTAACTACATAGACACCCCACAGTACATAGAGTATAAACTTGATGACAAAGTAGAACCAAAAGTATTGAGAAAAAAAATTTATTTCAATGTTTTAATGATGCTCACATTTTCTTTTAATCTAATGAAAATCAATTAGAATTTATTTTATGCAATGTAATTCGCTTAGTCCCTGCCTGCTTGATTGCGTCCTGAAGATCATGTACAGACGTTTTTCACCCAAATTGGCAAATACACTCGAGAGTTCCCTAGTAATAGCCATTTTTAGTTGTGTACACTTCAGCTTCAGAAACTAAAAGTCCTGCCACATTTGCTCCATCCATTAAATAAACCAACTAAACCAAACAGGTTTTAACTAATTAGTGAATCACTTATTTTATGCACAGAGAGAGCTATAATTCATGGTATATGTCATCTTCAATATGATGGCCAGCACTGTACATAGTGGGATTCAGTCACAAAACTCTACAATAAAAACATGTATATATATATTTTTATACATATATATTTTTTAAATGAATAGAATTTGCTCTTTGGCTTTTATATAGGGGTAGTTTTTTTTTTTTTTCACTTTATCCCCCTTTTTCCGAATTTTTCCGATTTTCTCCCCTTATTTTTGAAGCGTCCAATTCTACCCAGTTGCTAGATGCTCCCACATTAAGCTTCTACCGCCAATCAGTCGGGAGGGCCGTTGACCGACCCACGTGTTTCCTCCGATCACCTGGCGTCACCGACCATTTTTTTCGAACTGCTCGCTCACGCGCCGTTGGGGGTGGCACACTCGGAGGAACAGCGTTATCCGCTCCCTTCGCCTGCGCGAGCTCACAGACGCCCCTGATTGGCTTATAGAGCCGTCATTAATGTGGGAGCACTGAGTGCCTCTCATCCCTCCCCCCTGAGAGAGCTCAGCCAATCAGCTCTCTCTAGGCCTCCGGCCGTGAGAGGTAACAGCATCACCCGGGGATCGAACCAGTGATCCCCAGATGATAGGGCGAGCACTTTACCGCTGCGCCACTCGGAGGCTTTATATAGGGATAGTTTTTAAATAATCAAGTGACCCAAAAAAGTGATCCAAAAAAACCCTGAGGAATCATTTATCACGTAAATATTATGTAAATGTAAGTAAGTATTGTCATAGTAAAATGTTCGAACAACCTTAACACACACTCAAATTCAGTTATCAATATGCCTATTATTAACAATGTTTTGCAACACCTTCATTTACTATTTTATAAGAAACACCCGACCACCCATAGAGACAAACTGAAGGCTGTTATCAAAGCAACCTGGTCTTCAGTAATGTCTCAGCAGTGCCATAGGCTGATCGCCGTTATGCCACAATAATGTGTGCAAAATGTACCCACGCCAAGTATTCACTGCTAAAATTAACATATTTTAATAATATATTAATAATATACTCTGATCTTAGGAAATATTCTAATATTTTGAGATACTGGATTTTTAAGATGTAAGCTCAATTAAAAAAGGATCTACAATACATAAAAAGTATATTTATTTATTTAAAAAAAGTATGTATTTTTATAAAAAATAAAAAATAAACTAATTACACAATATTAAAAAATTTTTGAGATCCGCTGTATGTACGCAATGTTTTCACATAATATGAACAATTTCCTGGTAGGGAACACCGATACCCCTGCTTCAGTTTAACGGTACAATCTAAATTATTTATAAGATATTGGTTAATGTTAAATTATTAACTATTTATTAATTATTAATATCATTTAAGTATGAATTAATTTGTATTATTTTTATTACAGATCATTAACCATGTCACGGAAAACAGGAGAACAAAAATAATAATAATAAGTTGTTGACGTTCAAGCCGTGCAGTGTGTTGACAGAAGTGAGATGAATTGCTGCTGTGGGTCACAGCACATTTACCCTGCTCAATATTTTGAATAATATCTATGCAGCAGCATTTGCGACATTATCTGTGTTCGAACTGAAAGCTGGAACTTCCTGAGGGCAAAAGCTACTGCAGCACACTGCAACATAGCTCAGCGCAAACAAATCTCTTCCAGGCAGACGTTTGCGCAATTATTCAAGCATGTATCCGTAAATATAAGGTGCATAGTGAATGAAGGGAGAAGGCGCAGAAGTGGGTCGACAGTGCCGGACAATTTAATTAGGTGTCACCTTAGAACAGAAGCCTCGGTGGATTCATTCCCAGTCTCCTTGAACAGGAGCAAGAGTATTTATAATGTGTCAAGTGGCATCATGTCCTTTTTCCTCTGACTTTTAAAGACAGGGCCATAATTTAAACACCAACAGGGAGGCTACATTTTTAAATGCTGTACACAACATCTTTCTATACACTACACACCACCTATCAGTGTTCTCCTAATATTCAAACTGATCATTTAATAATGATTACAGGTGTGAAATTCCAGCATAATATCCCTGCTCTCGCTAATCAATCAAGGAGAAGTGAGAAAGATAAACAGCTAAGAGTGTGAGGGTGTCTGTGTGTTCTTCTAGGTTTACCTGCACCAGTGCCTCCTTCATGGCAGCCCAGTTGGAAACTCTCCACGCACACTCCAGCACCAGGTATGGGTTTGTGTGACCTTTGGACTGGCCATATTCAGTCAGAGCCTCCCACTGGTTCAGTTCCTTAGAGCAACTGGAGCCGAGAAGAAATAAACACAGTCCATGGTTAAACATTTTCTGAATAGACGCCTCACAGCAAAGTAACTCAACATGTGCCAAATTCCATAAATTGAATTTTGGAGGGATTGCAAAATCCAGCGTGGCTTTAGGAGTGGAGCCCGTCTCATCTTGGGCCAAGTTCTGAAGGAATGTTTGGCTACACAGCAGAGAGCTAAGACAGGTCGGCTTCCAATGATTTAAAAGGGCCGTGGAACCTACCGGATCCAGTGATCCTCCCATAGTTGGTACTCAGGGAAGATGGCAGGAGATGTGTTGGTCCTCTCATGCTCTTTGCGGGCTTTCTCCATGGCTTTCTCATAACTCTCTTGTGCCTGGTGGGAAGAAAACAGCTTAGAATGCTTGCAGACATGATTACAGATTCAGTGGGAAACGTTGGGGATTTAAGGTCAGGGTTCACTGTGCTCATCTAACCTGCTCAAAGAAGCCATGCTGCTCATAGGCAATGGCTGTGCTCGTCTCGGGGAACTTGCAGCGCTTCTGCCACAGCCCCGCCCACATGTCCTCTTCCTGCAGCAGGGAGTAGAGCTCTGCCAGTGAGTCCAGGATCTCCTAAGAAACACAAACATAGGATTAGATTTTATGGAGGGATTTTGGAAATTTTTTATTTACTGCTTACATTAAAACACTTAAGAGTAAACTGTGGACAGAGGAGCATTTAAATTATAGTTTAGTTAGGAATAGCTGTTTAGGTTTATAAGTAAATGCTTCAGACATTCAGGCTACACAATCAGCATTTGTACACAATGTGAGCTTTATAATATTTAAACTTTTAAGCTTTTTTTTATTATTATACAAATCAAACACATTTAAGCTTTGCCTTCATATGGTGAGTAAAATGAATCTAGCAAAATTATTTACATTAAAATTAATAAGATGCTGTGCAGCAAATATGCGGATCAACTTCCACCTGAAGCTAACCTTTACTAAACCTGTACAGATCCTGAACAATTAGCATGGAGGCCTGAGTCTACCTGCTGAGGGGGTGTGATGCTCTCCTGCTCGTAGAACTCTGTGCTCTGTTTGGGTTTGATTTGAAGACTGAGGCCTTTCTCGAAGGCCTGCTGTTCCAGCATGAGGGTGGACCGGAGCCACAGATTGTGCGTCTTGCCGAGGTACTTGAGCACACAGGGCCTGATGGGGATAGGAGGAACACACTGCGACATGGCCTCCACAAAGCAGTTGAGTGCACTGGGCTGACAGTCTCTCTGCGCCTGATGACTGCCGCTGCACAGGAATGGGCCCATCTCCCCAGACAGGGCCTGCAATGGGGCCAAGGGTCACAATGGCACGTTCAGTATGCATAGAATAGGACTTAAAAAAGGAGATTATTCAGCTTTGAGAGCAAGCATCGTGAATAGTTAAAAAAATAAAAAAATAAAAAAGGCTTCATTCTCTTGGCAATAGATACCTGGAAATATTTTGTAATGAATATTTACCATGAAAAAAATGGCACGTCGAATAAAAATGTAAATGACGACAAAGAGATCATATTCACATGACGGATCTGACATGGACCCTAATTCAGTTCTTCCTTGCCACTTAGCCAAAACAAAGCCATAAAATTCTCCATTTCAATACTCTGGAAATGCATTTAAAGATTCATAGCACCCATTACCGCAAATCAAAGCTATTTAATTAGAATCTTAATGCTTAAGACATCTGGCCCATTAAAATCCTGTTATTTGCATAAATGCATGAATTTCATTCTCATTATCATGGTCTGCATGTGTAACAGCTAGTTGAAGAGGGCAAAGAGTCAGAGCGCCTGTTTCCCCATGAGCCTACTGATGGGACTGGTATGAGGGACGACACATGACCTCTGACACTATAAGGGCATTTAGCTTGCAGAATGGGTAGAGTTACGATATGCATCATGAGCACTGAAGCACCTCAGCAGTTCTTAAGGTCAAATGAAGAATTTAGCACGAAACTATTTTTAGCAGACCTAGGTAATGAAATCTATTGTTTTTTTTTTCCTGTAGCTGAGAACCCAGGTACAGGAAAAGTCCCACTGACTTACATGCTGTTGACGGTCTGACAGGATCTTCCAGAGCCGAGGGAATAGTTGCACCCATGTCTTCTCAGCCAACGGTGTGGAGATGTGACAGAGCTGTACGAGGGCATTCAGCAGAGCTCCCGTCTAAGACAAAGACACACATATTCAGCACCTTTTTATATATAGTGCATTGATGGTACGGTTAAAATCCAGTATTAATTCTAAGAGGGGGTGGGATATTCTGCAGAACTTTTTCTGGATTTAGATCCAAACGCATATTATAAATGCATGATAAAAAAAATATGCAAAGATCTCGGACAACTGTTCCTCAAGATCATGATGGGTCAGGTTTTTAATCTCCTCCAGTCCTTGAGCTTAAACAGAGTGTCACAGCTTAACCCAAAGCACCCTTGAGCCTACACGTCTACATTTATACAGCACAGAGCATTCATTATTTCTGTCTGGATAAAATCTGTCTTATTTTCCACAAAAGAAAAAAAAAAAGTCTGAGATTGTGTGTTCTGCACAAACCAACTTCAGTCACGCATGCCTTAGTAACATATGTTGAGGTGGCCACTCACCTTGACCTCCCGAAGAGAATCCAGGAACTTGTCATGGCGGTTGGTGAGCATGTGCAGCTGGTTGCCGGCGTCGCGCTCTGCCTGCTCCTTGGTCTTCGGCAGGCTGGTCTGATCCCCAGGTGCCAGCTCAATGTCTATCTCCACATCCTAGACACGATGGCAAGGCCCAGATTGTTAATGAGGCTACTTTAAATAACGACTTAGCAATATTGGTTTCTATTACTTGATGCCTTTGGGAACAGGGAATGCATACTGATGGGTTAGGATAATCAGATCAAAAGAAGTGTGAAAGAATGCTACACCAACCTCCTCTTTGGTCTCACTGTTCTCCCTCTCACGTGGCTCCTGTTTGATGTGAGTGGCCATGGCGAAGGCGGCACGGTCATGGCTGTCAGCCAGGTTGATGACATTGGTGATGGAGGGCAGCATTGAGCCCTGGCAGCTGGTGCCTATGATAGTGCCCTTCTCGCACACTGCCAACAGCAGCTGAGGAACAGAGCAGAGGTCTTGGTCACTGCAGGTTGATGCCAGCCTCCATTATAACTGTTGCCCCCTCGTGGGGGTGGAGAGTAATCAATCCCCATTTAGGTCTGCACCCTGGCTGTGCTTATTGATATCAGTACAACACAGGGTTGACTCCTGATCTGCTGCACACAACTCCAACTGTAGCATATTTTACGCTGACAGAGGCCTAGAGGGCACGAATGTCAGAAGGTAGTTCCGCTCTAGCACAGCAGGATGAATCGGTACACGCCACTAGGGTGTGTAGGGCAACATTAATAATTCACCCGCAAGCAGCTGCATTGATTGTAGAAGAGATGAGTGATTTATTTTTTTTATTGTTTGAGCTCACATGCAGCCCACACAAAGTCAGAAATGTGAGATTGATGGTAAATCACTTTAGATGGTAAACACTCTAGTTTAATCTTCTGCAAACAGATTTTAAAGTAAAAAAATAAAATAATAAATAAAAAGTACAACAATTTTAATATTGTAAAGCAATTGTTTTGCTGCTTGGTGGTGCTGTGAGCTTCTGATCAGTAGTCCAACATATTAACCACTATACTACCCCACATTTCTGTCTACTAAAACCTCTTTATGCGATACATACTTAATAGTCTAAGGGCGGCTGCTAAAACAGGCAACTAATCTTATTGAGAAGCAGTTTGTATAACCCTCTTGTTAATTATTGTCAAATACTGTTTGCAAATGAAGTACCTCTATACTTAGTCCATTTACAAATGCTGATTTCATCAGAATGGAAAGAAAATACTGTAGCATGGTAAGAAAAGCACTCAGTGGTTACGTATTGCAAACTTAGTGATATTCACACTTGTAGTTTGGTTCTCTATTTTTCTGACCAAAGTATAAAATGATGAATTAGTTTTGGTTCGCTAGTATAAAGTCCTGCTTAGTGTTCACACTGGTATTTTCAACATCAGACCAAAAGACACAACAGAAGGCATATGGATTATATATGGTGATATCTTTACCAGCTGAAAACATGCAGTGTTTATGAACTGTAACATATATTGAAAATAAAAACAAATATTGGTCTAGATGGCAAATAAAATGGTCACCACCTCGTCTGATGCTTTTATTTTGCTATTAGCTTTCATCCAGACAGTTGCCATGGGTGACTACACGCCCAAAAAAATAGAAAAAAAAAGAAAAAAAATGTATTAATTAAATGCAAGCAGTGGTCTTTAATCCTTTGATAGTCACTACCTTTTATGTGCCTGACTGCCTGTAACGTGCATTCAAAAACAAATGACATGTAATTAAACCTTTCAACTGTCGTACACTGGTGAACATTTTACAAGTGCTCTTGTTATTGAACGCAGCCCTAGCTGGGCAATAGGTCTGTTAATTTGGCAACGTGTCTGTGAAGATTCTCAGTCATCCAGGTGAGGTTATCTGGAAATTGACTCATGTCAACTGGGAAGATGTTCATTTGACATGACTCAACTTCTGGATTTAATTTGGCAGCATTACGTTTATTAATGATATTAGGTGTTTCATGTATTTCATCTCGGCAGCTTTTGAAACTCGTCCAGTGCCGTGCTAGCTAACGGACGCGATGTAGCTAGGAATTTTTCCCCTCACTCCCTGCCTGTCTAAACGTTGCCTCTACATCAAATGTCACAGATGGAGAGTAGAGAATAAACCAGTGAAATCATCAGGCAATCATCATCATCATCATCAACAGATAAAGCTAGCACAACAGAATTGGCTTATTTACATATCTTCGGTCTACGGTGTGATCAAATTTCAATCAAACGGCACAAGAGTACATTTGGAGGCAGACCGTTTGCTTAGCGCGCACTGAGGTTCACACTTATTTAAGTAAACCGCAATAACAGGACAACTACGTCAGAGCTTGTTTAAATTAAACCAAACATGTCAAGTGTGTGCACGGATTTAAAGGCAGACCTTGAATGAATACCACAGAAGTGCCACAACTATCTAAAACTAATTTATAGTGTATTTTTTTTTTACATTACCTATACTGCATCTGTACAGCCAGGGAAATTACCATAGAAATGTGAAAAACTATAAACAAGTTAAAATTTACAAGATTCAGCTACAGAACCAGGATTCAAAACTAATAAAACAGCTAAAGTATAAATAAAATTGCTATACCACTTGTGGGATATTACTTCAAGGTGGAGTTCCTTCATCCTACCCACCCTGAATATTTTAATGTCCTCCCTGCTTCTAACTCACCTGATAAAACAAACTAACCTGACTCTGAGGACCAGGACCAGGATTGAGAAACACTGCTTTAAGCAAATGTATTTTGATCTGTACCTCAATGCACTGTTTGATCCAGAAATGACTGCCCATGGCCTCCCAGTTCTGGGAACAGCAGATGTAAAGGAGCCTCTCGTAGACACGTCGCTTCATCGAGGCATCAAACACCTCAAAGAACTTCGCTCTGATCAGTGGCTGAGCACAGCGTAGCCCCGACAAGAAGGCCGGCTCCAGCTTCGATGTGATATCGCTTCCTGACAAGCTTTCATCTCTGAAAATCGGTAAACAAAAAGATGCTCAAAGAGTCCATAAATAAAAAAATTATTTAAAAATTAAGAAGAGAGAGCATGAGCGAGATTTTTTAAATACAAACACAGCAGAAAACACAGGTGTTGGATTGAGTGTTAAGTGTTGACTAAGGATCAGCATCAGGACCCCTTCATGCCACCTGGCTCTTAAACACCAAGGCCTGATCAAACCCTTCAGCCATCCAAACTGGCCCTGCACCCCATGAATCAGCTGTGGCCTTGTTGCCATGGAAATAGATGGACGGGGCAGCGCAGCCACACAACCCATGATTAATTGGTGCAATTACCTGTAGACGTAATTAACGAGGTCGAGAAACTGGGCATTTAATTCAAGGTCATCGGGAAAGCGCTTCTCAATGTAGGTCATCATTTTCACCAGCAGGATGGACTTTTCTCTGAGATTAGGCATCTGGGACAAAAGAGAGGGAGAGAGGGGGAGAGAGAGTGAGAGAGAGAGAGGAGTAAGAAGGACAAAGATACAGGGAGTAAAAAAGACAAACAAAAGGAAGAGGAGGCAGGGAGGCATTGGGTGAACAGACTGATACAGTCCATTTATCTTGAATCTATCAGGTGGGCTATGCAGCACCTTCACTCAGCTCCTTTCTTGGAGTATCGGTTTAGTTGCCTCAGGCTAACCGAGTGAACACCTGGGTACAGCTATCCAGCCAGGCCATGCTGCCCACTGAACAAAGTGTTCAGAAGTAATGAATACACATGATCGCTTAAGCATGGACTGTTTGCATCACCTGGTGGTGTCTCAATGCTCATACCCCATCATCAATATAATCCAGGTTTCTATATCTAAAATGTACCGAATTTTAAATATCTACCTGATTGGACGCCATGGGAGAATTGTTCTTCACCCACTCCTCTACGATCTTCACCACAGCGCGAAGAACCTTCGGGTCGGGCGATTTCTCGATCAGGGAGGTGAGGATAACCTGAATGAAGTTCTTCCTCATCTCCATGTTCATCACAGACAGCCTGGTCTTTACCAGGTCCAGACTAAGCATGACCAGCTCACTCGTGACTGACACACAAACACATACAGATATACGGGAACATCGGTTAAAAAAATCATTCAATTATCTGTAGAAGAAGAGCACACTGGGCAAAAGAAGCTTTTAGAAGCCATAGCAAAGCTACTTTTTGAGTAGTGGTTCATTTTAAATTTAAATTTTACTCTCAGCTTGACAAAATCATCCAGACCTAGAAGATGAATAGCCACCAGAACACAAAGACTTAGCAGAGAGAACTGGAGCTAAGGAAAGCTTGAATCTGAATGTATTTTCTGGTTGATTTGTGAGCAGTTAAGTGTGAGTGCTGATCAGCTGTAGCAGTGGGGAGATGGGGATTGTGCTAGCTGCAGATTGCTGATTTGAAGCTGTGTGTGGACTCATGCTGTGTGCACAGGGCTTTGGGACAGCTGCCTTGGTGACACTGCAGAGTGATGATGAGTGGCAGCAAAATGAAAGTGTGTCTGTGTGTCTTGAAGTACACCATCCACGTCCAGGACGGCCCTTTGGGAAGCATTGGGTTAAAAGATCGGATTGGAGATGCTAAGGCATTGGACAGGGGGAGAAATTTTCTAGCAGAAGTTTCTTAGATCAGAGATATTAGTGATCCCAACATTTCAATGGTTACACTGGTCCTTCTGCAGCACCCAGTGGTCGAATGCAGACACCACAGAATACACTCACTTGCTCGAAGGTAAAATCAAAGACACATTTGACTTGAATCCAGTCTCTTGTTCTACTGCTGATTCTAAATTAATCAATTATTAATCAATCAATCATTAATCAATCATGCTAATTATACATACATACACACATATAAAACCAGACATGACAGAGTGTAATCTTGACCTAACAAAACCTCATAATATCTAATATTACAGCCTGCTCTCTGTTAAAGCAACACATAGTTCCTCTGCAGCGTCATGTCGCCGGACTGATGCAGGAATGAAGGGGACTAATCATAGGAATGAGGACGATCATGAGTTTGTGACATAGGAGCATGAACAAGCACCTGCAGGTGGTGTGTTGACAGAAAGAGGCCAGCACTCGCAGCACGTTTTCGTTTAATTTGGCCTTGGCAAGCTCCATATCACATCACCGTAACGCAGCAGCACAGAGACAGCAGCTAATAAGAATTAATTCAGCATCTTGCAAGTGATCTGGACTCCTATAACAGCTAACAACAGTGATGTGGCCTGTGAGGATTTATATGGTTCACCTGCGCTGGCCTCTGCGGGACTGGGGTTGGTCTGTGGGCTCAGGTGCTCCCGGACCATCTTCTGAAGCGAGCGCATGAAGACAGAAATGAGGCGGTCGATGTAGCTGGAGTTGTAGCTGCAGGCTGACTTAAGGATCATCAGAGTTCCTGTAAGTGGAGGAAGGAGAAAGGAAAAAAAGAAAAGAAAGAAAGAAAGAAAGGAAGGGAGATTAAGACGATGGCTCATGGGTGTGGGGTCTCTACTGCACCAGTGCACGGCCAGTTAGTAACTTTGAAAGCAGCTTGTGTCTCACCCGTTAAATTACAAGGTCATTTTTAAAGAAATCTGACTGAGATAGCAGATGAGGTAGGGGGCAGAGAGGATGAGTAATGCTTTTTTTGGGCTGGGACTCTAGGGAGCAGAGACAAATGTAAAAAGTCACCCTGGGCAAGACACATACATCATATCAGTGGTGCATGTGCAACTGTATGCCTCCAGCAGGGCGGAATCAGGAGGTATTTATTGACCAGCAGGGCCATTTCGGGCCTGGATCAAATACCACTAACTATAGTATGTAACCCAATAGTGTTTTATCACCTATTGTGTGTTTGTGAAAATAAAAAAAAATAAAAAAAACTCCTGCTTCATGGAACTTGAGAAGTCAAAAGCTCTTCCTGTGGCGGGATGTAATATTCCTGAAACAATCCATATGAAAACTAAACTGGCATAGCCTTCTAATTAGTGAGGCATTAATATGGTCTTGGGAGGCGACTCTTACCAAACAGCTGAGTGGGATTGCCACTGGTGGCCTTCTCATAATTGGTAAGACCCTCATAAATGACTTTCCCTACAGCTGCATACAAACACTCCAACTCCTCGTATTTAGAGGCCACTGAAGAGGTACCTGAGAACACAGAGAAACAGAAAAGAAATCTGATATTAAAACACAAACAACAAAATAAGACAAGGGACATGTTAATGTGATGTTACCCCAACGTCTCATAGTGCAACTAAACCAAGATCTGACATTATTTAGCCCTCGTGAGCCATCGTGTACTAAGCATAGGAAGACTTCAGAAAGGTTTCATCAGAGAACAAAGAGGATCAGACAGAAACACGTTGTAATGATGTATAGTAACCTCTGGCGCAAGCAATGCCAGGAAAATATCCTCCACAGCATAACAAAGTAAACTTTTCCTGGTAATTCAGAATGCATCAAAACATCCAAATAAATAAATCAGTTCATCTTGGGTACGCTTAAGCGTTTAATAAAAGGTGTAAAACTTTTGCCACTAAAAGCAACTTTTCAACGTGCCTCAACATGTCTTGGCAACAAATGCAAATCCGTATTCTGTGTGTGTGTGCTCGCGTGTGTGTAGGTGCGTGTCCAGTTTCTCTGCATCAGGCAGGCTCAAAGTAGAAAATGGCTACTACAAAAATAATAATAATAATAATAATAAATGCAAAACCAGGCATCTCTCACTTAACATCAAAATGATCTTGAGATGAACTGTGAGTTTGCTGGTATAGAAGTAATTCCAGCCAGGCTCATTAATCAGCATGTCTATGAGACTGTTTCTCAACAACTGATGGTCTATTCTATTTTAAGCTCTGGCTCTTTTTTTCCCCTGCCTCAGCTAACACCGTACCTGAGCAACAAGGGGAACCAACTACTGTAGTACAATTTACCTGACAGCAGAAAAGAAAACAACACGGTTGATTTGCAGAGCTGAGCCATGCTGCATCACCAGGCGTAAAAGCACTAGAATTGTGGCCAGGAAACGCCTACTTAAACAGTCAGAGCTGACATTACATTTGACCAAACGCAGACACCTCCTGAGATCGGCAAAAATCTTGCGTACTCATCACCCTTTAATAAAGAATGCTCATCCAAGGTGTTTACAAGCCAATAATGACCTTGTCCAGAAACGCTAAATGAGTTCTGTCGAATAGTGCATGTATTGGATGTGTACAAAGTCTGTAGACATAATGAAGTCTAATATCAGATGCATCCTGATTGCACAGCCATAAGACGCTTCATCAGAAAATGTTTATCTGCATTATTTCCCTTTCCATATAAGTGGTAACATTTAAACTAATAAAAATGTATACAATTGTCACAAAGCCAGGGTGTTGACTTATTGGCTCTTTAACTCACTGGGCTCAGTAGGGAAAATACTCATGAGTCTGGAGAGCAGAGTGTGTACAGCTCGGAGGACTTTGGTGTTGCCGCAGGTCATGCAGGCTGCAATGCCTCGCTGAAGAGGCTTGAAGTGGACCAGGATGACTGGAGACTGCAGTACGGTCAGGAGGAAGCTCAGGATCTCCAACCCTGTGCAGATGTTTGAGAAGTTGGCCTGGGTGGGCTGCTCCTATTCAAGACACAAGGAGAAGCATGAAATCAGATTTCTTAGTCCTTAGGGCACGTTATCGCGATTAGAAAACAAAACAGACCACTCTTTAAAGAAGCAACAGTTTGGCAGTTTGACAGCTGAGCAGCTCAAAGCACCACAACTGGGACTGACTAACATAAAAAGGAGAGGCCAGCTGGAGGCTCAATTATGTCCTCAGGAGACGCAGGTCGACATGCAGTGAGTTGCCCAAACCAGATCTATGTCTCTTGGTCAGAGAGAATGCAATGATAGAAATCAGATTTGTGGTACACTTCATTTATGAGAATAATAGGGCTGGGCAGGTAGTCTACTCCCTCACGAGACCAAGAGCAAGCCAAAACAACTAGTGTCTTTGTCAGAGAAAAAAAAAAAAAAATGGAGGGCTGTCTTCCATGGGGCAAAGCTAGGACACACTGATAACCTTGCTAAGACCTGTCTAATAAGTGTGTGTGTGTGTGTGGGAGGGGGGGGGATAAAATAGAGCTACATGTACCACTTTGAGGTTTTGACCAGCATCATCGACCACGCCTACTCACAGACGGGTTTTCTACATTTTTACTATTTTAAATAATAAATGATGTTTACACTATGAAATCATACATCGGCCTTATAAACAAATTTCCTAAGTCCAAAACTTGAGTACATGTAAACAGACAAGCTGCCAAAATACACTAGGAATCCAGTTCGCATCCACTATCTGCTAAACCATTTAAAGTGAGAAAAACAAGCTGTTTCCCGGTATTCAAGACACGCAAATGCCAAACTCCAGGAATATACAATTACACAAGGCCCAAACAGACTGCACTGTCATTTTATTGCAGCCTGGGGAATAAGGCCCCACTTGTGCATTTCAATCAAACACACAAGCCTGGAGAAGGGCACATGTGTCTGATCCTGAAAAGAATCAATAGGGCGGTGTGTCTGGAAGACAGGAAGACCGTTCCAAAGGCAGGGGAAAGGAAGAAAAAGAAGGAAGTAGAGGGTGAGTGAAACAAAGAGCACCCAAAAAGGTGGAACAAATACAACAAAAGAGAAGTGTGTGAGCTAGAGGACGTGAGGGAAACAGAGAACACATTCTGAAAGAGTGGATAGACTGCCTAATTGAGAGCCAGTCTCCTAGATGACAACAGAATTAGTCACAGTGCTGAGCTCCAGAGAGTGAGAAATCAGTCAAAAGCCACGGGTTATCGATTTGGCTCACATCAAAACTGCTTTTGGAAAGGCAACGGAAAGAATGAGGAGGAATGGGACAGGATGAGGACAAGGAGAATGTCTATATCAAGACAAATAGAGCAGAACAAGGTCAAAAAAGCTAAATATTTAGACAAACTTAAAAACATGGCTGAGCCACTATGTTTAAACTTAAATGAAATAGACTTTAACAAAATCACCTAAAGCTAGATTTAATTGTTTTCAAGTTTGACTTCCAAGGATACTCACCACAGTCATGAGCAGCTTGTCAAACCACTGCAGTTTGAGCTCAGCACGGGGCCACATGTCTGGCCGGAGGGCCATCTTCATCAAATTCACACAACGGCGAGAGAGCAATTCACCAGGAGAGCCTGCCACACTAGTGCTGTCGTTCACCTAAGAACAAAGGAAAATTAACATGCTGCAAAGTACAAAATGCTACAATGCAAAACGTTAATTATGCAGAACAGAAAATTCTCATTTACACAAAGTGACCTGACTGTATTCCCTCTATTGAGAACAAGAGGATAAGACAAGGTGGCTTATATACCTGGCAGGCGATGCGGATGAGAAAGTTGACCACGGTGTCAGTGTGCTGCTTCTCTACAGGTTTGGTGAGCAGCGCCTCAGTGCCAGGCATCGACTGACTTCGGCCAAACACCTGATGAGAGAAATAGAGGACTTTATGTTCAAACATGGCTCTTACAATCATTTAAAAACTGATACAGAGATACAATGAGAGAGAGAGAGAGAGCGAGAGAGAGAGAGAGAGAGAGAGAGAGGGACAGGGACAGGGCTACAATAAACTAATGCTGGTTTTAAGGGTTCCTCACCGTGCCCACTGCACCGGTAGTCGTGCGGAATCTCTTGACATCCTGAGCAGAATCCACAGATGCTCCCCGCTTCAGAGCTCCAGCGCTTGTGCCTTCACCACCAGCAGTTGCGTCTGCTTCCGACTCCGGCTGTGAACACATGAAATAAAACATAACATAAAACAAAACAAAACATAAAACAAAACATAACATAAAACATAACCTAACCTTATCTCAGAGAAAAGGAATTCCAAAGGATTGAAATGATATGAATGTAAATATTAAATATGGCTGACCTGCTGATCTTTGATCCGCTGAAGTTCCCATTTGATGACCACCTCAGCCAGGTCCACAGCCAGCTTCCTCTGCTCGATAGTGACACTAGGTGTGAAGCCAAGCCGCTGCATGGCACTGATCATGTGCTGCACAAGGTGATGCCTTACAGGATAGTACACCTGACCACAAACAAGCACACTGACATTAACTGGGACAGCACATGGACTGCTTGGAGGGGAGAAAAAAAAAACTGTATTCCTATTCTTGGGTCTAAAATATGAAGTGTATAAATAGAGGCTCAGTTATACCCTGAAGTGCTGCACAATAAGGTGCAGAATATGGACCAGCTGTGGCACAGTGTGCCCCTCCTCCACAATGATCTTGCGGGTCCAGTGAGTGAGCATCTGATGCCCGTCCTCCATGCGAGCGGGTACAGCGGGAGTGAGGATGGCCATGGCCTGCCGCACAATGGCACGAGCCTCCATAGTGTGAGCTTTCAACAGACTGTGGAACACCTGGAAAACATCCATGGGTAATCAGGCCTGAATAACAGTTTCCAAAATAATACCATTTTGGAAGGATGCTAAAGTAAGACATTTATAATCTTTAAAATTTGCTCTTAAGGCTCGAACCTGCAGGACAATCTTCTTGTGAATGGCAAATTTGGCAATGATGTGGGCCAGGAGCAGATGGCCGCTGTATTTGCAGGCCGGGTCCACGCAGGCTTTGGGTAGGAGACAGGGCCAGGCAAAGGTCATAAGGCGCCTCAGTTTGCTGTTCCTGCTCTTGTTGTTGTCGTGAATGTGATGGTGGGCGTGTTCAACCAGCAGCGTGGAGAACTGAAGCAGGTTGATCCTAAGCGAGTCCAGGAGGTCAGACTGCTTCTCTGGGTCCAGCACCTGTACAACAGTTAAAAGGAAACAAACTTGCAACATTTCATCTTACTAAAAAATACTAACACAGTGCGTGAATACAGAGATTTGATGTGGCAACAAAGGACCAGACTTCGAGAGTAACTGATAGTCCAGGCTCTTTGCCACGGTTAATGCCAGACTGGGGAAGAGATAATCAATTTGAGCGTGAAACAAATGGAGTCCATTATCCCCCAGCATTCTGTCTTGGCCATAATCGGATTCGAAACACCACAAACACTATGACCTTTATCGAGGTTGTGATATTTCTCTCGAACTAATATTAGCCCCTGGTCAGGAGTGAATGACATCACGGCTGTGAAAGCCTGCCGCATTACCTTGGTGATGAAAACACTGGTGATGCTCTCGGGGTTGTCGCCCTCTGGGTTGGGGGGCCCCAGGAGCTGCTCGCCTTCCCCTTTCTCAAAGCTGTACAGAAAGGCTGGGTGTAGGATGTGCTGCAAAACCTGAAGGAAAACAGAATAAAGTCACATTAATGGAAATAAACAAAACATCCATTACAATTAACAGATCAACAACACTTTGGACAAGCAATGATACAATGAATGCTAAACCCAGGCTGCAGGAGTGACCGAGCTGTGGAAGCCATAATTTATTGCTTCTACAGAGCTTCTGCTGCTGGGTGGCAGCTCTGATTTTGAGTCATGGGTGGTGGGTAGTTCACTCTCCAGCTCGGTGTTATTAATCACAGTGACATGAGAGCACATTACAATAACGTCATTAGACTGTTTGTGTTCCCCTCTGGCTCTCCTGCTCAAATTCCAGGAATAAGAATAATAAATGTAGAATAAAATTACATGTGTATGTAAGTGTACAATAAAGACATGAGAAAGAAGGACACAAAGTGGAGGAGAAAAAATAAATAAATAAAAAAAATGATGGAACGCAACACAGAAAAACACTGGAAAATTTACTGACTATAATTCTTTGCAGCCTATTAACAGTGGTTTTACCTCTTAGAAATTTTGCAAGCTATGATTGTCTAGACTAAAAACGTGAATCCAGACAAGCTGTTGGTGAAAATAAAAGGAAAGTATACACCATAAAGCAAATTATACAGCATTCTGAAACGTAAGAGATATGCGTGTTTGTCTTTAATATACACTGCCTAGCCAAAAAAATAAAATAAAATGAATTTAAAAAATAACTAAATACAAAATAAACCTCTTCTATTTTAGAAAGGTTAAAATTAAAACTAAGGTTAAAAAAAACAACTAAGAAGCTAAGAAGGTTTCAAATTACTGGAACGAGGTTAGAAACCCTTCAACATATCAAAACCTGAACAGTCAACATTGTGGAGGAAATGTGGTCAGAGAAGAAAAAAAATCGTAAAAGCTGTATGGTGTTTAAAAACAAAAGAACCCCTGGGGGACTAAACTGTGGGACTAAACAGCTGTGTGGTCATAAGACAACCATAGTAGGACTATACAGATAAAAGGGCTTCAATTTGCAAAGGAGCATAAAGGTCGCGAAAATTGTCAAATTGTCAAAGTGGCTTTGGGAGCATTTTCAAAAAAATCTTTGAGTGTGCAAATTTTTTCTTTTTTTTTTTTTTTGGCCAATAATAAATATTTTAAGTTTGTCTAAAGTGTCTGATTAAAAAATAAAGAAATTATATATATATATATATATATATATATATATATTTCAGTAATTTTATAATGATACTTAAATTTATTTCTAAATTACAGAAAAGTGAGGAAAGTAAACCTCACCTTTATAAGCTACTGATCATGCCACTCAATAAATAAACATGCATCTTACTTTGTATATACAGTAATTAACTACTTAAAATTTTTTTTAAAAATATAAAAATAAAAAATAAAACACAATTACTACAAATATACAAAATACTCATTTAAAACATCACATTTTGAAAACACTAATGTCACATCTAAACTCTCAAGTTGTTGGACTCTCTCTCAACCCAATCTCATTAAGCCCTCACAGAAAAGCATCTGGCAGCACCACTTGAATCGAGACACATCCCATTAGAGAAGGTGATCAATAATCATGTCTGCTCGTTCCCCAGAGTAATTCAGACCAGTGGGCAAACCCGTCTTTGTCCGTCTCTGCAGGTGAGACAAAAACCGTCTGTGTCGGCTGACTGCGCGGTGTTGTCTGATAGTGGCCATGGCGTCTATGTTTTTGTTGTGTTAGCATGTGTGTAAAATAAATGACGGCACGTACGGCGCTGGTATCAGGCAGGCCGCAGGGCTGCAGGTGTGCCTTCATTATCCCCCGCCCTAATGAGCCCCTACGCCGTTAGCATGAGTGATGGAGCAGCGCAGACTCCATTACACACTATCTATTACGGCAGCACACAGCCCCTAAACACAGACACTCCCCCCACCCCACCCCTCCTACACATCCACTACAAAACCCACAGAGAATATCACTCAAAGCAAGCACTCCGTGTTGCTGCAAAACGTGTTGCTGCGTCTGCTCTCGGAAAACGTCTCTCCGTGCACTTTAAGCGGCAGTGATTCGGATGCGGCCTGGCAGGGGGTGAAACCTGCTGAGCTGAGTGTAGCGATGGCTGAATGACCAAAAATCATGGTAAAGACAGTGTTTGTAAAAGGGAAAAAGAAATTAATAAAAATACACTAATGACTGTAAAGACTAGACAGCAGCAATTAAAAAAATATATCATGATGGATATTTCCATGAATAAATCTCCAACCTGTCACTAGGACACAATTTATTGACTGTTTAAATTCTCAATTCTTCACCTATGATAAAGTAAAGTTGGATAATCTGGAGGGAAATATTCAGAAGTGCTCCCCAAAGAGCTAGAAGAATGCAAATGCAGTGTAAAGCTGAGTTTGTCCATGACTTCCTCCCAGCTTACAGTACGTCCATGTATATTAAACACAGGATTATATTCCCAATGCTCAGGTAGCATGACGGGAGCACGTTCCAATCTCCTGATTTCGCTATTTTGCTTCTAATTAACTACAGAGCTAGTGTTTGTTATGCACAGGAAATGCTGATCCATGTCATAAAATCAGTCACACCCTCAAATAAGTCCAAGCTAATAGAGGAAAAGGGTCATGTCAAAGTTAAGCCAGATCAGAGTTTCCCCTCATGTAGAAAAGGAATGCAAAACACTTCAGAGAGTCTCTTGTCTGGTGATTTGATCATGCCCAGTCCCCAAGCCTTGGAAATTCAGTCCTGTATTATTACTCAACTAACCTTTTTTTCCCCCCCCCCAATCATAGCAACTTGACACTTTATCAAAAGTTCTCTCACCTTGGCTTTGAGCTCATCATTAAACTGCGGGTCGTTGAATTCGACAAAGCGAAAGAAGAGTGCTCGTTTGTGTGCAATGCTGTAGTTCTTTGGAATCTCTTCCTCCATGTATTCCTTTAGGAAGGTCATGTTGCACAGGAAGCGACCAGTGAAGGCACGCAGCAGCTGGAACAGCAGCTCGATCTCAGAGTAGTTACGTCTGGATGAAGCAATAATCCATGCAGTCAACAACCAAAAATTAATTTGTTAAATATAACATGAATTTCTGCACAGTCATGTGATTGAACAACATTTAGAAAGTCTTGGCCATACTTGCAATAGCTGAGCAGGCAGTAGGCCAGCAATTTAGGCTCCTTCCAGTTAGTAGCAGCCATGTTGTCTTTGCGGTGACGCTCCTGGAATGCCTCGCTGACCCAGACACGCCTGAGCTGGCTGACCAATGAGTGCTGGGTGGCCAGCCAGCCTTCATCGTTCTTCACTATGATGCTTATGATCTGAGACAGAAGAGGAAAAGTTACAATATACTTCTGTAGCCTTCAGATTAATGTGGAATGATGAGAATAATGACCTAAGACTTTTGTTCACCTTAATGGCCTGGAACTGCAAGTCTAGGCGAGCCGTGCTGGTGGAGGGTGAGCCAGGACGCACTGTACCTGGAGTGCCTGCGGGAACTAGCAGGGGGACAAAGCGGCTCGGGTTTGAGGCCAATACGTCTCGGAGAGGCTTGGCATCTTTGTGCTTCAAAAAACTCTGAAATAGGAAGTTTATTAAGTCAGCAAATCATTCAACCATTCTAAAGTAAATAAGTGCTTATGAGTAAAACACTCAAAAGGGTTTACCATGAACATGCGGCTCCACTGTGGGTCATTCAGCGTGGCCTCCATCATGAACAGTTCCACTGTCTGGGAGGGATGGCGCGTCAGGAACTTGATGAGCGGCTCTCGGAAAGGACTTCCAGCCTTAATGGACGCACAGAAAAGCCCATGTTTGTTGTCTAATTTAACAAAACGGGCTTTGTTTCTATTTATTTATTGAATTTTTATGCACCCTGTACCTCAATTAGCATGGCTCGCTCAGTCTTCATCACTACCTCCAACAGAGGTTTGACCAGTGTCTGAGGAGCAGCTGGGATCAGGTGAAAGAGGTTTATGATGGCAGAGCAAATCTTCATCTCCTATACGAGAAAAGGAAAAAAGAAACACCATTCTGTTAATAATCTGTATACAAGATTTATACCTGAGGTACAAAATGAACAGCAAGGAACACTGCTGAAAAATCTTCAGAATCAAAATGGAGGGTTTTACGTTTTAACGCTGAAAATAATAAAGACAGACCATGAACTATTAAAAAAATAAATAAAAACGTATTCTGACCTAGGGCACTGTGCAAGCACTAGTCTGAGAAGAAAGAATAAAAATTTAAAAAATAGCTATTTTTCCTCCAGGTAGTCTAATGCTTAAGCTTTAAAAAGGCTGGTACTTTAAAGCACATCAACCACCTTCACAGACCATCATTTTTTATACACAGCAAGTGTTTAGAAATGTAAAACCATGTTGGAAAATCTCCTAGTTCAGTGCACATATATACACAAACCTCCTTCCTACCAATCAGCTGTCCGAATACTTCACACTCAACAATGACTAGGTCTAGACTTGAAAAGGGACGAGCAGAGGACAAAGGTGACACGTAGAAATCAAACACGACGACACCACAGACACAGAGGCACAGTTACAGTTACAAAGCACTCCATCAGCACAAAGAGAACGAGAAGCACAAGCACAGGAATAACGCGTCCCAACACAGCACCATCTCACCTCCACACCCTCCATGGCAGGCTGCTCCAGAACAAGAGAATAACGGACACACAATCAGCAAAGCAGTGAGTGACAGGACAGCAGTGAAAAACATTAATGATGGAGGGATGGCTGAGGCATAAAAAAAAAAGAAAAGAAAAAAGAGAGGGGGGGGTGGAGGAAAAGAAATGTGGTGTGTCGACCAAACGAGGGAGTATAGGGTGGTCGTGAAGCACAAACTGACAAAAAAAGGGACTGAGTGATAAAAAAAAGTTGTAGTGATAAAAAGTTATAAAAGGTCTTATGAAACATTGAAAAGACAAGGTTGAAGAAATTTACAAAGTCATCAGCGCTGTCCGTCCTGATTCATTCTTCCAGCGCAGCATCCCGAGCCCCGCCCCCTGCCCCTGGCTGACCCTGCCTCATCAGCATGTCCGTTAATGAGTTACAAGTACAGAGGGCCAATTTGCATGTAATTACAATATATTTAGAGAAAGTGGGTGCAAAGAGAGTGCCACAAAGAATGTCGGTAATCTATGAGGCTCCATCCGCTCACCTTTTTTCTTCCTCTACAAGGTTATCTGCCCGCCAGATAACAAGGATCCAGTGCTCTGAGGCTTGTTAGCAAGCCGGCCCTTGGGAGTCTGGCGCCTAATTAATCATTGATTGTAATATGGCCACTAGCACCTCATATTTGAGCGAGCTGTTCTGGGGCACAACACGGTACAGCCACCTCAGGCCTCTGCTACCCTCTCATTACGCGCAGCACTACTTGGGCAGTGCGACGATGCTGACAGTAGAGGCCTACGCTAAAGCTGAAAACCACTGCACTTGGAAAATTTTGAAGGTCACACTAAAAACACCGGGAGCCAATGAGAAGCTCGCTCGGCCCTGCTGAACGCTAATCCAAGCAAAAGGAGCCACGTTGGCACTTACACTGCCGTCACTGCGCTGGCCTCCTTTATGAGTGAGCACCACCACCTCCATCCACTTCCTCAAATGTTGCTGAGAAAAAACAAAGATTACACAGGTAGGAGTAACATAAGTGTCTTGACATTTCATATAGTGATAAAGTGACAGAGAGCCATTTAAAAACTGCGATGGTAACCCACCATCATCTGGTCACAGAACTTGTCGTTGAAGGAGTTGGGGAAGAGTCTCGTGACGGAGGTCAGTCTGTTCACCACGTTTAGAGTCAGACTGCGATAATCTCCTAACATCATCAGCAGAGGCCGCATGTGAGTGTGGATCTGATCCACTTCAATGGTGGCTCCCTCCAAGAACTGGGAAAGGAAACATGAAAACACAATGAGAAACACATTCATTTAAAGGTGGCTTTTATTTAATTATCAGCTGAGCAAAAGAGCTCTTATAATGACATCATATCAAAAATGGAAAAAAATTAATCAGTAAATCACTGAGTTACATCTACCAAAACAGACAATTATCTTTGCTTTTATCTGCTTTGTTAAGATCATCTGCACACATTCTTTAGATCGTATATCTTGTAAAGGGTCATGGGGAGCCTGGGGAGAAGCACGGGGAGAACAGGCAAACTCCACGCGCACAGACCCGAGGTAGGAATCGATCCCTCGACCCTAAAGATGCGAGGCCTCAGTGCTAGCCACTATGCCACCACAGACTATTTAATTCACCAGTCTGACCGTGCTTCAAGTGGTGGCTTTCACAAATATGTACTATAGTTACAACATTGATGTCGATAAAGACTGGGTACTTCTTATTTCTTCTTATTTGTTGAACCTCAAAAAATACGTTTTAATAAAAGTATTTACTACAGTTCTGTTCATTCTAGTACAAAATATGGAAATAAAATTACCGCTTGATTTCTTGATTGATTCAGTGAGTGAATGGATGCGTGCACGCTTCACTGAGAACCAGACAAATAGAATTTAATTTATTCTGATAAATTCAAATCATCTATATTAATGCAGATGATCCGAACAATGTTTTAATGTCTTAACATGTCATGGCAACAATATACGTCATTCCCGAGACCGTGTGTGTGGTTTCATAAGGGAGGAGAAATGAGAATTTATTCCGTAGCTGTATCACGCTGCACGTAAACAGCATGCTGCCTTTCAGTCTCCCGTCAACAGTGGGGCCGAAAAACTCAAAGCCCAGTGTATCTCCATTAGCAGCGGAAAGGCCACTCTAATAAAGCTCAGGCCAGATCTTCCAAAGCAAGATGATGCATCACAGCCACATTCATTTTCCTCACCGCCTGCCTCACTCTATCCTGTATTGATTGTTCCAGGCAGAACTCATTAGCGGCAGCACGGCAGGGAGAGATGCAGAGAAAGGGGAATAAAAGAAGACCAGTGTTGTGAGAGAGCTGACCTTTCTCATACAAGCCTCCCCTGCCTCCTGCAGCTCACTGTTGGTAGAGTTCAGGGCCTTGAAGAGCGCAGCAATAATCTTCTCTCTAGACTGGGGCAGGTAGTTACAGGCCGCCAAAGCATCTGAACAAGCACACACACACACACAGATCATAGTTTATACAAGGTGCATATTAATGTTCAGAGAAAGTTTACAGCTCTTGCAATTCTTCATGCAGTCTAAGACAATCAAAACATACTGTTGTCATTGCTGTATTCTGGGAAACGGGTATAAATGATTATAAAATAAGTTATAACAATAGACAGTTGTAATGATCACTATAAATTGTATACATTATTTGTATCTTATTAAAAAAAATGTAACCTGCCACAATCAGTACAAGAAGTACCATGTGACATTTTTTATTTATTAGGGGGGAGTTGAATACTTACTGAGTGCCGCGATGCGTAACGGCACCAGAGAGGGCAGACTCTTGTAGCAGGGCAACTTCATAAGTGCTGCATCTTCAGCCTCACACAAATTCAACAACTGCACAAGACACAAACACTGCTAAAGGCAAAAGAATCTAGAACAATGATTGTCCTTTACAAAAATTTTTTTTAAAAAGCACACTAGTAAAGTCCATGTTTAAACTGTAATCCTTCAGTACCATATGTATAATAACTGACTTCTACTGGGAAACGTAGAAGAAAAGTTAAAGAACAGTTATTATATTAAGTCAATGGAAATATGTGCAAACAATAAGAATAATTGTACAAGCTTTCATGCTTTAATAGCACTGCAAAGCAAAACATTTAAGACAATTGTTTGATTAATACCTGACATAATTAGTTACACTCAGTGTGTGTTTGTGCGTATGTGTGAGCTTACCTCAGTGTAGAAGACCTTGTGCTCAACAACGCTGAGATCCATGGTGAAGAGGCGAGGCTGCAGTGTGGTGCAGAACGTGTTCCCTTCCATCAGTCCTATCTGAGCATTGGCAGGCTGGTGACGAAGAAGGTGCTTCTTAGGAGGAACCATGTCCTGAAGAACCTGATAGCAAATAAACATCATTCATAACCTTTCTAGATTACAATGCAAAGGCATGCAATCATTTATTGGTTTCTATTTGTAACAGTAACAGTTGCGAGAGACTCGATCCTAAGGCTCCATTTGTCTCCAGTGACGATTATTGCTTTTGTTATCTTTGCGAAAAATCTGAGAGCTTTGAAACTAACAAAATAATGTTTATCTTTATGACTTGTGCTACATTTCATACTGTAACTCAACATCAGTGTTGAGTTAAAAACAAAACAAAAAGAGCAGCCTGAAGATGCCTCACTCAAACGCACCTCTTTGTGAGGCTCCATAATGATAGTCACACTTTTGCCAGTGACCTGAGCCAGAACCTGCAACGAGTGCATGGCTTGCTTGCGCACAGTGGAGTTGGGCGAGGTGACCTCACGGACCAGGTCGTGGGTCACCATGTGAAAGGATTTGTCCTGTGCACTTAGCAACTCCTCAGTCTTCTCCTCCTCCTTCAGTGGGGTGGCACAGCGCACCAGGAGCTGCTCCAGGGTGGTCTTCGCCATGGCAACTGCACCATTAGATACCTGCAATGAACAATTAAAGGGGAGAGCTTAGGGAAAACCATTTACTCACAGGGTGTCACAACTGGTACAGATACACCGTGGCTTTGTTCCTACCTCGCCAGTGAGGTCCATCATGACAAACAGCAGAGCCTTGAGGAAGGTAAGTTGGTTCTGCAGGACCCAAATAAGTGGCAGCCTCTCCATGAGGAACTTTATAGACACCACACCACCAAGCTTGGCATACCAAGCCTGCTCATAGCAACACGCACATAGACGCTCCACGATGTAGGAAAAGAGCGGCAGCTGGCATGCCTGGCAGAAACAAAAACTACACTTTAACTGCAAATAAACACTCCTGTTAAATATTAGTCATTTTAGGCATCAGTGGGATCAAGATGTGTGCTGCAGAAAAACTCACTCACCCTCTCTTTGGATCCCAAGATAATGCTAGCCACATCAAAAATGACAGCCAGTGCAACTTCGCCAATCTTACACAGCTCTTTCTCCTCGTATGCCATGCAGATGGCAATGGCATCGATCAGCACTAGGGGATCCATTCCCTTAGAGCCATTCTCCTCACTGTGGAACATTGCAGTACTTGGCTGGCTGCCTAGGTGGTAGCATGGCAGCAAGAAAGGTCCTACAAACGAAAATCCGCATTAATTGCAGAACTCAAAACTAAAACACACAAACACTTATTTGTTGGCCTTGCATTTTGAAAAGAAAAAAAAAAAAATAAAAAAATTCATGGTCCACTGCCTAAGAACTATAGGGTTGTACATACCACACTGCTGAGCTACAGCCACCATGGTGTAATGGCGGATGAGACTGGCCACGAAAGGCAAAGCACTGGGACGCAGATCTTTAATGACTGCGGACATGAAGGCTCCCGTCAGGGCCTGTTCAAATGTCCTGCGCGCAGGTGTGTCCTGGGCCTTGTACCGGTGGGAAATGATCACATTGGGGATCCATTTTTCTGTAAAGCTACAAAAGAAGGAATTTAATGAATTGTACATTCAACATTAACAAAACAACACAAACCTTTTTTTCCAAAGTAATCTACTTCAAACGTAGCACATGCATGGTCACCACAGAAAAGGCTTTTACACGGTTAGTTTTTCTGTAGTGCGAAACTGATCTACTTGGAACTCATTAATGGGAATCCATGTCAATTCTGTCCCCATTTTACAGCTAACAAACAAATACCACGCTATAAAGAAAATGGGTTTTCTGAGATGAAAGTAGGTGGAGTAGAATTTGTAATTCACTATACTGATAGAGTTTAAAAATAGGAGAAAACTACATATACGAAATGACTAGGACAAAGCAATTTTACTTAAAAAATTTATGAACAAGTATATTTTCAAAAGATATTCCAATCCCCTTTTATTTTAAAAGCACTACTGTTAGAGTCTAACAGATGAGAATCCATGTTATATGCATCCACAGAAATGTGGGATTGATGGAATTAGACAAATGCCTGCACATTTTCATGAGGGGTGCAAAAACACACACAAAAAAAAAAAGACTAAAATTGATAATTGGGGAATATTTGCTAACCAATTTAATTGTTTATTTTTTATTGACATTATAATGTTTTTTCTTGTAGACTCTGAATGCTCCGACATGTAGACATTACAGCTTACTGGAGTGAAGTGGGGGGGGGGGAAAAATCACAATGGGAATACTTTCATGATCAAAATACTCCAAAGTTTGTGCTCTTGTGCTGGCTATGATATCTTTGGAGACCATATAACAAGACATTTAGGTAAACAGAAATAACCTCAAGCGTAACATCGCTTCTATGCAACATCTTAAACTAAATATAACTGGTGAGAGCTAAATATGTGCCACAATTCATAGTATAAATAATCAGTTATTTATTTTAATAATTGATTGATTAAATAATTATGAAATAGTCATTAGTTGCAGGCCTAATTTTTATTATAAAAAACAGTAGGTTACGGTGCATTGAGTGGTAAATCCAGGAACGGCTATATTTCCTATCTGCACAGGTACGGTTTACTGTGTGCATCACACTGTTTCTTCATGTTCACCACATAAAATTAAACTAGTTTGACACCATTTTTTATTATTATTTTTTTTTAAAGTAGTGTTAGAAATTTCATCAGTGAACATGACAAACAATAATTTTCAGGAGTATAACTTTTGTACATTTTTTCCTGTTATTTTATTGCCATGATAGCCATTATGTGTAAGCTAGGAGACAGAGTTCAGCATCTGAAATTTTTCATATTGCCATAAATAAAAATAAATAAATAAATAAAAAATAAATAAATAAAAATCAATGATACAAAAAGGTGTTTTTACAGCAGCAGCTCAGTCCTGTGGGAGCTTCTGATTTGAATTTGACTGGCATTTGGTTGGATGTTTCATTATTTACCCCCACTGATAGGAATGCTATGATTGAGTGGCTGTTTTATCCGTGCCTGAGCTTGTATTCTATAAGGCCAAATGCCAGTAGCAGCAGTGATGGATTGTGCCATTTCATTATCGCTATTTAAAAGACTTTGGCTTTGGCCTAGACGGAGCCGAGAAGCTGGCTAGCAGGGGAGGGAGTGGCGGATCAATTCAAATTCATACCACCGCCACTTGAATGGGACTCCATTATCCAGACCGGCATTTGAGATATTAAGAGAGCATGCTGCATTCTGAAAAGACGCCTTTCACGGTGACCGGCGCAGTCTTGCCTCGCTCGAAGTGGGAAAGAGAGGATGTCATGAATCAAGACATCTGACAGCGGAGGCTGCTCTTCCCCCTTCATAACTGACACACTTCATTATCTCTGTGAGGGGCGCAGGCAGCAGGCTTTTGGGGTAAACAGACAGAGAGGAAAGTCAATTAGCCGCAGCGCCGAGTTCAATGCCTGGGTAATGTGACCCAGCTACCCTCTATGCACAGCCGCTCGAACTGTCTCTGAGTAATTAGCCCATTTTAACAGGGTGCACGTGGCGCTGGAAAACCGGAGAGGTGGGGGGGGGGGTGGAAATACAGACTCATTCCGCTTGGAGAAATGACTGAGAAACAAAAGGAGGTGACAAGCACATCGGAAAAAACAAACAGAGAATGCAAGTTAAGCCTTAAATATTTCCCTTGAAAATAAAGCAGACTATCTAAAGTTTATGTGAAAGACTAGCGGATCTTACTTGGGATGGGCGAGGAGCTGGTACAGGGCGTGTTTGTTATCCTCCAGGCTGGTCATGGCTACCAGGAAGCATTTGATCACCTCCCAAGCCTGTCGCCGGTAATATGGCTCCGTGTTGGCACTCTTCAGACAGTCCAGCGCGGTCTCTATGGCCTGAAAAACAGCTCATTTCATTTATTCATGAGTTCATTTCATTTTGTTAAGGTTCACTGACAAAATGTAAAAAAAAAAAAAAAGACTTAGAAGCAACACTTAAGGAAACAATTTTAACTTTAGATTTACTAGATATCACAGACTAAAAAAAAGGGCTGATTGAAGAAAGGAAATGCCAGAAACATTTAACCAGAGTATACATATAAACTAATCCTGCTCTGCCATACTAAACACCAACAGAATTAACAACATACCAGCTTTAGGTCATAAAAATGATCTGACTCAAGGACAGATTAGGAAGAATTGCCTTAATGAATTCAAGTCTGTCATAAGGATATATATATACAGTACTGACATATGACAGCTGCTTCTGATGACAAGGGGGGAAAAGATTACAGAAAAATGTGAACCAAGCTCTATTAAACTCTTTTAATTCTTTTTTTTTCTTTTCATGAAAAGTGAACTCTGTGGCAGTAAGACTTACTAAGAGCTGGTACACATTACAAATAAGAGGGGGAAAAGAAAACAACAAGGGTTCAGTCTAGGCTGTTTTGCCTTGTGACACATTTATAATAGGATCACCTTTAAGCTCACACACAAACCCCAAAAGGCAGGCATGGAAAAGGACAAACAAACTTGGCCAAAACGTGGTATTGGTCCTAAAAAGTGTCTCACCTAGGTAAAAACAGTGAACTTTCAGATAGGATCATATAACACCATTTTTCATTTCATCTTAATGTGTCTAATCTCCCGATCCCTGCTTAGTTTTTTTTTTGTAAATATGCTACAGTAACATTTTTATATTTTATCAGATAAAGAGAAACAGATTTGCTAAACACAATTTCATGCCCTTTTATGTAATGTCTAAAGTTTTTGAATTCAAATCTTTCAATGATCTTAACTGTCATTCAGATGAAACTTGACCAATTTGGATTTGACATGAAAAGACCGAAACCGGAAAAAGCTTATTATTCTAAAAGGCTAAGTTGTTAAGATATTGCAACATGAATTTGACATGGTTACCAACACTAATATATACATTATATACACTACCGTTCAAAAGTTTGGGGTCACTTTCTAACTCCATGATGGTTCCTGATTTTTATTTCTTTCTACATGGTAAAGGAATGCTGAAGGCGTCCAAAAAATGCATTAATCTCCTTTGAACAGTTAATTGTGAGATGTTTCTGCTACTT
>JAQMYJ010000006.1:10353915-10370565 GCA_030014305.1 Clarias laeviceps | reverse complement strand
GTGTGATACATGATACTTGGTACTCGTAAACCAAGACTTGTTCGTTTTCCAAGTCAAAATTTATTAAAAATCTTTGCAGAACGCTCGCATACCGTGTTACTCACAATCCGAGGGTTCACTGTACTTGTAAATGCAACAATTAACAAGAAATGTTTGTAAGTTGTTAAAGATCTTTCCATATAATGGCAGCCTCCCAGTAAACTTCTAGCCAATACAGATCCTGCAAAATTACCTCACAGCTCCAGAATGCACTGTTTTTTTTTTTTTCTTTTATGTGCAAGTCTCTGTGTTGGAGGGCAATCTTTCACAGCTGCCAGAAAATTGTAAAGGATATCAATAATTGCTTTACAATGCCTGACACCTGTTTTGTGGTTGGATGTCATAATCAAATTGAACAAGAGGATGCTAAGGCATTCTATAGGCTTCCTGCTGACAAACAGAGGAGGCATTTGTGATTAGCAATGATAGATCGAGCTAACACGGACAAAGAGAGACATGTAGAATCCAAGTGGAAGTCAGCAGGACTTTTGTAGTGATCGCTTCATATTAAGTAAAGGTTCCTTACCCCAAGACTTACAAGCCCAGAAAAATTAAGTTTATAGGTCTCTTAAGTATGCAATTTTTTTCCAGTGAAAGATGATGGAAGGTTTATCAATTAGTTCTAAAAGTCTGGGCGTTGCAAGTCCAACACATTTTCCACATTATTAACAGTTGTAAATAGAGCAAGCAGGAGCACTATAGGGGTCTGATCTGCCGAAAGAAAATTCATTCATGTATCTAATTAAGCTGTGATTTAATTGATGGTGCAATTTTGCTGGCAAAATAATTTTATTTAATTGATTTACATTTATTTAGGCAAACTTATAAACGTTAAAATAGTCTGAAATAGAACATCCTGAAAACATACCATAACTTTTGCAGAAAATACAAACCGCTTGCATCTTTTACAAACTACCTGCAAGATGCTTGAAATTTTGTAAGATTATCGTTCATCTCTTTTAAGGTTATGGCCGGTTTCTTGCATTATTATTATTATTTCTGTTTTCAAATCCCGTTTAAAAACACATCTCTTCAGGCAGACATACTTTTAACACTGCATTGTATTTATATTGTCCTTTATTATTATAATTTTTTATAATAATTTTTTTTATGGCGTGTAAGGTGTCCTTGAGTATCATGAAAGGCGCCAACAAATAAAATCTATTATTATTATTATCACCCCATACTGGACGGGAATGTGAAGCATAAGGAAAGAAAAAAAAAAGTGTTGCAAAAAAGTGTACAATACATCTAAATAATCAAAACCAAAGGTTGCACAGCAATTTACTGTTTATTAAATAATTTTAGTAGTTTTTAAACCCATAAGAATCATAGCTTCTTGAGACAAAATAGGCAAAAAAAACAATAAAGCTATTGAATTAAAATAAATAAATAAACACTCAAATCAATAGTTTGCCCATGTTTCTCAGTTCTACCATATTTACTAAAAAAAAAAAATTCAATATTTAAAAATTGCCTGGAGCTCTCGCTGACATCAGTCAGTACTGGCAGTGCAGGGATTTCACAGCAGTGCTTGTAATAGCTGCTAAAACAGCTAAGGCAAGATGTCTAGTTTTCTTCCACCTTCTGGTCCTCAAATACAGCCAACTAACTGCTTGCTGTCCTCCAGAGCAAAAACACAAGCTTTTTTTTTTTTGGCTTTTTTTTGGCTAAAGTCGCATCCATTGTTTAACATGAATGAGGGACGTGTGAACTCATGACACTTTAATTCAGATGGTGTGAGCAAAAGTGAATCGATGTGGGCATGCGCGCCGTGTCGGAGGACAGACCACGTCCACTAATCAAAAGTCATATAAAAGTCACTAGTCATCATGGATGTGAATAATCACAATAATCACAGTAGTGGGTTGAACAAGGTCTCGTAATGCAAACATAATCAAACGGAAGTATTTGCTTACCCTGCAGCAGGTTGGGTAGAAGAGGCAGGAACTCCTGATACAGCAGGTCATGACTTCCTCCGCCGATTGAACGGAACAGAGCTCTGAGCAACAGGAAGTAGTTGTACGGCTCTTTGGCTGACTGGGCAAGTTCCATAGAGCTATTCACAATCTTATGGAGATGGGGCTGTACACACAAGAGAAAACACAATGTAAACTTTAGTTACTTTTGCAGGAATCAAAGACCTACATCCTTTAACCAATAATCTGAATTTAGAGAGAACAGTTTTCTAAAACACTAACATGCTTTATGTACAAAAGCATTTAAATTGGGTGATCAATGAAGTATAAGGATGTCATAGAGCACTCAAAAGGTGAAGAATGAATTACAGTTGTCATATTGAAACGTGACAAGAGCCAGCAAGTCAATTCAGATTTCTGAATATCATTTCATGCATGCAATAAACCTAGAGCTATGGGTCAGAGAAAGGAAGACTAGAGCGCTTCTCTCTCTGCATCATTATTTCACAGTGACCTTCACATCGAGTCCTTACTGTCAATCCAAGGCACAAGTGTCATTTCTCATCTGAGCATCTGACAGAACGCATTAAAATTAATGTAGCGAGGCTGCTAGCACAGACGCGATCAACGGCATGGTTGTTGTCATAGTTAGGAGCGTGTGAGGAACTCTGAGCCATCTAAATCCACTTTCTAACCCAGATATCTTTGGCAAAAAGACTATGAGGAGGTTGCAGTTTCTGACCTTGAGCATCTGTTCATTCTCTGCAGCGAAGAGAGAAACCGAGCCAAACACAAGTTTGAAAAGTTTGAGGTAGAGGTTGGACAGCTCCACATTGGAACCCATCTCAGGCAGCCGCTCCAAAAGATACTCCACTAAGATGGTGGCAAACAACGCAGAGGTTGACAGGTTAGCCAGGAAAGAGTTCGCCACAATCTGGGGGGAAAAAACAACACCCATTTACACTATTTAGCAGAAATTCTTAGCCTGTAATCACACAGTTATCACATGTGAGCAGCCAACATTCAGATAAAGGATAGATGCTACATAAAGCTTATAAAACTACAGGGTGGGCCATAAGTTTCCATACATAGGAAAAATAAATATTTTTATTTTTTAGAACATGTTAATATACTGTATCTAAAAAATAATAATAATAAAAAAAAATTATAATAAAAACAGTAACCATGTACAGCATAATAAGTATATGAATAAATTGTTTCTTATGAAAAGTTTTTTTTTCCTTCTATGTATGGAAACCGATGGCCTACCCTATACTAAACTTATTTTCTTTAAAAAATAATAATAATAAATAAATAAATGCAATAATCAGTGTGAAAACTGGTTGTTTGATTGATTCATGCGTTACTTGCTAGGTTTTTTTGTGCTAGCAACTGTACTAGCTACACGTACTCACCAGAAGCCCCAATAGTCTCTGATATTTCTTTTTAAAGTCTATATGCATGTTTAATAAAGGATCACATCCGACAGGATAAGACAAAACCAGGTAAAACTTTTTCTTCCATTTATGTGCACTGAACAGTAACATAGGACTAACTGCAGAAGCTAAACTTGTGACGGGGGAATTGAAGAAATCTTGGGTCATGTGTGCTGTATGATTGGTCAGAGGAATCATTAGCTCAAGCATGTAGATTTGTTGCGTTACTACATAACACGCAATTTGCGAAGAACAGGGAAAAAAATCTAAACGTACATGTCGCTTTAGTTATATACAACCTGATCACAGATATTTACCCAGATTGGCTACAGAAAACCCTGAAAACCATATTCTTACACTAGAACTAACAGGGTTATCTCAGAATGCCCTGAGAAGTTGACAGCAGTAATAAGACGATGACGAATAGAGCTGTGAATAATAGGTAGACTGAAAATTCGATTTGATTTTTGGTCATTGTGACTTTTAATATACTTTGATTCAATAGCACTAAATTTTATTGTTTGATTTGTCTCAAGTGCAGATATTTCTTACAGGCTTTTAAGTATTAAAGAACTAAAAGTATTTAATAAACTTTGAAATGCTTTGTAACTTGACAGTTTAAATGTCATCTCTCACACATTGATGATCCTTTTTCCCCTGCCAACCTTTTGCTCAACACTCCAGTCCATCAGGTGGCGGTATTGCACCAACCACGCATTACCTCAAAAGACGACGACGCCATACTCGCGTAAAAAGTGAGTATTTCCAGAAGATGCGCGCGGATTCTATTGTCCACAAAAGCTGTAGTAGCTATTTAAGAAATTTGTCACTTTTAAACCAATTGTAAGTTTACTTAAATAAATTTTAAAAAATTGTCAATTTTGAATCAAAATATGACCAACAAAAGAAATTAAATTGTATTACTGATTAAATCACACAGAGCCAAATAATATACTGGAAACAGTCAGCACTTGGTTAACTGCTGTAAAAATTACAAAAACAAATATTTGCAGCACAAACACAAATGTCTCTGATCCAAATCAAGTCATCTTACCTGCAGGGCGTAGTTTTTGGAAATCCGCTCGACCATGTATGGAACAGTGGTTTGGAAAATCTCTTTAAAAGTAAGTGGGTTCATCATGGTAAAGACTCCAGCAAAGTGCTCCAGGACCTCCTTCTCCTCCTTCATTCGGACAGTCTGACAGTTGGCTACACGGATGTACGTCTGCCCATTGCTGGCAATCTGTACCTAGCCAAAAGGGGGGAGGGAGGGGTCGTCTCTGTGATAAGCTGTAGGACTTTGTTATTAGCATCAACACTGCACGTCTCAGACACGAGTTCTCAAATCACAGAAAATTAATCCGATGTCATTATCGTTTTACTCTTACAGTTTCAGAATCATGACAAGACTTTGTGCACAAAAGCAGTGTTGTGGATGTCTATCACAGACAAGACTGCACAATAACCAGAAGTCAGTCATACCTGGTAAATATCCAAGGCCTGCATGGCATATTTGACCAGCTTGATGTAGATCTGAGTCTCTTTGGGTTGAAGCTGCTTGTTGGGAATAAACTGTGCTTCTGCAAAAAAAAGCAAAATGTGCAAAAATACAATACATCATATGATATATGAAGGCAATATGATGCATTATACACATAAATCACAATATTTTGTTCTGACCGCATGGACAGTTCAAAAGCTCACAAAATCAAATGCCCTGTCGTTGTTTACAAATCAAAAGGAGACACATGAAACAATTACTAAAAAAGGATATAGATTTTAAAATCCATCAGCTATTAATCTGTGTGAGAACTGTAATAATCTGTTGAAGAAAAATACTCCACACCCACAAGGCTATAAAGATTCATAGTGTGACATTTATACTATGACATACCCACAACTAGTATCCATCACACAGAGAGAGAGAGAGAGAGAGAGAGAGAGAGAGAGAGAGATGTCTCCTTGCTTTGTACTTTTTAAAGTAGTACATGATGAAAGAAACCACAAAGTTCTTACCTCCTGGAGCTTTGCAGGAAGTGATTCCCCATGTGATGGTCTTCACCCCACACACGAGGGTCTTTACCAGGCTGCGGCAGTCCGACACCTGGAAAGTTTGTTTGTCCTCTTTCTCCCCTGTTCTGTCAAAAGTCGTGGCAGAAGGGGCCGAAGAGACTGGAGTGGGAGGCGCGGGCGGTGGTAAGGTGATTGTAGGAGTGGCTGGGACGCCGGGCAAGGCTCCTGGATCCACGACTCCCATCTCTGATTGGGGCTTGCACTTTCTGAAGATGGATACCAGCTGATACCGTGCGATGGTGTGAAATTTTAACACAAACACCTGGAGGAAAAGGGATTGGAGCTCATATACATATATATGAAACATGGATGGAAAAATATAGGGTTTTTTTTGCAATCATTACAGGGTTTAAGAATGCATATGACTGCATTTTGGACACAACAGCTAATACCTTAGTATACTTTACATAGACACACCAGACCTAATCATCTAGCCATTACAATTACACTCTCATCACACTTTGAGAACTCACTCAATGCTTCTTAAATTATTCCACCCCTTGAAAGGTGGCATTGTAAAAGACAATCAACGTTATTCACATCACATTGAACATTTTCCGTAAATATCTCTGTACTGTACAAAGTTTCGGCTACACAAAATAACTGGAGTACAAATATCTATAGAACTTATAACGTGCTTAGCTGTTAAGTGTCAACTGGCTCATTGACTGCCAGTCGTTCAGATCCTGTGTAGATCCTCACCTCCAGCATCCTCATGAGAATATCTCTGCCGTTTCCATTCTCTTGTTCGCTTTTGGAGCGGATGCAGTCCACCAGGTTGAGTAGGAGTTTGCAGGACATGGTCTGAATGCTGCTGGGCAGGGACTCATCATCGATGTTCTTAGCGAACAGTTGAACAGCCAGTGAGAGGTCTGTTAAAGGTAAGTTCTGCCTGACGTGGTGTACCAGATCTGCAAGCGTGCTATAGGCCAGGGGTCTGAAGGAGAAAAGATTATAGATCTTAACTACAAATTCATACTCTTGTTTTTTACTTTGCCTTTTCAAAGCACGGATGTTTTGCCTCATTTGTGTGAAATCTTTTGAGACAAACACTTGAAACAGGATGACAACATTTTCAAAAAAAAAAAATGCAATCCAGAACAAACAGCTCTAATTATCCTGACAGATCCAAATATAAGCCAAATTCGGCTGCTGAAGACTGAAGGATGCGCCAGTTCTCAGTTCTGAGTGGAAGCTATGCTGGCAGGCGTGTGACACTTGGTGTCTGAGTGATGGACACTGACCAGCACCAGGATGTGCCCCCACCACCCTGTGACCCATAGAGGTGCTGACATGCTGGTGCTCAGAGAGACAATGAGTGAGAGAGAGGTACTTGGGACGTCTTAGTCTACTGGGCTTAAACATAACAACGCATCATTAACTAGTCATTTTCACATTTTCTGATCATTTCATTTCCCCTCTGCACAAATTTGTCAGTACAGTGGCAGAGACTGTAGTGTGAGGAGCATTATGAAGACGCCAACCGTCTATTGCCAACCCTACTAATTTTCAGCACACACTAGGATCTGTTAGGAAAATGTGCCAACACCTGCCAGCATCGCTAATGGGACACAATGATGCAGTCATGGCGACTGGTGTCACATTAATTCACACTTGTCCAGGGCATGCAAGGAAAGGGGGTTATCAAAGAGTGCGCTTACCGCAGAGTCTCCCTCGCCGTGTAGCCTGAGCCGATGAGAATCGACTCATCGAAAAGCTTGTCCATGCATGGAATGAATTCTGCAAGATAAATAGTCTATCAGATACCGGCAGAAGCTCTCTGCATTACAGAAAGGGCAAACAGCCCCTGAACCATGAGCCATCAATGCTGTGTCTTTGTAGTCAGAGTTTCTCATTGATTCATTTATTCTCTACAGGACTAATGATTTAGCCGAGTGTATCACGTTGCCTTCTCAACTACTATTGATTGAGAACTGAAGCCCACAGAAAAGACTGCAGGAGTCTAGCACAATGTGGCTCCATCAATTTCAAACTTCATTAAATTCTTCATAGAATATTAAATAGAAATAAATTCACAAACATCATCAGCACCACAAAACGTTTTAAAGAGACCACGTTGTGCTATATTTCCCCCCTCCTCATCCCACCTTACCACAATTTCAGAAAAACAGTACTGAAAGTGTGTGCGCATCGTAGGAGTGTGTGATGGTGTAGTCTGGTGTATAGAGAGAGAGAGAGAGGACATACGGCTGCGTAGATCTGTGGTGAGGATGTGCTTAGCAGCGATCAGCAGCTCTTTGCGCAAGTGAGCGGTCTCAGGAGGACAGTTAGACAGCAGCTGCAGCATCCCTTTCACCATCTGCTGAGAATACTTCCCAACCAGATCCTGACCAAGAGCGGGCACACACACAAACACACACAAAGCAATTCTGTAATCACGCAGAAGTTAGTGGATGAATTAATTCAATGTCGATACTTTGCAAAAAGAGATCCAACGTTAACAATTAAAGTACCTGATAGATGCGGATGATGTAGGCAAGAAACGACAGGGTCTTGATTTGAGCGGCAATAAAATCTGCATAAAGTTCTTTATTGTACAGTTTGTGCTGCCTGTGATGATCAGAGAGAGAAAAAAAGAAGAATTAGTTTAACTTGCTGTTAGTTTCTTTATACCATATGTTCAAAATTAAAGCTGTAACTCCATAAAACAAGGTTTGAGAAGTAAAAAAACTGTATAAACTGTAATGTCTTTATGAGAAAGAGACATGCACATGAACTTGATTCATGAAATATTTTAAAACAACAAACTCCAGTAGCTTTTTATGCACTCTGAAGCACTTCTTAAACCCATTTTTATACCAATCTGCAAGTAGTGGCATCACAAACAAACAGGCATGATGATCAAACTGGCATTTCATAAAGTCTTTCTCAAAATAAACATAGATTTTAACTTTTCTCCCTTTTGAAAAGCTGACATAAGACAAAACTTGAGAGTCTACAGGAAGCATGAAGTAAAACCACAGAGCAACAGTGGTAGTAGGATTAATCACAATTAATGGTTTTATTATTTTGTCCTTTTTGTGTCCTTCCCTGGGACTTGTGTTGGTCCATGTTGCTTTTATTTTATGGTGTTCAAGTCAAACTGGGACTCCCTTTACTTCTTTATATAATCCACAGCTACACTAATGCACTTATCCCAGTGTTGCAATTGTGCTTGGATAAGATCAAGGTAGAAAGTTCTCTCAGCACGTATGCCATATATCTAGACGCATATAAAAACTTAATTTGGTCTATTACATCGTCATTGCATCGTCTCTGTATAATCCTACTGGTATTAGGCTTTACTATGCCTTCACCTTCTACTTGTTTAATTTCTATAAACCTGTTAAAATTTAAATGCTAATAAATAAAAAAAATAAGCATAAGAAGTGCAGTGAAAATCTTAGTGACTCAAACTATGTGATTATATAAACTAATAGTGCATGTTAATGATACTCAATAAAACACTGCAACAAAGCACAGAAACGTTTCCCTTTTGATGTAAAATGGGTTATGTAATATTTAAATCTGGCTATTCAATATATTTTATTATTTAAAGCATTTTTTTTTTTTTTTTTTTTTAGAGCTGTCCTATTTTTTCTATTGAACTGCCACAATCGGAAACATTAAGCGAATTTTTGCACAGTAAAATAAATTCACTGGCCAAAAACATTTCCCTGCCCCAGAAAATGCCAAACTTTGCACTGATATTTTCTTAAGAACAGGAAACTGACCGGGCTTGAGGGGACACTTGCAGCATGATGGTGCTCATGATCAGCGGCACAAACTCCGACACCACACTGTGAATGTTTAGTTTGTAGAGCTGTTTAAAAAAAAAAAAAAGGCCTTAGAACATTGGCAGAATGTGCAGCTTACCACGAGGGACCAATTAGCATACAGGACACAATTTCTACTCTCAGTACGGTGAATCATGTTCTTTTTATGAGCTAGAAGTCTGTGGATGTAGGAATGCGTGTTGTTTCTTTCTCACCTGATACATGAGCACCACAATGATTGGCAGTTCAGCCAGGACCTTGAGAGACAGAGACCCCCGGGGAATGATGGTATGCTGCAGCACAGAGAAGAGACAAATGAGACACGCCCAGCGGGACGACATCACTCAAACAACACAGAGCTTGGCTGCTCAATGGTGCACCAGCTGTCACTAATAAAATATGACACAAGGAGTAATTAATTGAAAGCGCTTTTCCCTTGCATGCAGCATAATGATCACCGGGTCTATTTGAAAGGACATTAATGGATTATCAAACAGCTGTAGGTGATGCAATGTCTCTCAGTTCAGACATAAGCACTTGTGACTGACAGGAAACAGGTCAATCACGGTTGCAGGACGCCCTCTAGTGTCTGACCGGATACATGCCATTCAGAAGAAACAACAGAGATAAGACGTGGTGAGTGAGAGATTGCATAAGCACCAGATTCTTCCAGTTAAGTGTAACGGAGCCAGTAAATTTAATTTTGGTGGCAGAGTCAGAGCCGCAGAGACACTCAGATCTTATCAGTTTTACTTTCAGCGCCCAGGACTGATGGTACTTTTAAAGCACACACACACACACACACACACACACACACACACACACACGTACCATTTTCTGGACTAAAGCACATCGCCCTCATCATTGTGTCTCAAATATTAACAAAATAAATAAAATTAAATAAAAAAAAAAAACTTGTAGTAATACAGGGTGGTCTAAAGGCACTGACCGTGCGGGTCTCACTGTCCTCCTGCTCGGGAGCGGTCTTCACCAGCACTGACGTGATCATGCCCACCATCTCTGGAGAGGGCACCGTGTTCTCCGCTATCACCTGAGGATTCTCAAAGTACCTCGTCTAAGACAAACAGACAGAGTGTAACACAGTCAATTAAAATTCATTATTGTCATGAAACAATTTTAGCTGATTTAAGAACAAAAATATATATAATTATTGCTTTTATTATTATTACCACCACTTAAAAATAAATATGCAATAAACATTTTTTTCCAGCTTGTCATCCTTCAAATGTACTAATCTGTAAATTGGAATAAAACATCCTTCTGGGTGCTTTTGTGTAGATCTCTTAATGAAAAAACAGAACATTTTAAAGTATTTTATTAAAAAGTCTTTTAAGTTTCTCAAAATGAACACTGTTTATTTTTTTAAGAACATGCATTTCTAGTTATGTTCACCATTCCTCTTTTCAAATAATAAGACAACAAATAAAGCTTTGCATCTGTTATAAACTAATGACACCGACTTCCCTTTTCAGTGCACTTATTTACATATTTCTCACAGAATATGACGCAGACAATCACAATTAACCCGACAGAAATGACAACGCTGCTAATTGTCTTGCATCTGTAACTGCACATAAGGCATCTCATGACTGGTCAACTTGCTGCATATTTTCATGCATGTTAAAAGCCCTTGGGATTGCATGCCGTCATTATTAATAAAACAATTGCATTAATTGAATTCGCTTAATTTAGATAACGTAAATTTATTGGAATAAATAAGGTAATGGGACACAATTAGTTCAGACTAAAATTTTAATCATGGGCTGGAATGTGAATTCAAGCCCTTTAATTTTTATTAATAAACTGTATTGAAATACCACTTTGTGTCATTTTAGACAGTAATTTAATTGAATGGTTCACAAAAGGACTGTTATTGAATTATTTAGTTATATTCTGCATAAATATTTCATCAAATTCGTATATAGGGTTCATATTAAAAACGGCTGTAGTAGTGAATATTTTCAGATTGGTATTTTTCTGACTGATACAAACCTGTTTAAGCAAACAGAAATTTCTACTGTCAATCCAAATGTTCAGCAAAAACAGATTATTTTTCATAAAGTCTGTCTCCAAAAATGTTAAGCATCTCCGTTCAAAATATGCAAGAAGTATATTTTTATCTGTTTATGTGGAGCATCTGTTATAAAAGTCTATTTCTTAGTTGTTGTTATAAAAGATTCTGACTGTCTGTTACAGGAAATCAATCAATACCTTCAGATTAATCAGAATAAAGAGCTCAGTAGACCTGTGACATAAATGCGATTAATTTTAAAAACTGACAAAGCAACAAAATACAATTCATTGTAAAATCCGAATATAAATATACAGAATAATGAATTAAAACTCAAGCTACATACCACTACTTTTTGCAGATCTTTGTAGATTTGCTTCACAAAGTCCAGGAAATGATGAATCTGTTAGAAAACAAAAAAGGTAAACAGTTGCTTTGGCTGCTTAACCATGCTATGAAAATAACACAGCTGGAGATGATGCAGTGTTTCACCTCTTGAGAGATCAGAGGTCTGAACTGTTTATGCAGTTCAATGATGATGCGCAGACAGATAAGCACATTTTCCTCACTTTCAATCTATGAAGGGAAAAAAAAAAAAATCTATAGTTACTATAGTAACTTATTGTTTACTATAATGTGTGAATACTGCGACTGTGGTGCAGATACACTACAGTGAAGTCAAACCAACCTCGAGGAAGCGAAACATCACAGAAAGGACGTTCTTTACATGAGGGCGCAGGTGCTCATTGGTAGGGATGCGGTGGATGATTTCAAGGACCAGTTTCCTTAATTGCTGGAAGAGAACATTAGAATAATGAACCTGACTGTGTATAAACCATGAGGAGCTTCCAGAATTATGATTAAGAGTAGCTGAACTTAGATAGTGGTTAGGTAGGAAGTGAGAATTAAGCACCTGCGTGGGCTTCTCCTGAAGAAACTGGACCTCTCCGTCCTGAAGAAAGGTGAGAAAGCGTGGGATGATGTGTTCCAGAAAAGTTGAGTACTGTGGAGACGACGTCACGTTCTAGAAAAACAAGGCAAATCATTTTACTTTTACATAAAAAAATCTAAAATGCAATCTAGGAGAAAAAAAAATGCTGAGGCTTTCATTTATGACTGATTCTAAGGCTTACCTCAAAGTTTTCACTGACTTCCTGCATCATTTTCAGCTTGGTCTCATCCTCTGAAAGTGACATAAGAGTGTGTGAGTAAGATAGTATTGTTTTCTCATACACTACCAAATTGTCTCATCATGCACAAACACAACCTGCCACAGTTGTCACTCTCTCATACACACCTCCTATTTAAGGCCATTAAAAACCATTTGGGTGCAAGCTGAGCATCACTTCTCCTCCTACATGGCATACTTGGGACTAATAACCTTATCTATACACTATATTCTCGTCAGTGTGGTTGCGGATGTAGTCACCTTGACATTCCTGCTGCATTCGATTTATCTCAAAAAAATTATAAGTACAAGCTTGAAAGGACAGGCAGAAGAGGGCGGTACACATTTGTCTTACCAACTGTTAAATGTTAACAACACTCTCTATAATCAATGTTATAGATTTAATAAAGTTTTTTTATGTTTGTATGACCAATGACCGAAATTCAAAAACTTAAAGGTACAACTCATTCTAAAGTAAAAAAGTGCTAGTTTGCTTTATTTCTGAGCTGTGAGCAGACCTAGTGATCGGACGTTACTACTTATACTCTTGTAACCCCTTATATTAAAACTTCTGTTGGCCACACTTTCTTATCGACGCTTTCCGTTCAAGGCTACTGTCTCCCCAGTCACTGCTGTGCAGGTGTGAACGAGTTATATCAATTCATTTGTAACTGCAATGTGAGCAAAAATGGATGGCCACTTGTGATTTGCACAAAGAAAGAGCAGCATACAGTGTTTTGTTTTTTTTGCAGTCTGGGGTACACCTGGTGCCGAGACAACTCACAGAACAGCATAAAAAAAGAAGAGTTTGGATATCTGCAAACAATTTGAAGCGATACTCTAAGGAAGGAGACGTTTTCTTAAAGAGAATCAGAGACATGGACTCATCACTACGAGCTTGAGTGTAAACGGCAGAGTATGGAACTGAAATATCCTCAATCGCAGACCGAGAAAAAGTTCAAAAGTCAACCATCATTTAAAAATTTTATGCTTACAGTTATCTGGGATTCTTGGACCATTTCCAGGAAAAAAGTTCAGCAATCAACAGTGCTCGTCACAGTGAGATGCTTATTAAAGAGCTGAGGACTAAACTTCAGATTAAACGCAAAGAACTGCTATCCAAGGGCGTTCTGCTCCCACTGTCGATACGCTTAAAAAACTGTTTTGAGTTGTTAAAGCATCCTCCCTATACTCCTGGATATTGCTCCGTCTGACCTTCTGAAAGGTCCCCTGAAAGGAGCCCTATAAGGATCGAGGTTCCCTTAGGATGAAGAAGTAAAGTCCGCGGCGCATTCATGGCTCACATTAAACATCACAGCCTTAAACATTTTTAATGAGGGAATACGAAAGCTTGTTGACAGATGGACAAAGTGTACTGAAAAGCAAACAGATTATTATTTCTTTTAATTATGTATTTGTCTATGCTAAAAGTTAATTAAGATAAATTCTACAGCCAGAGTTCGGGTAATTTTTGACTCACCCTCGTATTTTAGGAAGAAACATGTGGTGTTCGGACTTTATTGAATGCTTGACTTTCACGTTATCGATACAAGATCGCGGCTAACTAATGCAACTCTTGGCGGAAATAAATGTAATGACTTGGCGTAAAGAGGTTAAAACAATGTCATGGCAGTTGCTCAAATGAGGAACTTCCATCTTTTCTAGCTTTAGCTGGTGCAGGTTTGGCAACTAAATGGATAAATCCTTTCATGTTGCGAGACTTTTGTTTGTGAGAGCAAAACCATGCTGGAAAGTCACTTATTTTGATATTCGATGTGTCGGAATGTAAACAAGTGTCAGTTGTGCTCGGGTTAAGGTGGTAATGCCAACGTGAGATTTACCCTCTGATTCCAAACAGAAGTGGCATATGTGTGTGTATGTGTGTGTGTGTGAGATGGGGGGGGGGATTTCATGCTTGATACTTACGCGTGTTGTTGTCGGTGAGGGCGGCTACGAACTGCAGGTACTTCTTCATGAGAGTGGTCTGGTCCACCACGGTGGCGCTGGGCGTGGCCACGAATGCCATGACGACGGCGCGTGCGGTTCAGTCAGGCGTGTGTGGGATAATCAGCTCAAACTCATCCTGTCTGCAATGACAAGCGCACACTCCACGTCACTCACTTGATGCGCGCGAGATCCACTGTGCTTCATAACCAGACTGTGTGAGATCATTTAATAATTGAAATGAATACAGAACGTATAACCAGCACTGCACAGGATGCATCAGTAAGGCGGTGTCGCAAACAGCCTGCAGTGCAGAACACCGTGCTTTACAATACTGCACACACCTCCCGTGGGTTACACGTATGCATATACATATATGCACTGCACATATAATTACCACAGCATGCTTTAAAAGCAAGGCACGAACTTCATCAAGGATACCAGACAACTTTAAACTGCACGCGCGCCAAGTAGCAGGCTTACAGAGCGGCCAGCTAGGCTAACTAGCGCGCTAACAGGATGAGCTGCCGCGGTGAAAAGAAGGACACATCACTGCGGTGTGAAGTTAGGAAAGAAAGAGTACACTGGCGTTTAAACGCGCTATAATTCATCCCTTACGCGCGGACTTGAAACAAACATATTAAACAGCGTACCCGGTGGCGCGCGAGCTTGTACACTGGGAATAATAACACGCGCACCGAGCTAACTTCGCTACCTTAGCAGCTTTAGGGCTAATTAAACCCGCGAATTCGTCTTTAAACACACAAACACAAACCTCCACAAAACAAACATTTACAATGGTAAGCAATCGTATTCCGTTGCATAAATTAAAACAATAACAAAAGAAAGAGCTAACCAGACTCACCAGTTAACGGAAAGCGGAAGCAGTTTAATCGTATTTCCGGTTACGCCGAATAAAAAATGGCGGAGGATTTTTTTAAGAATCCCTCACTTCACCAGTCGGATTAAAACCTTATACTGTACATATTTTCAATTTAATACGACAAAATATTACAGTAATATATATTAATCAATCCGCACCATTATCGATAATAAATGTCTGTTAATCTGATATGTGTGCCATTTGCAATAAGATAATATAGTCCTGAGCGGAAGGATATTCTTCTGTAATAGAAGTGAGAAGACCATCGAAAGTAATGGTCTTTCATGTCTATTGTATTTAACGTAGTGAATAATTTCTCTGTAGTTCGTCCTGTACTAAAAGTAAAACCTGCTTCTTATCAAATATCTGCTCCTTCCAAAGTCTGCCCATATAAAAATACTAAACATGAAATATACTAGTATACCAAAAATGTTTTTTCTCACATAGACGTTCGATATAGTTTATACAGAGAGTTGAGTACGTTAAAAATGGTAAAATATTTTATAAATATAATTTAATATATTTTTTCACACATTCAATATAATTCATGCAAAGGCAGGCTGTTGACGGTGTAATGCTATTGTTAAACCACGCGAGGGCGCTCACTACTCTCAAAATTATTCAAAAATAAACCGATTGCAACAAAGGACTTCTATGCCATGCAATGCCAAAGTATTTAAAGAGAGAGTACTGAATGGATATGTAACCATTTTCAATGAAACTTGAGAATTTTGAATGATAGTCTAAATACTGTATATTGAATGAAACCTGACGTCATTAAGACTGGTGTCTGTGCCTTAATGACGTCAAGATTCATTCAATATATTTAGACTTTCATTCAACTGCTAGCATTCTTGTGTAGCATATTGAGTGTGTATTTTGTTCCTGCTTGTCATATAGCTCCAGGTAGTTATATCAGAAGGAATGATTCACTCACTAAGTGAGTGAGTGAGTGTGTTCCATTGTGGACGGCTAAATGCGGCTAAATGTTTATGTATTGTCTGATATGCACTGATCCAATGTTGTAAAGAGCAGATATTTGATTTCCAGTAATCTCACTCATTAATAAAGCATTTTTGTGTAGCCCTTAAAATACAGTGGGTACGGAAAGTATTCAGACCTCCTTAAATTTTTCAATCTTTGTTATATTGCAGCCATTTGCTAAAATCATTGAAGTTAATTTGCACCCCATATTGACAGAAAAACACAGAATTGTTGACATTTTTGCAGATTTATTAAAAAAAAGAAAAACTGAAATATCACAGGTCCTAAGTATTCAGACGCTTTGCTGTGACACTCATAGATTTAACTCAGGTGCTGTCCATTTCTTCTGATCATCCTTGAGATGGTTCTACACCTTCATTTGAGTCCAGCTGTGTT
>JAQMYJ010000006.1:10340452-10353815 GCA_030014305.1 Clarias laeviceps | reverse complement strand
AGAGCCCTGACTTAAACCCAATTGAGCATCTCTGGAGAGACCTAAAAATGGCTGTCCACCAACGTTTATCATCCAACCTGACAGAACTGGAGAGGATCTGCAAGGAGGAATGGCAGAGGATCCCTAAATCTAGGTGTGAATAACTTGTTGCATCTTACCCAAAAAGACTCATGGCTATATTAAATCAAAAGGGTGCTTTTACTAAATACTGAGCAAAGGATCTGAATACTTAGGCCAATGTGATATTTCATTTTTCCTTTTTTAATAAATCTGCAAAAATTTCAACAATTCTGTGTTTTTCTGTCGATATGGGGTGCTGTGTGTACATTAATGAGGAAAAAATGAACTTAAATGATTTCAGCAAATGGCTACAATATAACAAAGAGTAAAAAATTTAACGGGGTCCGAATACTTTCTGTACCCACTGTATATAGGGCTCAGGATTATGCAGTATAGAGTGACATATCTTTTTTTTCAGAACATCCTAAGCAATATGATGGACTGAAATTTATTTCATTTGATCAAACTATTCAAACATCACTAAGCAAAAAAAAAAAATGAAAATGGGTCACACAGGCAAAGAAATTGCACAAATGCTCATGATCACATTTAGAGTTTTTAGAGTTCTAAATTTTTTCCCATATTCATTCATTAATTTATTCCCATATTCTGGTAGCGGTTAAATTAAGTAATGTTCAAAAGTAATGATCATTTTCGCTCTACCAGACATATCCAAAAAAAACAAATGCAAAGTTTGATGTCTGAGGCTGTAACTCCCTGTTAACAACCGACAAGGTTGTGCACACATTTTTTTTTGTTATTGACCTATGCTGTGTTGCCAGCACAGATCTGTGCCGCTTGGGTTTTAAGGGTTTTAAAGAACTGATATAGGTATGTTTGGTTATTTGCACCATCCTGTGTAAATTCAGACATATTGTTAAAGTTGGCAGTGACTACTATGGTTGTTTTTTTAGTCTTTTTGATAAGATTGTTTGAGGTGGGTTTCATCATGAGTTTTGCAGTTACATAATCTCCACCATATTGGTGTTAATCTACAAGAGCATGTACTGTAAGAGCACTGTGACATCATGTGATGTCAATATGGTCTTGCTTTGTGGAATAAAAGATTTTTCAACCCAAATTAGTCTTCTGCCAGGGATGGAACATACTTGAGCATCTGTTCTTCCTTACATGTGGAGTTTACATGTTCTCCCCGTGCTTGGTGGGTTTCATTCCACAATCCAAAGACATGCGGTACCCAAATTGCCTGTAGTGAGTATATGTGCCCTGTAATTGATTGGCACTCTGTCGAGGGTGTACCCTACTTTGTTCCCTAAGTCTCCTGAAATGAAGAATTAATGAAAAAATGTGTTTTATACTCAAAGTATTTTAAAACTTGCATAATTGATTTTTTTACGCATCTCCTCAAAAAGTATTATAATAGCAGGGTAATTTCTTTATAGATTAACCTCTACTAAAATGATGAAGTGTCCAATATGTACAGAAAGAAAGGATCTGCTAATGATCCATCAGTCAAGCACAACATAGGTAAGTAGTGTTATGGCTTAGGTTTGCATGGCTGCTTCTAGAACAAGCTTACAAATCTTTATGGATGATGTAACGCATGCTGGTAACAGAATGAATTCATAGCACTATAGAAACAACCTGTCTGCCAATTTACAGAGAAATGCGCACAAACTAATTGAGAAGAACACCATCATATAGGGCGACAATGACCCAAAACAAATGACTTCATCAGGGGGAGTAAAGTAGAAGGTTTATTTATTTTATTTCTTATCTTGGCCGAGTTAATCACTAGACTTCAACTCAACTGAGCAAATATTTTACCTCCTGATGGAGAGACTGAAAGAAGAATCCCATAAAAAACAACCCCCTTGTATGTTTGTCTCTGGACAATACCATAATGATTTTGAAATGAAGCTCCTACATCCAAATATTTAAAATGATCCTAATATTTGTGATTATGCTACTTTGTTCACTTACTTTGGATACTGGGAGGGACTTGTAAATAAAAAATCTAAACCATAAATGGCACATTTTTAAACTTTGCTTTATTTCGAATAGTATCACTGTCAAAACATTTTTGGACCTGCCTGTACCATGCTCGACCCAGTTTCCCAGAACAAGCAGCTATTTATAACGCAACTAATGAGCTGCCTCGGTTCAGGTGAGCACCCGCATCACAGGACCGAGGTGCCTTCTGGGAAACTGAGTCTACAAACAAAAACTACAAAACCAAAAACAGTGCCCTCTAGTGGTGAACCCTCACAGCTCATGGCGATTCCCATTTCTTTTACCTGCAACTACTACAATAATAATAATAATAATAATAATATAGATATCACAGCACATTATAATTTTAAATGCCTTTCTGCTTATCTGGGAAAAATAATACAAAAAGCAATCATGATAACAAATAAAACTGGAAAAATAAAACAGCCATCTGGTTAATAAAGTCATTTTCCAACTTTGTCCTACAACTGAGCATGATCAGAATAACCATGCTGAAGCACAATAAAATGATCCAGATGGTGAAAAGGTTGCATTAACATTTCAATGGCTTCAACGTTGAGCTGTGCCAACATAAAAGAAGAGGTGACATCCTGTGACCCCCCAGCAAATGAAACTTCAAACAAGATTAACTCGATCAAACAGGCAGAAGCTCGGCATGGAGATAAAGTGTGGCCTGCTAATATGTTGTTTGTTTGATCAAATGTAGACCCTCAACAAACTAATATCCTGTAAAATACGTTTTAATTTGAATGGCTAATTTATGACTAAGCGTATTTGTGATTTATTTAGTTTCTGAATATTAACGACACATGCTTTTCATATTGCTGTTCACTTTTGGATATATTGATTATTTAAAGAACAAAATATATTTGCCTATTTTACAAAAATAATATGTAAGAAAAAAAACAACATTGTGTTATTATAGTGACACAAACAAATAATAGCACTCTCTCTCTCTAACACCACTATTAATGTTTTTTTTTTTAAAGCAATGTATTTTCATGCTATTCATTATATTTTATGGTATGGCACTTTATGTTGTGTTTTTTAAAAGTATTTTGGGAAAAATACTATGTTGTCTGTTCAACAAAAGACCCTAACTTATTTAATATCTGATTAGTTTCATTAAAAATATTATTATTTTCATTAAATTATTACTATGCAAATATTGTAAAGATTAAAACTGATATAAATGTTGAGAATTGTAAAGATTAAAATGCAGTTGATTAGATTAATACCACATTTTTTTATATATATAACAGGGAGACCCACAGTATGAACACACCTGCACCAGCATGAATTTCCCCCAGTCTCTGAGAACTGATATCATTGCAAACCTCATTTTCTAAATGTGTGATTTAACATTGCATTTTTCACTGTCGTGATAATGCCTAAATGGATGTCTGCTCAAAGCTCACTGTGGCTGCAGACACAACCCATTTCAAAGCTTTTCATGAAAATCCCTGAGGGGTATTTTATCTATTTAATTTTACACAATATGGCATATACGATTATGAAAGGATCTATTCAAATACAAGGATTTTTGTATTATGAGAATCAAGGATTTAAACCTACTCAAAATGGGGCCGATTCAGTTTTTCAATTAGAAATCAGAATATCAGGCTTTTATTTCCGTTAATGCAGGTTTAGGAACTGATTGGACTCAGATTTACAAATAAGATTTTTATACTCATTCATTACATCCAATATATTGCTCTTATACTGTAGTGAGAAAAACTGATTATTGCTTGCTTAGGACTGCGTTGTGTAAATATCATTGGTATGACAACAGCAAATATGCTATTCACTAGTGATTAGGGCATGATTATTAACTCACCAGAACATCATTTGAACACCTTTCATTTATCATTTATCAAAACACACATTCCTAACTTATACAAAATGCTCTACAATGGGTATTATGTTTGGATATCAATCAAATTATTAAGGCTACAGATTGCGGGTTTGGTTTACTTTGTTACTGTATGTTAGATTGCTGCCTTGACAACAACATAAGTTCAGTTGAGGACTGACCCCTGATGGTTACGCAATATTGCAGACGTCAGTGGTCAAAAGTTTTACGCTGACAAGGAGATTAGAAGGCTTGACCTTATGAAACAACTTCTTTGCCATGCCTGAACTCTGTTGATGTCCAGCGTTATATAACATTATCTCCTGTTTAGTGTACAAGGTTAGAATAAAGTCTTTCCCAGATTTCAAAAACATATTACACAAAACCTATGCTAGGTACAAAAATATGTCTTATTGCTACTTATATATATTTTTTTAAATGTGTAAATTGGTCCATGTTATGAAATAAGATTCATGTTTTTATAAAAGCATGTAAAAAATCTATATTTTTAAATGTGTATTAATAAACTATATTCAATGCATATATTTTTTTTTATATATTATTAATTTTAACTGTTAAATCATAATTATTGATTGGATTTAATCAGGGAAGGACTTCATGGTCACCCTTTATAATTGTTTAATGTTTATACCATTTAATGTGTTCTATACTTCGAATACCTTGTATTCTCTCCTTTGTATCTAATATCCTGAGCCTAGAATGAAAGGTGTGAGAATTTTGATAGCTCAGCAGTGTCCGGCTGGAACATACACTGCATCTGGCATCACCTTTCATTGCAGTGGCCTCTGCAGAGAGCCGAGCCAGGGGTCACTCTGCTGCTTACAGCAAGGTTTATGCACATGGTACAGAAGGTGCTGTTATATTTGAATCTGAAAATTGTTCTCCAAATAAAAAAAAAGTGTTTAGTCACAATAAGTCTTATACACATACACACATCAGACACATAGTACACCATATAAACGTATGCACCAATACATGCAAAAAATATATAAAACCAGATACTTATTAAAGCTGTAATAGCCTAGACTATACACACACACATACACAATTGCCATAAGTATTACTAATAAAGATTAATTTCAATTATTATATACTGTACATGTTGCCATTTGAACAGAATGCTACTGTTTGTATTATACTGTAGAGTCTATAGGCATATATTTTTGCCTTTTTGACATTCTGGGTAGGTTCTAAATAATATACTGATAGAAAAATAAACACCGAAATATTAATATAAACTACACTTAAAAGGGTGCATGTAAAATGTCAGCTCACAGCATGCCACTGGCTTTCTCTCTTCCATTACAGAATTTACAGGAAATTGATTTTTTCCCCCTTAACCAACAATTTGGATGAATAAACTTTTAAAGCTGATATGATTGGTAAAGTGTTCATTTTGTACTTCACTGACCTTTAATGTCATTGCCTGTAACAAATGCCTGGTTGCACAGATTACATATATTGCTGTATAAAGTCCTGCTGTCACTGTTTAGTTATCTACAAATACTCCATACGGGTTACACAAAAAAGAAAGAAAAGAAAAAAGGACAAAGTGTTGCTTACTTCAAAGCACTTTTGTAAGTCGCTTTGGATAAGAGGTAAATGTAAATGTACTCAAGTGAGTGTATGGCAGCATTCTTAAACCAATTTTTAATAGAGGAGATGTCACGTTGTTACGTTCTTTGCAAATATATTTCATTACAACATTCTAAGGCCCTCGTTGGAGCCAATCGCAGGGTGCTCAGGCACAAGGCAGAAGACACCCTAAAGGGGGGAGGTAACCCATCACAGGTCACAGGTGCACACACTCTCTCACACACTACAGCAATTTGGGAACACCAGTTAGCCTCACATGGCTTTGGACTATGGGAAAAACATTAGAGTAATTACAGATAACCAACACGGAACAAGGATAACATGCAAACTCCACACATACAGACCCCCAACCCCGGAAATGTCAGGCATCCATGATAACCTCTAAACATCCATTCCCCCATATGACTATACAAAATCAGTTAAACTGTGTAATTGTGCGACACAATTCATAATATCCAAGAGTACCTGTCAAAATTTGGACACACCTTCTAATGAATGTTTTGTTTTGTTATTGATTTTTTGCATTCCATAACAATACTGGAGATTTTAAACTGAAACATGAAATAACACATATGGAATTATAACAACAACAACAACAACAACAACAACAGTCAGATGCTATTTTAAGATTGGAATGGTTCTTGCAAGAACTGTTTTGTCAAGTGCATTTGCAAAACCCATCAAGCACCAGATGAAACTGGCTCTCATGAAGACCTTCCCAGGAAAGCAAGACTAAAATCTACCTCTGCTGCAGAAGAGAAGTTAATTTAGAGATACCAGCCTCAAAAATCGCCAATTAACAAACATCACATCAGATTAAACCTGTTATGAAGGTTTAACAAAGAATAAGTACCAGATACAGTACATCTTAATATCAACTATTTAAAGGAGATTACTGCATTTCTGCATGTTTTACAAGTTAGAGAATAAAAAATAAAAAATTTGACTGGTAGTGCTTGTTGTTTTGGGGGGTGTTCATGTGAATAATTTTTTTTTTTAAAAGCTCATATGTTTTGTTGTCATGCACCATGTGAGTGCACCATGCACCATGTCATCGTTGTTACATCGGACCCCAGTCTCCCCTCTCACATTAAACATTACTCACTGTGAGGGGACTCTGCTCATAAAGTGAACTGACAGCAATGATAGAAAACGATAAGCAGTATATAATTTATCAATTTATGTTTTTTGTGCGGATTTTCTCTGTCCTCTGGTTGGTTGGTTTCATTGGTTCTTTACTTTACGCGCAGCCGTGGTGACGTAAACAGGCTACTGTACTATTAACCTACCGGGAGGGGACGTGGAGGCTTTAATCTCAGTCTCGCTACAAGCGCAGGACTGAGCGGAGAGGACAGGGGAGGACAAGAGAGGAGAGGAGAGGAGAGGTGGTTATACTGTAAACCAGCTTCACTGATGACGTGCTTTTTAGTAGTGGGGAAATGATTCAAAAGTACGCGCGCATGGGAAAATCCAGGGAAAAGTTTACCCTAATTCTCTGAACTGGACCTCATCATCATCAGCAGCAGCAGCTGCTGCCTTATTATTGTTGCAGTTATTATAATCATCTCCGACAATGAGGCGTCCTGCCGTTTTGCTTATGTGCGTCGTTTCCATCATCTGCGTTACTGTTGAAGCGATGCGCAGCCAGGAGGACAGGGAGACACGCTTTCTGTGCACGGTGATTCCTGTGGATGAAGACCCGAGCTGTCCCGTCCAGACGGAGTTCATTCAGAATATTCAGAGTGAAGGACTGAAGAAGACAGTGATGCAGCTCAGGGAGACTCTTCTCTACCAACAAGAGACAATAACCCTTCAGCTGGGTACCATCAAAGATCTGACATCCAAACTGTCTCAATGTGAGACCACCGCTGATGAGTCCTCATCGTGGAGGAATGGCAAGGAAGACACGATGGATGATGTCCCGAGAGATCCAAATGAAACGCTGGATGCGCTGGGGAAGACCATGCAGAGTCTAAAGGACAGACTTCAAAACCTGGAGGTGAGAGGAACTGCTCCCACAGTTAAGGACGCTTACACACATTACTGTATAATACAGGTGTGATTTGAAATTCCAGATCAATTCATTTGTATTAATATTATAAAATGGCTGCACAGTGGCTTAGTGGTTTGTACTGTCGCCTTGTACCTCCAGGGTCCCGGTTTGATTCCTGCCTAGGGGTCTGTGTGCGTGGGATTTTCAAGTGTTCCCTGTGCTTGGTGGGTTTCCTCCGGGTACTCCAGTTTCCTCCCACAGTCTAAAGACAAGCAGATTAGGCTGATTGGTGTTACCAAATTACTCATAGTGTGTGAATGAGTGTGTGAATGATGACCGGAGGTCCTACCGTCATAAAATGGGAAGATGTACAATGAAAATCACTATTGGCCTCCACAGTCCTTAGTTGGACTACAGAGGTTTCTGGATGGATGGATGGATGGATGGAATATTATAAAATTTTGCCTTGTTTACAATGACATATGTGTGTAACAGTATAAGCTTATTTATGTCCAATTTAATAATGTCAGTTATATATCATACAAGTCTAGCTGTTTTAAGAAAGGCTGTCCGACAACACTGGAGGTTTTAATTTTGGTTAATTAAGTGTAGGAGGTGAGGATTTACAGGGATTATCCCCAACCTAATTCTATCTATATCTCTTATCCTGTGCAAACACTCACACCACTATAATTAGTGAATAATGACAATTAATTATCAGTCCTACTCTACAGATGAAATGTGAAGAACAAAGTGAAGAAAGTAATTGTACCTTTTTAATAGAATCTGTCGGGCTAAATGATTGCCTGATCTATATATAATATATAATAAGATTGATAACATAAGTGATGAACTGAATTTTATTTCATTTTAAATAAAGACATAGCACAGATACACATGATCACATGTTTTTATGGTTGTTTTTCGGGTGTTTCTATGACCACAAAATAATAAGATGCTTATTTTGAGAGTTCTGCATTTTTGCAACATCACTCCGACATTCCGGTCAAATTTACACATCATCACAAGTAATGATAACTTTCGTTCCAATTGACATATTTGAAAACATAAATGGACAGTTTGATGTCTGAAGCCTCCCCATTAACACACTATGGCAAGGCTCTCATATTAGCATATATATTTTTGTAATTGTCGTTGAGGTATGCTGTGTTGCCAGATGAGGGTTAAATTGATCTCTGATCTCAGATTTGTAACATTTTCTGTAAATGATTTTTTTTCTGTAGCAACAGCAGATGCGAGCCAGCCTCTCTGGAGCTCCATTTCCCAGTGAGTTACGAGAACTGCTGCAACGTAGGCTGGGAGATCTAGAGAGCCAGCTCCTAAGCAAAGTCAATGAGTTGGAGGAAGAGAAATCACAGCTGTATAACGAGACATCTGTTCATCGTCAGCAAACAGAAAACACCCTGAACACCCTTATTAACCGAATCTCTGACCTAGAGAAAGGTATTCACGACTATTTATACTTGTTCAGGTCTATTGCATCACTGTTGTGATTTTTTATTGTTTCAGTCATAAAGGCGTATTTGACAGAAAATTAAAAGTCTATGGCACTGGAAGGGTTAAAGCATATTTTGCTGTTATAGAGAAAACTATGATTCCCACCAGAGGTGTCCTATTACTAATTCACACTCTCTGCCAGCAGGTACAGGATTCAAGTCCCCTGAGGATTTTAAACTCTCCCTACCCCTGCGCACAAACTACCTTTTTGGCAGAGTGAAAAAGAGCCTGCCAGAAATGTATGCGTTTACTGTGTGCATGTGGCTCAAGTCCAGTGCCAGCCCTGGCATTGGGACCCCTTTTTCTTATGGTGTCCCTGGGCAGGCAAATGAGATTGTACTGATTGAATGGGGCAACAATCCAATAGAGCTACTCATCAATGACAAGGTAAATATCATTCTTTTTCAGGCTATATCCATCAGAGCATTTCAGTCTTCTTAAGCTAAAAACATCATATGCTGCTAAATATTTAAAGAATACATATAGCTGAAAATAATATTTACATAATAACCTTTAAATTGGGTGCAGTCATTGTTCACATTCACACAGTTGTGTGCTTTCTTCCCCCTCCAACCCTATGGAGGTGGCACAGTTACCTCTGTCTGTGAATGATGGAAGATGGCACCATATCTGCATTACATGGACTACAAGAGATGGTTTGTGGGAGACTTACCAGGATGGTCAGAAACTAGGATCAGGGGAGAACCTGGCCCCATGGCACCCCATTAAACCTGATGGAGTCCTCATTCTGGGCCAGGAACAGGTGAGAATAGTGGCAACCATGTATTTTCATTTTGATAATGTGAAAACCATGCTACTGTGTAAGAAGGGTGATAAAATACATAACATTTAATATAGATTTTGATTTGTTACACTGAACCTGGAGTTTGTGTTCATAGCAAAAAAGGACTGGAAAACAAGAGAAAGTGGTTACTGGTAGTTTAAGAATCATGGATTTTCACTAAGATATTTCACCCTGCCTTCGCCAGGAGTTCCACATTAGGGATTTGAACCCTATTTTCTTCTGTCTTATTAAGGAGCTGCACCCAATCAGGAATAACTAACAACTATGTATTGCCACTCACATCTTTTTACTTTTTCAACTGCTGCTCGTGCACAGTTAGGGAATAGTATACCTTGATAGAGGGCACTATCCACCCACTTCGGCCTAAATAAGCTATGCACGTATGCACGTGATTGGCTAGTGTTTCTATGATTGATTTGGCAGTGCGAGTATGCCTCCCCAATGAGAATGCATTGTCAATCTGCTCTCTAGGATCTTGGCTACAGAATCGAACTCACAATCTCTGGATGACACATTCTGTCTCACGTGTCATAGAAATGGTGCTTTTAATATAATGATAACCATATCGGTGTAATTCAATAACTGTTTTTCATTTGAACCCTACAGAACTCACAATCAGTCCTGAAATAAAGAGGGACGTCAACAAACCAATCCTAAGAATATTCATTTAGTCATCTTCAGTAACCACTTTATTCTGGGAAAGGTTTGCGTTGGACCCAAGTCTATCTCAAGAACATTTTGCATGAGTCATGATTTGGGAATACACCTTGGATGAAGCATCATTGCACATTCAGAGACTAATGCATCTCTCATGAACTTTAGCGTAGCTAATCCACCTCCGTGTCTTTGGGAGGTGGCACAAAACTGGAGGAAGCCCACACAGACATGGGGAGAACATGTAAAACTTCACACAGACAGTAACCTGAGCTCAGGATGCAACTGGGGACTGTGGAGCTGTGAGGCAGCTATGCTACCTGCTGCACCACTGTGCCACCTTTCGGGAATATAAAGGCGTTCTCCATGGAGCAATGAAACAAAGTCTCGCCAAATGTAGAGATTACAGGAAGGGACTCAGTGCTTTTAAACTCTCCAGGGCAGATGTTACAAAATATACATTTTGGGATAGGGGTGCAGAGCCAATAAAGCCTGTGTTTTGTGGAAAAATCACACTTCTTTAAAAAGTGTGCTCGAAAAAAAAGTTGAATTAAAATTAAATAAAACATAACATGGAACATGGAGTGTAGTCTAGTTCTCAAATTATCTTTAGACCTAAGGCATTTAGAGTAGTGTCATCATGAAGTTGCAGTTCAGCTCAGAGAAATTACATCTAATAATTAAAAAAATTACACAGTACTTCTACCTCAACTTCTAACATAAACTCACCAAGCACTTTAATAGTAACACCTAGCACCTAATCATTCACATAGTTATCTATTTAGCCAATTATGTCCCAACAGTAAAATGCATAAAATTATGTACATATGGGTTAGCATCGTTGGGTAGTATCCATATTAACAATCAGAATGGGGGGAAAATGTGATTTTGACCATGGCATGATTGTTGATAAGGTACTCTATCTATCTATCTATCTATGTACTATACAAAGGGTTGCAAATGACACCCCTTTGTTTAGTATCAGGTGCATATGTTGTAATGTATTTTTTCATATAGTATTGTGCTTTCATTTAACCCCTTCCAGTATTTCCTTATTTAAAAAAGGAATAATTACAGCTCTGGTGTATTAATGTGTTTTGTTGTTTATGGGCTCTGCAGGACGTGGTTGGGGGCCGCTTTGATGCCACGCAGGCCTTTGTCGGTGAGCTGAGTCACTTCAACATGTGGGACCGGGTTCTCCGACATGTGGACATCAGCACCATGGCAAACTGTTCCTCATACGTGCCTGGGAATGTGGTGGCCTGGTCTGACAGCAACATCGAGGTGTTTGGTGGTGCATCTAAAGGGCCACTTGAGTTATGTGAAGATCGACTTTTTGACAATTAAATCCTCAGATCCGTCTCCTTGTGCTTTGTGATTCTGTTGCATAATGCAGTATGTATTTTGTCTTTTTTTTGTATTTTATGTTACAGCATATGTATGCCGGCTTTGCTAGAATAAATATTAAAACTGTGTCATTTATGTGAGTTCCCTAGTTAATTAGTGTGGATTTGTTTGTGACTTGTATGTTACTGGTTTACTAGCAGACCTGTATTAGGATTATGTTTCTGTCATGGATGTAGAGATGTTACACAAGGGAAGATTTAACTTTAACTAGTTATTTCATTAATTCAGTTCATTATTATTATTTTTTTTTTAGGACATACATTGCATGGCCACAAAAAAGTCATACATTGGTACATTTGACTTTTGTCACACTGTGGCCAGTTCATGTGTGAAAATTATTCCTCATGCTCCCAGAACCACTCCCAGAACAACAATTTGAGTCATAGTATATGCCTGTGCTATAAGGGAAGATTACCTGGTCATTCGGTACATTCAGGTCATCAACTGACTTTATTACCACATAATGTTACTGAGTCTAAACCTGACCAAGTGAAGCAATCACAGATCATAACACTGCCTCCAGAGGCCTGACCAGTGTGAACTATGCATGGTTGGTGCATCGCTTCATGCACTTTCTCTCTTACCCTGACACTCCCATCGCTCTGAAATAGGGTCAGTTTGGACTATTCAGACCACATGACCTTTTTTCCCATTGCTTCAAAGTCTAATCTTTATACTTCCTACCAAATTGTAGCCGTTTATCTGATTAGTCTCACTAACAAGTGGTTTATGTAAGGTCACACAGCTCTTTAGTCCCATTTCTGTGAGTTGTCATCACTTTGTGTGTGGATGAAAAAGTTCTTACTTTTACCATTTAAAATAGCTATGGTTTTTACTGTTGAGTACTGATTACTGATGCAACTTTACAAAGTGTTTAAGTGATCCAGATTCATGCCTTTTTTTACGACCACATTTCTTCCTCAAAGTTAATAATTCAGCACTGTGCTTCCAGGTGTTGATAATGTGTTGAGGGGTTCTTAACCCAGTTGCAGTAATTTCAAATATCCATAGTTATTTTTTTTGCTTGATGCAGCCCAAGAATTTGATCCTTCCAAAATGGCAAGGCTTGGTATTAATTTATTTATTTTTACATGTTTAATAAATCCATGGTGGCTTGGCTGTTAGCATTGCCACCTTGAACCTGTATGTTTAGGGTATGAATCTGACCTCCGGTCTGTCTGTGTGTAGGTTGCATGTTGCACTGTCCTAAGACATGCAATGTACCATTTCTGAATTACCACAGTGCTTTAATGGGTGAGTGAGTGTGTGTGCACTTGTACAGTTGTGGCCAAAAGTTTGAGAATTACATAAATATTGGAAATTGGAAAAGTTGCTGCTTAAGTTTTTATAATAGCAATTTGCATATCCTCCAGAATGTTATGAAGAGTGATCAGATGAATTGCATGGTCCTTCTTTGCCATGAAAATTAACTTAATCCCAAAAAAACCTTTCCACTGCATTTCATTGCTGTCATTAAAGGACC
>JAQMYJ010000006.1:10325117-10340352 GCA_030014305.1 Clarias laeviceps | reverse complement strand
GCCATCTCCACATCATTGCATTCAGTTTTTATTCACAATTTGTTTAATGTCCCAACTTTTTTGGAATCCGGTTTGTATAATAAATATTCATATTGATGTATATGATAATATTACTCATATTATTTTAATATAATATACATTATACTATTTTCTTTTTCCTGAAGTGTGTAAAAAATTTTGGTGGAATCTGTATTTTTTAAGAAATTCACAAATTACTATCATAAATCAGCACAGCCAAATTAATTTACTATAGTTCCACACATTTTGGTGACATATTTTATATGTCGATAGTAGTGCATCCAAAAATGAATGTGTGTTTAAAATCTTGTGCTTTATGTTCAGGTTTGCCTCTGGGCTTTTGTGTTCATACACTGATCAATTGTTCTTTTGCATTATATGAAAAGCCTTTGTTATGAGTTTGTGCCAATGCCAAAATGAAACAATACTATATGAACATTTGTGAAAAATAAAAAAAAAATCCTAACGCTGTACTTCCATATCTGCAAAATTTATAGTTGATTTGAATCAAAACATAGTTTTTTCTGACCCAATTGAGTTTGCATTTTTCTTTGCACAGTAGCTAACTTGTATTTGCCATATTGCTTTATAATGGCTCATGCATTTGTCTAGTTAACTGAAAAGTGCCATTGAATACATGCACACTGCTAGAGTGTGCAGGAATCAGTCCAAAGACACAGGTGGCTTTCCAAGCATTAGCTGGCCTTAAAGCAATAGGACCTGCCCAGTGCCAAAGCTCATGTTTCTGAAACACAGCTGAATTGACTGGGCCTATACTATATTTACACCATGATACACCATTGTAATTACAACTCCAAATACAGTTAAAGTACTTAATTAAGTAGTTTTAAAAACATACATAAAAAGCTACACTTGCAGACGAATGACACTGAAGATACTGTAGAAGACTTTGTTGAAACTGTCAAGATTTATGACATGAGAGTAAAGATGATTTAATTATGTGGAAGTCATGACTTTGATCCTGAACATCCATCTACTTTTCATACCGCTTATCCTGGGAACTCTCTAGATGATGTACCAACTCATCGCAGAGCACAGGCTTACACACCCAGTCATACACTGTGAGCAATTTGGAAACACCATTCAACCTGCAGTGCATTTCTTTGGACTGTGGGAGGAAACGCACCAATTACAGGAGAACCTGCAAACTCCACACACACAGACTGAAGATCGAGATTTGATCCCCTGACCATGGAGGTGTGAGGCGACAGTGCTAGCAGGAAGACATCAAACTTTTTGCACAACACCTGAAAAAATAGTGTGTAGTAATACGAACATATTTGTCTGCTAATATTATGTTCAAATATAAAAAAAACACTGAAAAGCCATCAAATTTATACACAAATACAGTACATTCATAACAGGTACAAAAAAATTATATCTCGTCAAACTTACGCTTGTAAAGGCATTGAGGCATGGCCATTAGCAAAACTGAGAAACAAAGCAAAAGGACACACACACACACACACATACTGACTACACAGAGGCATAGATGGACAAAATGAAGCCTCTTTATGCTTTTTTTCTGGTACTTAATGTGATTATAAATGAAATTTCATGCATTAGAAAAAGCATGTTCCATGTGTGAGACAGACTAATTGAAGGCAGCATGACTAGCACTTTTTTATGTACCATCATCATCAGGTCTGATGAATCAGAAGCTCAGTTTCTTTTTCCAAATGAGAGATGGTTGCAAATGGAAGCCTTTCTGCAGTGAATGTTAAAATTCAATGCCTGCAAATAAAAGATAATTTATGGCTGCTCACTAAAAGCATGAAATGGAAAATAATTTTTTCTTTTCTTTTTTTTCCACTTATGGATCATGTTAACTTGTTAATTTAATTTGGTGTAGTTCACCCTCTAGTGGACAAAACTCTTTCCTGTAATTTTTTAGCTGTCTAGCACAAAAGGTTGGAGTTAAAATTAAATTAAGCATAATGCATAAGTGCAGATGCCAGCATTAATTTGGAAGAATTTACACCCAAATTGGGTGAACTGTGTTGAAATTACAGCACTTAAACTTAAAAAGTTTCTGCATTATAAAAGACCAAAAGTAATTGGACAGCTGGGCATTTTAATCTGCTGATATAAAAGTCTAGCGCTGTCTCAGTCTGGGAAGTAAAACAAACCCATCAGAGAGACGAATACAGTATTAGGTGTGGCCCAATCAACTATTTGGTACAAGGGGGTATCAAAAAGTTGCAAGATTCGCGTGCCACGGATCCGGTCACTTTTGCCGTAGAAGTTAATGGGCTCTTCTACTGCGAAGACTGTTGCTTCATCTCTGGGTCGTGGCCAAACACCAAGTCTTGTCATCTACAGCACGCTGTGTGAGTTCAATGTGATGTTCTTTCTTCTCCTTGGTCAGCAGCCTGGGAACGAACTTGGCAGCAGCATGGTGCATGTTCAAATGTGAAGATTGCCTAGACTGTTCCGTATGTCATGCCAACAATTGCAGCAATGTTGTGGATTGTTCTCTGACGATTATCATGAGAATGGTTTAGACATTTTGGTGGGTTGAGCTTGTTGAATGTCTTCCTGACCTCAAATCATCCTCCAGTGATGTTCTTTTACTCTTGAAGCACGCATCCCACTCAAAACACCTGGAACGACTCATTGCAGCATTACTTGTAAACTTTTACTCAGTTTCACACAGAATTTCACATTCGCTCTTTCTTCTAACTTCCTATCTATGATGAAATAGCAGACATGGTAATACATGTGATCAGAATAACACCAGTTGCACAGCTCCTGATGTACATAGGACATTGTCTTTTGGCACACTGACTTGAAGGTCGCTGACTGTACATGAATGGGTTCTCATGTATTTATTGATGATGTGACTGCAGGATGAACACTAAAGGCAATATAGGGTTATATTGCTTGCTTATTTGGCTTGAGAGGTATTTTAATTGATGAAAGCAAACTGAAGGTAAAAATTCCACAAGTACAAGCAGGAACATAAAGCCAGCAGCAGTAAAGACCTGCAGTGGCTTCACCATTTACTAGTGTAAAGTGTTCTCACTGCCACGATCGGGAGTCAAGGCCTGGTCAGTGCATCAGCTAAGTTGTAGGGAAAAAGAACTAGCGACAGCAATATAAAAATCTCAAAAATGTATTTTGGTTTAGAGATAAAAACTACATGTTGATTTGAAATTCTGTGTGCAACTTTGTAGTGGGAAATTCCTTCACCTTTATCAAAAAGTCATGTAGTCCACAATGGTCCAATGTCATATTATCAAAGTAATTTAACTTTAATTCATTCATCTTCTATACTTCTTATCCTGTGAACAGGGTCATGGGCCCTAGAGCCTTTGCAAGGAGACTTAGGGCACGAGGCTGAGTACACCCTGGACAGGATGCCAATCCATCGCAGGGCACAAACACACACTACGTGAAATTTGGGAACACCAATTAACCTAATGTGCATGTCTTTGGACTGTGGGAGGAAACCAGAGTACTTGGAGGAAACCAACCAAGTACAGGGAGAACATGCAAACTCCACAAACTGGCCATATGTGGGAATCGAACCCTCAACCTTGATGATGCCAAGCTACAGTGCTAGCCCACAGTGCCCACAATGTTGCCAAATTAACATTGCCACAGTGTTTTAACAACCAAAAGTTCCTGCTGAGAGTGTTCATTTGAACATATTAGTATTCACATTGTTTTAGGTATTTAGTTGTGCTGCATACTTTAAAGCTTTATGTTGGGGCTGTTCTGCTCAGACAGTGATGAAGATGACTGGGTTAATCGGAGAGACACACAGCTGAGATGAAGAGAATCATTATGACACAGGTTTACTATGACACAGGATTAATTAATGAATATAGAATTAAGCCTAACAATCAGATCAAGAAGATGGTGTGTAACAGGAGATATTTTGTGAGGCCTATAGTTCTGGGACAATTTGTTCGTTATGTTATTTACAGAAGTCGACTAGTTTATGGTGAGTCACGATCGACTCATAGATCACCCACACATTTTAATTTTCATCATTCCCAAACAAGAGATATTTATAAGTGAAGAAAGCTGTGCCCTGGGAAATTTAATCACTGACAGCTAATTAAGCTGCTCTTTAAGTTGGATTGTAAGGTTTAAGAGAATTATTCAAACGGCTGCACCAAGCTCAGGGGCATCCTGCAAGAAGCCAGGGAGATGATCTCTGGAAAGACTAAGACTGTTGTAATGTAGAAAGTGTGTGCAGCAGTTATTATACACCTGCTGAAAAAGTTTAGACAGAAATATTTTTACATTACGTTGTCTTTTTTATTTTAAATATCCTTTCATTTTTACGACTAGTTATTAATAAGCCTCATGTTAATTGTTACTCAAACTCTAGAGGAATCTAGAGGAAAGTAAATTAATTGTTTATATTACCATACCATATATAAACTATAAATATAACATATATAAACTGTACTATATATAAAATGTTTTAATATTTGCAGTCTGCTGTAGAGACTGAAGATTACAGAGTCAAATGGTTACACTAGAGTCTGCATTACCTTTGTTTGTAAATTTCAATTTCCTTTTACATCGACCCTTTTTTTTAATAAAAGTAGCCTATATGAGTTATGCTGCTACGTGCAATATATCTCAGGCTTGCTCCTTGTAAAATGTTGTGTTTACTAGTACACAAAATTCTGGGAAACAGCTTTGAGCAAATGTAATTTGGCAACACGCTTCAGATCACAACTGAACAAAGTTGTGATCTGAAGCGTGTTGCCAAATTACATTTGCTCCTTGATCAAAGTAATGACAGCATCGATCTTCACTGCAGCATCAAGGTCAAAAGTACCTAAAAAGCTGTTTCTAATTCAGGTAGGTGACTTTGACCACTGAGATAATTAGCAATAACGGTGCAATAAAACAGTGACTGCGGGAGCACTATTAAAAACACAGTAGTGATATGGAAGCATTTAAGAGCTCCTGTACTTAACAACAACACCACACACCACCACCATGCCAGGGTTATCAATGTCCATTACTCAGATAATATCTGCTCAGTGCTCATCCTGTGAAAAAGTGATTAGATTGCTGTAAAACTGCATTGTAACAATATCCATCATAAATTCAATCAAATTAAACTGCACTTGCGGTGGTTCTTGTTCATTCATGGCAAAAAGGGCCAAAGTAAAACGACACTGATGTTAAGAAAATGTTAAGAAACTGGCTATGACACAGTATCTCCCAAAAAGATTATCATTTTTTAATCCAAAACACATGAATATGTCCACTAACACCAATAACTAACTGTACGACCCACACTGTAAAGAACAAGGTCTAAGGATCAGAAAGGCCAAGAATATCTGGTTCAGTATGTATTGCCTCACACATTAAAAGAAAATATCAACAGGATGCACACAAGGTCTTGGATATGATCTCACATCAGTGCAATCTCTGTACATCAGTTACATTAAAAAAAAATTAGTCAAAAAATATTCTCCTCCCGCACCACACACTTCATATTTCAGCCTCTTCCTCTTCCAGATTCTTTTTTATTTTCATATAGCATTTCTAACAATAGATGGTGCCACAACATCTCTTTACAGAAAATATATAGAGATATACATAGATACAGTAATACAGTAATATATAGGAAAATAAATAGATAAAATCCCAAATGAGCAAACTGACCATGTTGCAAATCCCTTGTCCTTGAACTGCTCTACAGACGTTTTCCACAGACTATATTTTGCAACTCTGTTTAATCTGCACAACCAATTCTGTTGCAAATCTTCTTGTATCAGTTCTGCTGCTTGTTTTAGTCCAGCTATTTAACGGCAACATTTGCACATAGGGCAGCAGTGTAGTGGTTTGCACGGTGGCCTCGCACCTCCAAGTTCTGGGTTTGATTCCTGCCTCAGGTCTGTGCATGGAATTTGCATGGTCGCCCCATACAGTACTTGGTGGGTTTACTTTGGGTGTTCCGGTTTCCTCCAACAGTCCAAAGTCATGAAGGTAATTAGTGTTCCCAGATTGCCAGTAGTGTGTGTGCCCTGCGATGAATTGACACCTCATCCAGGGTGTACCCAGCCTTGTTCCCCCACTAGACAAAATTATTTGGTAAAAAATAAAAATACAAGCAATGTTATAATAATAATAATAATAATAATAACTGTTTGTGTGATTGTGCACGTGTGCGCGTCCGTGTGTGATATGATAATATGATCACTCACTACCCCTGATTTGGCGGCAGGTTTTGCTGGTGTTGTGTACTATGCTGCTAGTGTGCAGCTCTCCCAGTGCTCTCCCAGTAGGCGGGGCAGTTTGTCGGGGTATGGGAGGCAGTTAATGTTGGGGACGATCTGATTGAAATTGTTTTATACATTTACTTATTATTACTGTACTACTTTTTATACTATTTTTTCAGATTTAGCTCTGCGCTTTGGAAAAACTAATCTAATTAATTTTTATGACCATGAGATGGCGACAAATACAAACGAATACCACTAATTACTTGCGACTTTAATGGTGATTTACAGCGTACATTTTAGCTTGTTTTGAATTTTATTGATTATAATCATGTATTTCCGTCGTTGTCTTTGATCAAATGTCTTGCAACATGACTGCAACATATTTAATTAGGCAATGGATTATGTAAACAGAATATTAATCAGGGTTTAAATTTAAAGTGAATAAACGGAAATGAAATTAGATGGCTATAATAAGTCGAGAGAGCAGGAGGACCCTGGGGGGAGGGGGTAAAAGTTGACCCGAAGAACGGGTTTGGCTGGGGGACCAATGCATTAAATGGTCAGTTACAAAACAAGTCGTGACGTTAAAAAGGACATGAAGTAGCCGCCTATCTGCGCGAGCTGCCTAATGCTTCAGTTCATTCATCAGGCGAACCGGCGGATGACGTCACGGACCCTACCTCTTCACAGGCGACCTGTGACACACCGCGCTCGCGCTCAGTCTTCTCCTGGCATCTGTGCGCGCGCGTGCGAACGAGGAGGAAAAGCTCGTGTTAAGAGGCGACTCTGTACACACACACACACGCGCGTTCTATTTTCCACCTGAAGGAACTCGTTAAGCTTCCTCTGGAATCGCGGACTTCTGGAAGAGAATTTGCTGGAAAGTTCGAGCGAAGTGAATTGCTTCTTCTTCTTGTTTTTTTCTCTCTCCCAGTTACTTCCCACCGCCACCAGTGTTTGAAACGAATTGGTGGCCAAAATGTCTCGAGACCCGGACGACGTGAACAGGCTGACTGAAAGCACGTACAAGGTGAATATTAATGGGAATTGTGTGTGTGTGTGTGTGTGTGGCGGGGGGAACGAGGAGAAATTCTTGTCTTTTGAAGAATTTTGGAAAAGTTTGTTGCGTGTTTTTGTTGAATATTGCCTTCCTGGTTGACATGAGAATCAGGGGTAACCTTATTCAATTAATAGTTAATTAATTAATTTGTCTCAACTCCGTCCCTGTCTCTCTTTCAAGGAAACAAACAATTTAGAAAAAAAATTGTCTCGTACTTCATATTAATGTTTCTTGTTTTTGCTTACCTCTCAGTTGTAATTTTAAGTTTTCAGTTTTGTTCCTCTTTCAGTTAGGTTTCTGGAGTTGTGTAAGGAAACCAGTTTGATCTCTTGTGTATGAGTGTGTGTATTGCATACCTGTGCTCTCATTGTTTTTGTCATGGGTGTGTGCCTCGGGAACTGAAAATGCAACTTGTGGGTTCATTACCTGAATCACATGACTTTGTTCTTTGAAAAGGGAATATCCAAGGATAAAGACTTATTAATGATGAAACATAATGTATGATGCTATATTTAGAGTAGAACATATTGTCAGTGGTTTGAGGTTTTAGTTGTAAAGACTCGATGAACAGCACCAGAACACCACCCGAAATGGGGACTCTGAGAACACACCTTCTCAGCAGGCTAGACATGCATATAGTCAATTCCTCTCCCCCAAACACACACAACCCACACACGTATATTCACTGACACAAACATACAACAAATGTATTTCAAAATGTAATTTATTTTAGCACATAATCTGGTTGCTTTAAGATTTAGCAGTCTTTTTTTGTATGTGAGTGTGTCTGGGTTGTGTGACATCAGTGTATGCACCATCTAATAACCAGAGACCAAGTACATGTAAGAAAATAAATTTGAGTGAATGTAGAGGAAGCTCTTATCACAAAAAAAAACAGAGCAGAGTGAAAAACTGTACAAAATATAAACATTTCTAATCAGCTGCAAGGGCTAGCTCAATAGTTAAGGTATTGGCCTACGGTTTGGAAGGTCACTGGTTTAAACCCCAGCATGACCAATTTCCCCCTGTTGGGCCCTTGAGCAAGGCCCTTAATCCTCAGCTTAAAAGTGTACTGAAATAAGTGTGAGTCACTCCGGATAAAGGCGTCTCCCAAATGCTGTAAATGTAATGTACACACCTTGAAGTTCATCTTTAACCATATATTTATTTAGACTGCGCTTTTCACTGGACTACTGAATCATCCCGGGTTTGTTGGGAAACGGTTGTGTTAATGTGGTTTAACAATGTTTCTTAAATATGTAAAGTTTGATTGAAAAGTTTAAACCATGTGAAGCACGAGTACATTGGTCAGTGTAATATTTCTGCATTTGTTGATTTACAAATGTATTCTTAATGCATTCTGTGAAAAAACAAAAAACAAAACGCAAGTACTAATTAGCATTCGAGGCCGAACAGGATCCACTTGGCACACAATAAAACATTTGGTGATTGTTTAAATGACCCATATCAGTGTGTGTTATCAGTATTGTAAAAGACAACGTTGTTATTGCTATAAACAAACAGAATAAAATTGCCAACAAAACAAGCACTTCACTGACAACAAATAAGGTATTTTTAAACATGAAGCGCACATATGTTTTGTTATCAGTTCCATCACTCATTAAATGCTAAAGGTTCTGCATGTCTTTGATGTAAATTATTTTTTTTTTTGCCCTGTTGTCTTACAGAATGTGATGGAGCAGTTCAACCCAGGACTTCGCAACCTTGTAAACCTGGGGAAGAACTATGAGAAGTCGGTAACAGGTAAAAATCCCCATGGACATGCACAAAATCAAGCCTATAAAAGCACTGAGTTGTGCTAATGTTTGTGCATATAGACCTGAGCATCAGTAAATGTGCAGTTCCCTCTTACAGCGATGACGCTTGCTGGAAAGACGTATTTTGATGCCGTGTCAAAGATCGGAGAGAATGCTGCTATATCACCAGTCTCCAGAGAGTTGGGTGAGTGAGTGAGCAAGCGAGCATCTGTAGGCCAGGGATGCTGATGAAGAGGTCGATCATGTCCTAATGTAGATGATTCACTGCTGCTGGTTTAGAATATTGGTATCAGAATATTTAGTACAGATTGTCCTTGCTGTTTGTTGGCAGTGACTAAGCAGCTACATTCATTTGTGTGTGTGGGGGGGAAAGGGCAGGTCTTTCAGCGCTAGCCTGCATTATTTATTTATTTTAAATATGTATTTTAATAATTGCATTTCATCTCCATATTCCACTGATGTGTAAATGCAAGATACAACTGTGGTTCACTCCATGTTGTTCAAGTTTTTTTTTCCCTTTTGGTCAGATCTCTATACCAGCCTTTAGATAATAAATGTTCAGATTTTGATTCATGGACACCTGCAGAATGTCTGAGTTCTAGTGTGATTTTTATTTTTTTATTCCCCCCCCCCCCCTTTCCTCCAACCCCAAGGACCGTGTTCAGTCCTGAAGTCCCTTTCAGACAGCTCCAACAACTCCCAGACAGTGTGAATCCTCTCAAGTGTTGAGCAAAGTGCAGCAGCAGCAACCATTGCCCTCTGAGAGCCTGACCACCCTTCACTTCCACCTCTTTAGTCTCCCTGTTCGATATCATCCTCCATCTGCTTCAGACCGATCTGATCTCCCTCGTGACGCATCCCTTTTTTATCTGAAAACAGTTACATTATTTATTTTATGCAGTGATTAATAAATGATTTCAGCTGGACTGTGATGATGTTAAAAGACTATTAGCTTTATCTCTTAATATAAATCTTTACACATAATTCTGCTTTAAGCTTTGTAGCATTTAGGTTGCCGATACCGAAGTTAAAATGCACTTTTTGGAAAGTAGAAATGGACTTGAGAATCGCATTTTCTCTCTCTCTCTCTCTTTGAGTATGTCATGCTGCCGCATGTAATTCTCTCATTACTTTCACCACTCTTGTTTTTTGCAAAAAGGCACTGCATGATTAATTGCCATTGTGGCAGTTCATTACTGCAGTTCCAGAAATGTAGAGGTCTGTAAGAGCTGCTGAAACATTTCAGCTGGACTGGAATGTGACAAATGCTACAGAAATAACTCAGTGGATTGGGTTCTCTGAGTAGCTAGAGACATGAAATTGAGATAAGCGTGTAGTTGGTTCCCAAAGCACATTTCTAACCTCTGATTTAGGGTTTATTTAGAGAAGGCAAGAATTAGCATGGTTAGATCATTTCTCTGCTCTAACATGGCTACTTCACCTTGTAATCAGGTGTCTGTCAATATCCATTAAAACAGATGGATACTTTTTTTTTTTTTTTTTTTTGTACTGGTTTTGTGCCAGAGTTTGAGCATTTGATTCAGTTTTTTCTTGTGTGTGTGTTTTTTCAAGTGTGTGTAGAACACTTACTTGAACACAGGTTCCAATTAAGTTGAACTGACTCAATCCTACACTTCGCTGTTTAAACTTCCACAACGCTAATGGTCTTTTAGCAGTCTTTTGCAATGTCACTGAGCAGCACTTTTGCTTAAGATATTAAATAGGTGTCAGTTTTATGGCTAATATTAGGAAGTAGCTTGTTATTTAAGGGAAATGTAATTGCTAAGATCTTGGAGACAGCATAAAGGGCCTCTGTTCACAAAAGACTCGTTAATATCTTTTATTTTTATACATTTTAACACAAAGTTGTAGTGTTGTCATCTGGGTTTGATGGGTTTTCAGTAAGAGTGTTAACTTGTACCAATTAGGTTTGAAGTGGCTAAGTAATGTTGTTATTTTGAGTCTTGGGATCGTGTCTCGGAACATCCTGATTTCACAGAGTCTGGAACGTCACATGATGATGATTTTCCACAACAAGGCAGTTTAAGCTTCCAAGCAAACAAGTTCCCTCTACTACTGAGATCTGCAGTAGATATAGGACGGACGTCATTAGAGAGAGGGTGTGTCACTTATTTTAAATAGCACTGTGTTTGTTCAGCCTAGGGGTTCTCCTTATGTATCAGGTTTCAAAGAATGAGTTCAAAGATGCATTAATTCTTCTTTTCAGATGTACAGCGTTCTTGTTTAGCAATGAAAATTAAAAAAGGTAGACAATTTGTTTACTTAAATGTGAGAAAAACCACATGCATAGTTCATGATTCCATTGTTTCTGGAGAGCTGGAAATGAACTTATGATTGCCAGAAACATTTTTTTCTTGTCTCATTAATTTTTGCATGGGAACTTTGTGGAATATGTGTGGAATTTACAGTTAAATACTTTTGTTGTTTTTTTTTTTTTTTTCAGTCACTGGGATCTGGCACAAATTTTATGTACAGAACCTGTACCAGAGTGATGTGTGGAGGAGGAATGGATTAAAAGGAGAAAAATCACTTTTATGATTTAAAGCTTAGCACCTTGTGTGTAGTATGTATTGTATGTATATATGTATGTAGGGACTTTTCTTATAGAAGGTCACAATAGGGGGAAAATCCAGTTGGCTTGTTTAAACAAAAGTTGATAAAGCAGAGGGTATGATTTTAGTTTGTACACAGATGAGTTTGTAAGTATCACGATTTTATAAATATCCTGATTTGTTATGACATTTTAATAAATTTAACCTTTAAAATAACTCAAATGTTTTAGACCTCAGCTTTGTTCAACAGCTTCAAACCGAATGACCGGTGCATCTCTTTCATAAATTAAAAATATATATATTTTTGGAGTCAGTGTGGCGATTTATGAATCACCACACACAAGAATCGTGATTCATAGTTGAATAGATTTATTTTTTTCCCCTCTCCCATCTCTAGTAATATTCATATAGTTGGGAATTTTTTAAGAGTGATGCTGCACCTGCAGTAGCTGATGTCCGAATATTGAAAGAAGCTGATAATGATAATTCAATTCAATTTTATTTTATTTTGTATAGCGCTTTTAACAATTGTCATTGTCGCAAAGCAGCTTTACACAATCAAAAGAAATGATTTAAGTTTGTATAGAATGTGAATTTGTATGAATCAAAATGGTCAGATAGTCCCTGATGAGCAAGCCGAGGGCGACATTGGCAAGGAAAAACTCCCTGAGATGGCAATAGGAAGAAATCTTGAGAGGAACCAGACTCAACAGGGAACCCATCCACATTTTGGTGATAACAGATAACAGGAATTGATCTGCATTCATTCTGTGTGTTAGGTGGCAGGCAGTTCAGTATAACAGTTGATATTAATTGATGTTAATATGGAGTCCAGGTAGTTATTGAAGGCTCAGGTAGACTTGTAGGAAATTCCAGTCCTAAACTATCGAGCAAGTCAAGTCCTCAGAGAAACAGCTGTCAACCTCAGTCGAGGCCAGAACCGTCTTCAAGGTAGAATAAATAATAAGTAAATATATAATAATGTTTCATCAGTCCCAAAATCTCACATATTTTCTATTTTGCATTGGCCACAATCATGTCATTTGGAGACACACCTGTCCATGATCCAAACAGAAGCTCATGGCTGCTACCAAGAAATATGCCAGTATAAGAATATAAGCTTTGTTTAGTAGCACCTGCTAAAAAACAGGTTACATGGGATAATTTGACAGTGTATATATTTTTTATATATATATAATATTATTTTAGTCTGGCTCATCTCAAGAACCTCGGGACTGCCCTTACATGTTGGTTGTCGTCTAAATCAACAGTAGCAGATACACTGTGAGACTGGAGAACACTTGGGTGTTGGTGTTGACTTGGGATCTCAAAATTCGATTTTATGATTAAACTTGTCACCTGAAATCGGTGGTTAAGTATTAAGTAAAGGAAGCAACATATTTGTGTATGTCTGTTCGAAAAGGCTGTTCCTTAATTACGTTGGGAGTGCGATCAGCTGAGAAAACACTAAAATGTGCAAGGTAGGTGGTTCTTCAGGAATGGAGTTGAGAACCACTGTTTTAACCAATATTGGAATTATATGAACAGTGATGAGACACCAGCGTGTGACCAGTAACGTTATTTCTTGTCGAGCCTGTGCCACATGCAGTTTAAAGCATCTTTCAAGGTTGCAGTTGCTCTAGGTGTTTTGAGATTCAATTCTCACACACTGAGCTAACTGAATCTGAACAGGAGAGCGTAAAAAGAATGCATAAGTAGTGGTTGGATAATGAGGTTGCTGTGAGACTGGATCTTTTCAAGGACCACAGAACTGCCTCTTTATGTTGCTTATCAAATGGAAAAAGGTTTTATTATTTTCATTGGACTTTGGAGATAAGATTATACATTCCTAGTCAGCAATTGTTTTCTGTCCCTGTGAAACCTCTATCTTGCACTCAGCTTGGTTTATGTATTTTTCCTAAAATGCTTGAATCTAGATGCTTTACTCAACCCTCAGGCATCCCAATGAGTCATCCTGGTCAGGGCTGGGATGGAGCGTCAATGGTCCATTTCAGGGGACAAGGAAAAGTTTGGATACGTCCCAAAGTTGGTTCTCAGCTTGTGCTTTTGCAATTCTGGCATTGCCACTGAGTAGCGTCTGATGTTGCTGTTCTTGCAGGTTCATCAGTGAAGGGCCAGGAAGGTTCTGCTCAGTGTTTGTTGCTTCACTTTTGGCAGGTTATCCACCTGAAGATTGAAGACCCAGGCACATGGGGACAGCAGTTATAACATAGCAAAGCAGCACAGATACTTGGTGCTTTCTGGCTCTTTCAAAAGCTCACTTGGGTTACATGCACAGCTCACCAAAAAAAAAAAAGCATCAATTCCTTATCCCTCGCAACTGTTACAAAATCCCATCTTCTAGTAGAAACCTTCATGTCACAGAATGGGGAAAAAAACAATTACTAAAATAATTACTGTATAATTAAACTATTAAAATTCCTTTCTGTTACCTTCATAGACCATCATGTTCCAGGTCCCAGACAGCTGAGATATTGATGGTGATATTGTATGGTGTTTACACAGACAAAGCACCGAGTACCACCTGCTGCTGTCTGTACAGAGGTTTTGCAGTGTTTATTCAAATGGCTTCTCTAAATTGGTATTTGTTTTTTTTTTATTTCTATTGATTGTCCTTTTGAAATAAGCCCTTGCTTTTTTATTTTTTGGAGTGCGGACTATTTATTTATTTATTTTGTGAGGGGGGAAAAAAGATCTATATTACTGCAGTCAGATTATAAAAGGGGAAAAAAAGAAGGCATTTTTTTGTTTGCCTACTCAGAAACATCTAGTAAACATACTCATGAATTGCGGAGGCAAATTGGACATTTGAGCATGCCAGTCTGTGCTGTACTCCTAATCCTTCAGCGCAGGTTAGAGCTGCTGTATCTGTCTGGCAGTGAGTGACACGACCGAGAGAGTGCTAATCAGACCCATTAGTCAGCAGAGAGCGCGAGATGCTTTTCATATTATTTTGACAGGAATAAATTATGCATGTATCCCATCTTTTTAAAAACGAGGTTGTGTGAAACATGCACACACTCGCACATTCATACCGAAGAGCCATTTATATTAACCAGTCCAACTACCTGAATTCCTTCGTTTTTTTTTTTTTTTGTGCAGCAACTTTCTTGTCATGCCATCTGACTCATGAGCAAAGTGTACACCCTGGCAAGCGATTTCAAAAGGAAGCATGTGTGTCTGTGTCCTCAATTGCAACAGATTCTCTGTCTTTGCTCGCTTCACTGGAACACACTTGTGTTCTTGGCACCTTTGCATCCATTTTTAAAGCCCACATTTACTGAAGTTTTATAGGATGCTTTTTAAAAAATATATTTTTATATAAGCTAGGCATGGTATCTGCATACCACGATGGCATGCAGTGTCCTGCCCCCTCAGCATTTTTAATTAACACAGCTCATCTCTGTTATATTTCCAGAGCACTTTCGTGGTTGCTAGGTATTATAAATGTGGTATTATAGTAGAATATCAGCTAGCATGATTAAAATTTATTCATGTTCACTTGGAGGGAGGCGGGTGGGGGAGTTCTGCTGTCTTGTAGTGATTTTTTTTTTTTTTTTTTTT
>JAQMYJ010000006.1:10314176-10324949 GCA_030014305.1 Clarias laeviceps | reverse complement strand
TGTTTTTGCCCAGCAGTGGAGGCTGTAACTGCAGACAGACCATTTCAGAGTATCTGTGTGTATGTCTCAAGAAAAGCCATAATTAGAAGATAAAAGCAAGGTGTTGAAGGAAGGGCAGGTGTTCTGGACTTAATCAAGAAGGCTGTAGATGGTCTGTGGAAACGCTGTCTTTATTAATGTAGGCATCAACTTTTTTAAAACCGTTTTTTCCCCCCTCTACGCCTGTCTGTTTCCTTCTACGCTAATATCTGCCCACTCCTGTTTGATATTTGTGTTAAAGAGCTGGACCCAAGCATGTTCTTGCTTTGGAAGATCCATCTATCCATACTTTCTCTGTTCATAAAGATGCAGTAAAAACATTGTCCGCATGTCCCCCTTTCCACAAAGGCAGCATTTACCAGCTTAATGTGCTGACCTTTGCAAGGTAATAACGTTGTAGCTGCTATTAGAGCATCACTGTTCATACACAGTACCGCTAATGCACACCGTGATGTAGCCCCTTGCCTCTGTTTGTTTGCTTTGGGGTTTAGATTACGTGAGTAATGCCAGATAAGTGCCAGCAAGCTGAAATAACATTTGCTGAACTCTGATTTGTTGCAAAAAGAATGTTTGAACTGCCAATAATTTGAGTCTGGAGTACTAAGCAGACATTTTTATCTGCAGGGGTGGTCCTGATGGAGATCTCTGAAATGCACAAGAAGGTTCAGATGGAGCTGGAGCAGACTGTAAGGAAGCAAGAGTGACACAACTTCTTTTTTTCTCTCTCTCTCTCTTTCTCATTTCCCTTCTTTCTATTTCATTCTCCAGCTGTGCCATTGACTTCAGTGCCTGCTGTGCCACCCTGACCCCAGTTCACAGACGACACACTTAAGCGACACTAAAATAACACAATGTCTCTTCAGATGCAGACTTTGTTTTATGTTTTTATTATATATATAAAAAAGATTAGTCATCACAGAGACTGTTCATCTATTCTCAGAAGGTCACAGTATTTTCCTTTTTGAGTCGTAATTCCTGCACTGTTGCCAATTATGCTGTTCACTGTAGATTTTTTATTTTTTATCTTTTTTTGTACGTTGCAGGGTCATATGTGGCCGCTGAAATATTTCCACATTAGTAACCTTCAGCCTTTCTTTGAGAACGCCTCGATCAGTTTATCTTGGCCATACGCGTTCTCAGATGATTGTGAATATTTACCTACAGATAAGATATGCCTCTTGTTAGATTTATGTAGGTGCAATGCAACACAATTATCCTGTTAGTGTTACGACTGTTGGTGTTACCTTTTTTTCTTATGCCATCTGCTTTTTTTTAAATTCTTATCAGTTCAAAAGGTTCCATAGAGAGCTCATTGGAGAACTGGAGAAGAAAACAGATATGGATGTCAAATACATGACTGTAAGTAAATTTCTCACTGAAACTGTAATTAGATTGTGGGGGGGGGGAAATCTCATGTTGAGTCCCACAGAGTTGCTGCCTTACAGCTCTAGGTTTGATCCAGAGCTTGAGTTAATGTTTGCTGGCTCATCTTCTTCTGTCTGTGTTTCCTGTACAAGGGTTTTCTGGTTTCTGTGTCCTTGCCAAAAACATGTCAGTAGGTGGGTTGGCACCAGATCTACCATAACACTTTCTAAAGATGATTGGATAAATGTAAGGTTGTTCCATTTTGGGAAGAATATTTAAATTATTAATAGATCAAAAAAATGCAAGAACACGAAAGGTGTTCAATGAGAGATTCAGCAAACACATTAAAAAGCCATGTGGAGAAAAGCATGTTATGCTTAAAATTATGTTGGCCTGTTTCAGTTGACCCCCTATCAGTCATTCCTCACAACAATCATTGAACAAACTGTTACTACATTATGTTCAGTCTAATGGTAACAGAAATGAGCTCCAACATATTTATTTGTACCATTTGATCTGAGTAGAACATGTACATCTTTATACACTTTAGTTTTCATCCTCCTACTTTTATCAGCGGTCACATCATCAATAAACACCAGGTGACCCAGTTCCACTGGCAGCCGAGCATGTTCGTGCCATAATTCTGCCCTCGCCATGTCTGATAGATAATGAGAGATGCTTTGGATCATGAGCCCTTTCTTTCCTGCTCCATATTCTTCTCATTACATCGTTCTACGACAAATTAATCTTGGTTTAAATTGTCCAGAGAATCTTTTTCCAGAATTCTTGTTCCAAATCTATTCTGGCCTTTTCGTTTTTTTGAGTGTTACCAGTTGTTTGTTTGTGTCTCTATTTACATTTATGAAGACCTCTCTTGTTTGTTGACTTTGATAATGATAAGATTACCTCCTGGAGAGTGTGTTCTTAACTGGTTAAATGTTGTGAAGGAGTTTTTTCTTTACTAACGGAAGAACTTCATGATTATCCACTGTAGTTGCTTTTCATTGTTTGAGATTTTTTATTTTATTTAATTTTATTTAATAATTTCCCCTCCCCTCAGCGTTATCAATGATGGCCTATATTAATTGCATCAAATTCTGTTCGGACCACATTTTAAAGGTTACCATGAACAGCTACACAATCAACAATTGGAATCAACTCCAGACTGAAATCTTTTGTCTCCAAAGGAGTTATTTTGTCATAAAATAACTATTAAAAAATAATAATAATAATAATTTTGAGGCACATGGGTGGACATTTTCAATCAGTTGTCCGAATACTTTTGAACCTGTGAAGATGAGAGGGAAATGCCTGCACGTCAATCAGATCTTGTTTTCAAGAGGCAGAATGATGAAAAACTTTTGCTGTTCAAATGCTTATGGTTGTGACTATATATAAGACCACTTCCATTTCAAAGCATCATGCACTGGACACAAATAGCACTGCCATTTCTGAGTATGTATGTGATTTACTAACTCTGCTGGTACTGTGTCTCTATTTTATTTCAGGCCACATTCAAAAGATACCAGTCTGAACACAAATTGAGGCAGGACTCGCTTGACAAATCTCATGCAGATCTGAAGAAATTGCGCCGAAAAAGCCAGGGGAAGCATTCCAGCAAGTACGACTTCAAGGAAAATGAGGTCGGCTTTCTTCATTCTTTTTTAAATCAGCACAGAGGGCTTTTTTTCTCATTTCTCTCTGTATTCTGAGGACTTATTTCCCTTTATCATATAACTAATTTTCACTTTCATTATTGATATCTTTTCTAGCTAATAATATTCCTTTCAGGTGTATACCTTCTCTCTATTAATTGTGTTTATTAATTATGCACTCTGACGACGTGATGATGATGATGATGCTGGTTTTTGAGTTACCAAGCACTTTCTGTTAAATAATGATTGCAATTTTTTAATCTCTCGCTGCTTGGGATTATAATGCCTTGTTTTTACGTCTAAGGATATGTGTCTGGACATGTATTACTTATTACTACTTTTTATTGTATTCCAGTATATAATGTGTTCCACTCATAATGCAAGGCTTGTCACTGTGTTGAATGACACCGTGAGTGACATTGTGTTGAATTCATTGTGTTCGATGATTGTCGTAATTAAATGCCGTACTCGCATCTGAATGAGATTTGTGTCTGTTTAAAATATAGTTAAATTAAAACACACACACACCTTTTAGCTTGATTTGCAGTGCTACATCAGGAACCCTGTGACATGGTGGTTTTGTTCTGTAAAGGCGTACTGTCTGCCCCCAGGCAACAGAAATGACGTCAATAAAAAAAATTTAAAAAACCTGACAAGACTTTGGTATTGTGAAGAATGCTTCTAATTTTAGTGTAAGAGGTGCAGAAAGCGTTCCTATATCAAGTAAGGACAAGACTCAATATTCAAATATAGTTTATGGGATTACTGTATCCCAGCATTCTTTAACCCTCTGGGCAAGTTTACAAAGTGGAAAGTTTTTGAGTTTGGATGTCGGATTATTAATAGCTTTTAATGCATAACCAGCCTACAGTACACGTCATTTATATTTGCAGAAGGTCACATGTATGTATGTATGTCTGGCTGATTAGCACAAAGCGACATCAGAGGTCAATAGAGTGTTCGTCTCCTTCATATAGAGACGAGCTACAAGGTTGTGACGAGGCTGAAATGGACACCTGAGAGAACCCACTCGCGTGGTCACTATGACAACTCGGGCATAGCAAGATAATAGGAAAGGGAATCCTGCGAGCGGTGGAGATCTGCTTCTCATCTGCCGCTCAGCTTATCTGAGATTGTTGTTAGTCATAGTGGGTGGTGGATGTCTTCTGTCTACAGACATCATTACTCACTAAATAGTGACTGTGTTGGTATTGGGGATGAAAGACACGACATATTAACGTACAGATGAACATATTTCCCAGTTAATGGCACTATTATCGAGGTGTGTGTGTGTGTGTGTGATAGAGCAGACTTCCTACTGAAACATTCTAATGGGTTGTGCCTGACAAAATGTAACAATATGAAAATTGATTTTGGTCTTTTAGTATCTGGAGTCGATTTCTTCGGGGCAGACAGACATGCAGAAGTTTATAGCAGAAGGCTGCAGCGAGGCCCTACTGGAGGAGAAGAGAAGGTTCTGCTTCCTAGTGGACAAACACTGCACCTTCTCCTATCAGATGGCAGATTTTCATGACAAAGTAACCAATTTTTTATACTTTTTTTTTATAATGCATGCATGCTTATATGTTGGAATTTTCTCAGATTTATAGAACATAAATGATCCCTGTTTTAAAACATATTTTATTTTTTGTAGTAATAACTGTTGATTTACATTGAAATGATTGTGGCTCCTAATACTGTGCTTGTCTAATAGACATTACAATATCATTTGTACATTTTGTAACAAATGTAACGATTTTTTTTTTTCTTTACAATTTTTGCAATCATGAAATTAACTATTAAGAAATATGTCATCGTCATTGAACTAGTGTTTTGATTTATCTAGAAATTTTGTTTCTCAAAAAACGATTAGCCAAGTAAGCGAGACAAATGTTTCACACATTGATTAATGTTCATTTATTGAGATGTCGCTATGTTGTACACCAAGTCATGCTAAAACATTCCCATGTGGCCTGCGCCTGTTCCTTTGTCGTCTGTCCTGATTCTCAGGCAAAGGAGATTCTCTCGCTGAAGTTGCCCAGCTGGCAAAACAAGTGCACTGATGCCCTCCAGGTGCCGGACACCGTGACGTCCATGATTGAGGGCATGCGCACCCCGATCTCCAACACACCAAAGTCTTCTCCTCGTGTGGAGCACTTCGACAGGGTGAGTCTGTGCGCTCAGTTAACGTTAGAGAATTATTAAACAGGATTTTAAGCTGGATTTTCTCGTAAAGATTATCATCTGTTTATAAAATGAAAATATTTAGAAAATCTGTATTGAATGAGGAAGATCTTTCAAACATTAAACCTAAGTAAAAGTTCCTTCCTTGTGGGTAACTTTTGTTGAACTACTGTAATTGCTTGTATCTTCCAGGGCTACTTGCACACTGAGTCTTGAACGGTGTTGATAAATAACTTCAAATTATCATGTGTATATGACATGTCACTATATGACTAGAAGTTTGTAGACCTCTGATGATCATACTTGTATCTGATTTTTGAATGCCTTTTTCCAAATGTAGTCCCTCATTTACTGTTATAATACCATTCAGGCATCTGGGAAGACATTCCACTAGATTTTAAAGAGAGATTTTGGGGGTTTAGGTACATTTAGCCTCAAGGAACCATTAGTAAGCTAGGTCTCTGATGGTGGATGAGAAGGTCTGGGTTACAGTCAGCACTCCAGCTCGTCCCAATTCATCGTGTTTAGTGGGCTTTTTTTGGAGGCCACCTGTTGTTCCACACCAACCTTGGCAGGCATTATCATGTTAGAACAGGTTTGTAATTGTAGTTTCATTGAAGGGAAATGGTTAAAGCGACAGCATACAAAGACATCCAAAATGAATGTTTGCTTCCAACTTTGTGGCAAGAGTTTTGGGAAGACGCACGTGTAATGGTCAGGTGTCCACAGCATTTTAATATGAATGTTGCAATAAGTTATAACCTCCCTTCCTATTGGGTTCTTTTCTTTCAGAATTCTGACTCCATGGTTCCTCCACCAGCTCCACCGCTGAAGGCTCAGACCAGTCCATTAGCGAATATGTTCTCACCGGAGATCCCCAGAAGCATGGTCTCTCCAGAGCCTTACTCCGGCAAGTTAGAAACCTCTCTCATAATCCATCAACAAAGTCCTAACTTTTTTTTTTTTTTTGGTCCCATTGTTATATTGGTTTGTTATATTAAATTTGTCAGGATTTGAATGAACTGATCCATGTGTTGTGATCTGAAACCAACAGACCAAGACAGTTCTGACGGCAATGGGATGTCCAGATCCACATCTGTGTCTAGTGATATGAACATACTAAAGAAGCCACGAGTGCAAACCATTTTCCCACACACAGCTGGCAACAACGAGTCCCTGCTCAGCTTCGATGATGGAGAAATCATCATTTTACTGATTCAGGAAGAGAAGGATGGTTGGCTCTACGGAGAACTGGAGAAAACTGGACAGTAAGTCAGTTTAATAAAGCTCAGTGGGGCTTTATTAATACATGGTATGTTTTTTGCAGCACAAACGATGCGTTGTGTTTTCTCACAATTTGGTGTCAAGCGACTGTTTCGAGATTCATGACTGTATACTTTCGGATGTATAATGCAAGATCATTTCTGGCAAAAAAGAAAGAAGTGGAAAGACTGGTATGTCTGTCTCTGTCGTCAATTTTGTACTCCTGAAATGCTTACAGGGCTCGGTGTGGTATGTTTGGTATGTCAAAGATCCCAAATGCAAACGAATGTTCTGATACCTTGACTCATCACATGACTCAGTTTGGCCATTTTCTTAGAGTGACTAAACTTCTTTATTATACTCCGCACAGACACTGTTTAAAGATGTCAGCCATAGTTACGGCACAGCACAATCGAAGCGACTTTATCGCAAAAGACAGAAGATAAGATGACAGCCCTCTCAGATCTTTGTCACTCTGCATGCGTTTACAATTGATGCGTTATAATCTGTAATCTGTATTAAGAACAATTGCCAGTACAAATGGTTTCATAGTGAGAAGGTCACAAAATGAAGCTCCAGTGAATAAAGGATATATGTGCTAGTGTGAAATAAATTTGAATCACAGCCAGCGAATTAAAAGGCTTGACCTACACAGCAATTAAGCAATTTATTTGTCTGTTTCATTCAAGTTTCTGCTTGGCACTGAACTTTCAATAGGTTTTAATGAAGCATACAGACTTTCTGCACTTCATACATAAAAACTGTGTGTGTTAAATTCAAGAGGAGAAAGGTTTACTGTGTAAGATGAGAGGGGCTGATTCCTCCTGTCCTCTTACTTTAGATTCACACACACACACACACACACAGACAGCGCCTGCTCACATAAACGGAAACACTTATCTGTCAGGATTTATTTTTACTTTTTTTTTTTTAAGATAAACTGAAAAAAATTATTTTTATGTATTTATTTTTTGGGCTGTGAAACTAATAATTTGAGTTTCCATTATTTCTTATGGGAAAATCTACGAGTGTTTTGGGATACGAGCCCACTTCCTGAACAAATTATGCTCATAATCCAAGGTTCCACTGTACATCTTTTAATAGAAGAAAAGCCCAAGAATTTGGTGAACACATTTTGTAAATTACTTCTAGGTTTTCTAAAATTATGACAGGATTAAAATTATACATACATCACACCAAATTTGTTGGAATGTTTCTCCTTTAGCAGTTTCTGGACTCGTTCTTGGCAGAATTGGTAGAGTTCAACTAAATGTTTTTGGTTTCCTGGCATGGCCCTGACCTTAAAGCATGGTCCAACAAATTTTTGATAGGGTTGAGGCCCCAAAAGCTTAACCTTTCTTATTTATTTATTTTTTTTACAAACAACCATCTTTAATAGGTTTTGGGGGTCATGGTGATTTGAGGTTATGCTGAAATGGATAGTCCTCCTCCTTCATTATTTCAGTTCTACTGGCAGCAAAACAGACCCAAACCACAAAAGCTACCACCATAATTACCTATGTATATGTATGTAAAGAATTTTTGGGGTTCAATGCCTTACTCTTGATTTTCCAAACATACCTCTGGTCCAAACTTTCCTCCAGAAGGCTTTTTGTTTGCTCATGTGTTCAGCTACGGATTGAAGGTGTTGATTTCCTCCCTAATTTAGTCATGTCCAATTCCTCTCACATTAAGGTTATTACTACCACTCAGTCGGGAGGCCCGAAGACTATCACGTGTTTCCTTTGAACCATGTGACATCAGCCGACCACATTTTTTTTTTACTCGCACACCGTTGGGGGCGGCGTAACACACTCACAGCTCATAGACACCCCTGATTCCATGATTAATGCGGGAGCACTAAGTTCCTCTCATCCCTCCCCTCTGAGAGACCTCCAGCTGTGGGAGTTGACAGCATCACCCAGGAATCGAACTCGCGATCTGCGGATGATAGGGCGAGCACTTTACCACTGAGCCACTCGGAGGCCTGAAGATGTTGCTTTTTGACCAGGGGTTTCACTTTCTTGGATGGCAGTCTTTAAGTCTATAGAGATATAACTGTCGCTTGGCTGTGGACTGACACTGGTGTTCTATGAGCCTCCAGTTTATGGCAGGCCTGTGCCTTGGTTATTCCGACCATCTGAACCAATTTCCTCTCAGATGAGGGTGACAGTCTGGGTCGTCTTCTAGACCTTGAGAAACTGGCTACACCTTCCAATAAAGTAAATTTGGGTAAATCTGCTTTGGGGATTTGGAAAGTCTGCAGCTGCTTCTGCAGTAGCTCCATGAGACGTTCCTGATCTGTTTAAACCTTCTGTCATATTTATCAGATCTGCACTGAGCTCCTTGGACTTTCTTGTTGTACTGCATGTTGATCACTCCAGTGAGTGCTGTCACAGAAACATTTTATGTTGCACAGAGATCTCTAACAGAAATTTGACAGGCTTTAGGCTTGATAATTTAAAACGTTTCAAATGTTTTCTATTATCAACACTGAATTAATAGTCTAAGTGGGTGTATGCATATTTTTTCACCCTGTGTTGATTTCTGATAACCCAAATGAAGGAAACCTTTTCTATTAAAGGTGGTTATTAACAGTCAATCGCCTCGGGGGGGGATAATTTTAAATCACTGAAAGCTCAATATTGCCATAATGATCATGGCCATTATCAGTGTATGCAAACTACTGGCTGTGACTGTACTATTTTATTACATTCTTATATGTATACCTGTTTCTTAGACAATAGTGTTTGTATACAATAAACCAATCAGTGTGTGATTTGAATATTCCCCACTCCTAGAGTAAGCTTGAACATGTGATCCACAACCTAAGGCCAACCACCAATAAATTTTTTTTATTTATTTTTTGTCAAATTCACAAACAATGGGACATCAATTTAAAGTCAAAGATGATGAAAATACTGTCTACACCTCAAGAAGGTTTTTTTTTTTTTTTAACGCTATTAGAGAGCAAATTTAGAGGTTAGGAGTAGACCAGTGGAGATATTTCGAGGCCATTGCTCAGTCAAAGCATCAGTGTAATTATTTGTGCTTTTTTTTTTTTTTTTTTTTTTTTTAAATGAATAAAAATGAGCAGGCTACTACATGTCTGGGCTAAGTTGCCCTTTGTCACAATTTGACCACACTTTTCTCCCAGAAGCCATTATGTTGTCATTACCGTTTTGAGAAATGTCTTTGTGTCTTGCTTTTACTGACGCGGGTTTAAAGTGCTCTAGTTCAAAGTTACGATTGACTTTCCCCTGTATAAGACAGTTTCTAAGCAACCAAGCCTTAATGCATGTCTCCCACCGCTGGCAGAAACACACCTCTACAGTGGCTCGCTTGTTCTCGATAATAATGGGAAGATTGCATCTGTCTTTTCGTGCAGCCATAAATTGTATTCATCAAACATGACTTATAGAAATGCATACGTATGTGTGTGTGTCGGATCTTTTTTATGATATCAGGGTTGTTGTTACAGGAGAGGCTGGTTTCCATCGTCATACTGCCGACCTTACAGCGAGCCTGTGATCTCAAACCTGTGAGTCTTTTCTCTAAATAACTAGCAGTTTTAATAAAGGTAATGTTGTTTTTTTTACATTTAACATTACCATTTAACCTGGTACTTGGTTTAAAGGACATCAGTGATTTGTAATTCTTATACAACCTGCTGGATGTGTACGTCCCCTTTGCACAGCATGAACGTGGCAGACCTCTGTAAGCGGTCTGAAGAGGAGGAGGAGGAAGAGCAGCCTGTGTTTCTGCCTCCCCCTGACTATGGTGACTCATCCAGGAAGCTCTCCACTCCCTCACCACAGAGCACGGTATAACCCACACCTACATTCTAGTCCATCTTTTCTCTATTAAGTGTGTCTGATTTAAAAATAAATAAATAAATAAATAGAAATCAGGTAATGTTTTTAAAGCTGAGACTGTTTCAGCACTTAATGCATGATGTCCTCTGATGTCTGTGAGTTAAACAAAAAGAACAACAAAAAAACTTCAGGGATTGTCCCTCTCCAGCAGGTCAAATTTCCCTCTGGGGATGAACCTGAAACCTGATGTGTACTCTGCTACTCTGCAGGTGTATACCGCTACTCAAAACAAGCGAGCTCAAGGCAGTCTCCATTCACTTTTGATTCTACATGTTAGATTGCAAGATTACAGACTAACCAAAAATTAATAAAAACCTAAAAAAAAAAAAAGATTTAAGGAAAATAAGAGATGGGGGGGGGGGGGCGGGCCAAGCCGGTGTTTAACCTTTGTT
>JAQMYJ010000006.1:10265118-10285692 GCA_030014305.1 Clarias laeviceps | reverse complement strand
ATCTAAAAATGGCCTTCGCTGGAATTCTTAAGGACGAGGATGTGGCTGCAGCCATCAAGGCCTGCTCTGGTAAGAGAAAAAAAAACTTTAAGCATTCTTTATAGTCCACAGTGGTAGCTTTCCATTTGGGATCTGACTGGAGCTTTCTCTAAAAGAAAACCCTCTGCTTTATACTACCTTTAAAGTAGTATGAACCCTTCACACTTCTAGATGGATTTTTTTTTTAAACAAAGACATTAATGTCTTTCAAATGTCCAAGAAATAAAGCATAGCTCGTTCAAGTTAGATGCCTTTTGATAAAAATAGATATAAAAAGTACTAAAAAGAAACGTTTACAAGCTGTTAATGGCAAAAAAAAAGAGAGAAAGAAAAATACTAATAAGTGGGATTTCTTGCTTTTCTAGCTCCCGAGAGCTTCAACTACAAGACCTTCTTTGCCACAGCTGGCCTGTCAGCAAAATCTGCTGATGATGTTAAGAAGGCCTTCTTTGTAATTGACCAGGACAAGAGCGGCTTTATTGAGGAGGATGAGCTGAAGTAAGAATGAAACATTTGTGTGATGTATAAATCAATTAATGTTTTTTTTTTCCTACTGCAAATCAATTTATTTAAATTATGTCTGTTCAACCCTGCTTGCTTTCCTTTAGACTGTTCCTGCAGAACTTCTCTGCTGGTGCCAGAGCTCTGACTGATGCTGAGACCAAGGCCTTCCTTGCAGCTGGTGACAGTGATGGTGATGGCAAAATTGGAGTTGACGGTAATGGATTGCATTTAAATCAAATTAGAAGTGAAAGAAATCTAGATAATATTCTATCACAGTGGAAGATGTGTACTAGTATATTAGAGTACAAAAAGGCAGAGCAGTTTAAAAATGTGCCCTGAAAATTAAGCGTCACAGAGTTTAAACAAGCTTTCAGAATATCTCATCTTAAAATAAAGAATAAATAGAAGAGAAGGCTGCTACACTGCATAATTGGTACCAACATGTAATAAGCAGACCAGAGTTCTGCCAAGAATCAGCAGCTACTGATAAAGGAGATATATTCCATTCCATTCCAGGGTACTGCCAAAGTTTGAGTATCTTAATGTGTACCTTGATGTTTCTAAATGTCTAGTGTATTTATTAAAATAATTTGCATTAGTTCTTGCACAGTAATCTAAAGTTTAAATAATACTGTAGTTTACTCAGTGCATCATTGGTGCATTGTATATTACTGACAGACAGAGCAAAACTAAACTTAAATGTGTTTTTTTGTACCTCAGCAAATGCACCTTTTATATAGATTTTGGATTGGATTCTTAATAAAGCACAAATGACGATTATTCTAGGACAATAGACATAAAACATATCATGTTGATTAATATTTATGTTTGATTAATTGTTTGTTTCTATTGGTTTTTATTCAACAGAGTTTGCTGCCCTTGTGAAGGCTTAAGTGCTCACGGACTCCATTTCTTGTTTTCTTTTTTGGAAATAGGTCTCTATACTTTTGTAGTGCTCCTGGCTCCAATATTTAATTTTTTTTTATACATGTATTTATTTTTGACAACTGTGGACTCCTCACTGCAAGAAAAAAATGTCTTAAAACCAAAATGTCTTAAAACCATGTTGCTTATTTATTGCTTGTTAGGTATGTATTTATGCAAAGAGCCTAACCTGTGCAAATATAAAATGCATTTTGCACTTTTGACAATGAAATAAATTTGCATTTGGTGTACAATTTTCATCTGTTGATTATCTTACACTTACAGTATGTAATCTTGCATGAACCAGTTTGAAGTAGAATAATTATAAAGTTATTTATAACTTTTAAAGTTCTATAAAAAGTTAATAATTATAAAGTTCTTCTTATAAATTATTTTAAGTTAAAGGAACATGGAATTGAGTACTTTATCCCATTCCATGTAAATAATGCATTCTTTAGGTGGGATAACTGTATAGTTAAAAAGAAAAACCATTAACTGTTAACGCTAGAGATTTTCAGCTCTATCTCTGGCATGGAGGGTCTGAGCAGAAGGAATGTACAGACGTTTCTAAGCTACGTTCCTCTATACACACTCGGCTTCATTACTGTACAGGCATCACTTACATGTGTCTATAATTATCCAAGACAGATCGGTATCATTGCATGTATGTAGTACATACATGAGAGTGGTGTTGCTATACTTGTTAGGTCTTACTGGGAATTGCTTTTACAATGCTTTATTTCAGTCAGACTGCTCAATTTTCATTAGAACACATGAATATACAGTAAAATGTCCTTATTTTTAAACTAAGCTAAATGTGATGTATCTTGGACTTTTTTTTTTTTTTTGAATGACAAAATATCTCAGTGGTTATCTTCCACCTTCCTAAATGTATGCTGTCAGGTTGCAGGTAGTGTTAAATGTCTAAGGTAATGTCTAAAATGGTTAGACACAAATTCAGGGTGTCCAAAAAGTTGTTATACATAGAAAAAACTAATGTTTTTTAACATAATGCAACTTTATTAAAAAAAAAAAAAAAAAAAATCCTTAACATTTTTGCCATTTCTTTGTAACCACAGAGTTATCTCATATTAACACATATACATAGTTGCACTTTGAATTAGTTTCTTTAAACAATCTTTAGTACTGTATAATTACTATACAAGTACTGTATAATTTTGTGGTATACATTGGCCTTGACATGTCTCCAGGTACAAATCAAGTGGGTTTAAATATGGGGATCTAGGAGAGTCAGAGTGACCAATTCAAGAACCCAAAAATTTGATCAAACCATCCCCTAGGTGTAGGACTCTTTTGGTACACGCTGTAAATGAATTTCTGATCTCAGAAGGATCTCAAGATGAAAACAGGCAGATTTTGAGTTTGTATAAATTGCAAAAAAAATCATATAGTGAGTGATGATACTGCCACCTGAAGCTGTCCCCGAAACCACTTGATTAGTCGATTAATAAACAGATGAGTATTAATATACAGCTACAAATGTTTTTATTTGTGTTTATGAGAATGAAAAAAGATATAATTATAAATTATAAATTTATTTTAGAGTTATATTCATAATTATATATTTGCTATTCTGTATACATGCACACATTGAGGAGAAGGTGGGGGTGTTGTTTGACCATGGGTTAAGTTGGTTAACCCTAATGCAAACAAAGTTCCACTAATGATTGTGTCTAAGCATTTTAATGGAGAATAACTATCACCTTTCACAACTTTCGTAAACAATGCATTAAATGTAATAGCATTTTGTCAGAGTAGAAATACTTGGGGGAAAAAATTTGTCACTAAACACAAAAGTACACTTTTCAATAAAATATTTCTGGTACAGTAATTCAGACAGTATCTGTCTAACTGTCACAAAAAGCTAATATAGCCTATCCTGAGGTACATATATTGTCCTTGAATATATTGTAGTATAGAGTAAACCCAATAAACCATAAATCATGTAATGCATTGGGTTCACAATTTTAACAAATTTTCAAAGCCTACCTACTGTAGCTGCAAAAAAGTCAGTAACGCCATGATTAAAGACATGATTAATGTATTCAACTGAATTTAATCAACAAATGCGTTTCTCATAATATACACAGAAAACCCTTTTATTTCTTTAATATACCACACTTTAAACACTAACATCATCTCTTCAAAAGCTTTTTAATGAGATATATTGCATAATGCAATATTAAAGATAGTAATTTGTTACAATCAACATGTTTTAAAAATTACACAGACAGGCAAGGAGTAAACAAACACCCAGAATTTATGATAAAAAATGTATTCCACCACAATGTGTTAAATGTTTGAGCAAATAAGGTTTAGTTATTAAAACATTATTAATACTATATTATAGCTGCTTTAAGATCAACTTGCTTATAAACAGATCTTCGAAATATCTTTCAAAAGGCCTCTAAAACAGTAGAAAGGGGTATATACAGTATATGAAGATTCCTAACTGTGTGTATCAGAGACAGTTTGGCTTCTTTACACATCAGAAAGAAATTTCTTCAGAATTTTCATCTAACTTCAGGCATGCTGAAAGATGGGTCTAGTGCAATCTGGAAAAAAGGAAACAAATGTTTAGTATTAGTATATAAAATATTTTAGTGCATTCGTTTTTTCTCCTAAAACTATGATGAATGTGTTTTATTATTTAGCAATACATTAAGCCTAAAATTACACAAGCATAGGTTACATAAATACAATACTAAAAACAGTAGGATGACAATGAAAAGCAAAACTATAAACCTGACACTCGACTGATTCCAGTTTCAGAGTCTATACACAGAAACCGAATTGATAATCCGATGCGATTACATTTTAGGTCAGTCCTCAAAGCAAATGCATTGTAAAGCTTCCCGGTGAGCAGCAGCGATGAAAGCAGCGCTAAAGAAAAAAAAAAAACGTGTGAGTGTCACCGCGCAGCTCTGTCTTCACTGTTCATCCGGCTCAGCAGCGTGTATTATTAGCCCACTGGTGAGTATTAAGCACTTTTACATATACGTACATTTTAACCATCTTCATTTATACGCTTATAAATAGAACGGCCTGACTACTGGATACGTTTTTCAGGCAACTGCTTGGCACGCGGTGTCTGTTACGCGCGTGCCTCAAGTTTCGGTGAGTGGACACAGCGCGCGAGCGTATATAAACCTCACGGCGCGGAGCATGTGGTCACTGCAGTCGCCAGGTTTCATCAGTCCGAGTGCACATCGCAGCCCCAAACACAGTCTGAGGTGAGTGAGTGTCTGCACACTTTAATCATTTTTTTAAATGTATTTTAATTTTATTATTGTTATTTTCAAAAATATTTTTTTAAATTATTTTTATTAATTTATTTATTCTTTAAACTTTAAACTTAGCCTTTTGTCATTCACATGCAATTTACCTTGTAGTTAATAAGTCTGCATCTTTAATATATTAATATCCTGTATTGATATGAAAGTGTTCATGTTGCACTTCAGAATGCAACAATTATAACTTCACTTGGTAGTCTGTGAGATCTTTACGTTTATTTGTTTATTCATCTTTTCCTTTTTTTTCCTTCAAAGCAAAAATGGCATTTGCTGGTATTCTGAATGATGCTGACATCACTGCAGCCCTGCAGGATTGCAAAGGTACTGTCCTCCTGAACTTTACAAGAATGTTACCAAATTACCTGAACTTCTTGGCTCTACCATGAAGAACACTAGTCTCAAGTAGAGCTGTTGCACTTCAGAGCATTCTAGACATGTTAAAGACATGTGTGATTTTCAAATTACAGTCTTCAAAACTGTTATTTGTTCTCCAGCTGCTGACTCTTTCAAATACAAGAACTTCTTCAGCAAGGTTGGCCTGAGTGGAAAGTCCAGCGATGACGTCAAGAAGGCCTTTGCCGTCATTGATCAGGACAAGAGCGGCTTCATTGAGGAAGATGAGCTGAAGTAAGAATCTAATTGCTAGAGTTTAATTTTCTTTAGTTTACAATAATCGAGAAGTATCCATATAAAACCTCATCTCTTGTCCTCAGGCTGTTCCTGCAGAACTTTTCCGGTAGTGCCAGAGCTCTGACTGATGCTGAGACCAAGGCCTTCCTTGCAGCTGGTGACAGTGATGGTGATGGCAAAATTGGAGTTGATGGTATGTAAACAATACTGGGCTTTAGGCATTATCTTTACATAATGAAGACAAATCTGTGAGAAAGACAAACTCTCAGTATACTGATTGCTTACTCGATCAATTCTGTTATCTATCTCAGATATCTATGTTATAATTAATTTTTTTCTAGTCTCCATATAGTTGGTCGCTGTTGTAATTAATGCTTTACCTGGAAGATATGTAGCAACAGGATTAGTTTTTCTAAAAGTGTTTAATACATGGGTGATACTGTGGTATAGTAGTTAGCACTGTGGCCTTGCAGCTCCAGCATAGGGGGTTTGATTCCTGCCTTAGGGCCTGTGTGGGTGGGTTTTGCATGTTCTCCCAGTACTTGGTGGGTTTCATTCGGATACTCCGGTTTCCTCCCACAGTCCAACGACATGCAGAGTAGACTAGTTGGCCTTGCCAAATTGCCCCTAGTGCATAAGTGTGTGTGTGTGCCTATGTCATAGATTAGCACCCTATCCTGTGTTTACCCTGCTTTGTGCCCTGAGTTCCCTGGAAAAGTCTTCAGGCCTCCCATGACGTTTTACAGGATAAATGCTATAGAAAATGAGTGAATACCTTTCAATCACAGTTAATTTCACTTGTTGCTTTTTTTCTTTTCCAGAGTTCGCTGCCCTTGTAAAGGCTTAAGCACATCATGCAGCCTATTTTTGGAGTTGATGGTAAAAAGTTCTTCTTTATCATTTTATTAATTCCAGTATGGGTTGTTCCTAACCCAGTTTTCTTGCAGATATGTAATTATGTTGTTTTCTTTCAGAGCTTGCTGCTGTGAACAAGGATTAAATGACAGCTGACCATGACAACCTCTTACTGCAAAGGAACAGCAATTCCAAAAGCCTCACTTCAGTCAAGTTGATTTTTATACATGACTTTGACATGCCTGCGCACCTTCTGCTCCCAAGCTGCCCACTGTCCTGACTTTAAAAGGCAAATGGTTGATTAAGACATGTCACAAACATGAACTTGGGGTACAATACAATCTGTGATGCACTTTTTGGGAAAGGATGGTAAGAAGATAATAAATGTCCTTTTTTCATTTTTTGTGTCCTCTCCTTTTCTTCTCTTATATTATTTTGCAACGTAAGACATGCACAATTTGTGGTTACTTAAAAACATTAAGGCACAAAACTAAATGGAGTACTGAGTTTACTATAGGGTGCAGTTTGAAAATTTTAAATAAGTGTTTCTTCATCTGTAAAAAAAATTTTTCTAAGATATGTTTGAAAGACTGATTCTCATTACAGATATATAATGGATCTGTCTAGTTTCATTTAAGCATATCTTTAATTTTCTTTTTCAGCATAGATGCCAAAGATTTAAATCAAGCCAAAAAAAAGTGTAACTCATATCTCCCAATTTTCTTAATACAACAATAACTACAACAAGAGTACCAGAGGAATGCATGAATTCAGAAGAAGTCGGTACTGTATGTTACCTGGCTGCTCCTTCAATATAGAAAATCTCTCCCATGTAAAGCTTAGAAAACAATTAACTGGTAATCAACACAGTGAAAGTACTATTCATTGGGACAGTTTCTATAGAATTGCTACTGTTCTTGTTGGTGCAACTATAACCTAAACATTAATGTCAGAGTGATATATCCGTACTGGGCTTACATGAAACTGTTAGGCAGTGTTGTTGGACTTAATACCATTAATACCTCTCCACCTGCTATCTAGTAAGAATAGAGCTCAAGTTTAGAATTTTGTGCAGCTAAGACATGCATCAGTTTTGGACAAACTGCATCTTTTTTTCTTGTGTGACTCTTTGAGTAGCACTACAGTATGTTTCTATTTACATCTATGATCTAAATACCACTGTACACAAACCCAATATTAGCACTCAACATGTATGTGTCAACTCATTATAATATGGCCCAAGGGTTTTTGCAGATTGCCAGTAGTAATCTGACACTGTTTACTTTTGTTGAGCACAGAGCTGGATTACGTAGTAAATTTCAACTGACTAATCTGATTGAAGACATTCCATGAGAGGTGATATAAAGCATAACAGCATTGGGACGTTAAACTATATGTATCACTTCACATCACAGGTTTTCTACAATCATCAATTACACTAACTGACAATAGCCAACATAGGCGAATGTAGTTCAGTATGGGAAAGGGGAGAGCATCTGTTTGCCAAACCCCACAATCAGAACCAGTCACGGAAGCACTTTCATAAAGAACACATATCTGATAAAATTATGTCCTCTTAAACAACACTTTGCCTCCTTCATTATGAATTGCCTCTGATCTGTCCATGTTGTTCTTTTCACTCCTATCTCGAGTTACAAAACTAACCAGCTTCTAGCCCAAGGCTGAATCCCAAATCCCTCTCAAACCCCGGATCATGGACATTACAGTACTTGGTTTGTGGAACAAGAAATTATACATTCAGTGCACTAGATTTCCACTTTATGCTATTTGGGATTCAACTATGGAACCACAGAAGTTAGCTGATAAAAGCAGACTAAGTGGAAATATAAAGAGCAGCTTGGGAGATTTACAGAACTGTCCAACACTGCCATAATTTATTCTCCTCACCTTTTGACTAAATAATACAAGTAAGGATTTAAAACTACTTTCACCCCATTAAATACACTAACTGTTGGTTGCCAACTGAGAGCTTCGCCTTTGTGCATCATAGCTATGCTGATATTCAGTACAATAACACTCCCTCTCTTATGACATTAACTAATGAAATTCTTCTTTACTTGTTCTTTTACACCAGTTCAATTTTGTCCATGCTTGGTTGCCATAATTACTGTGGGGTGACAAGTATTTCTGGCAAATAAAGTAGTGTTCTTTGTGTTTTTTTTTTCAATCCCCTTTCTTTTCCTATGCCACTGAGCAAATTTGGTTTTATAGTCCCCTAAATGTGTGGGTCCAAAACAAGACACTGGTCAGTTGATCAGCAAGCATCAAGTGTTGGCAAAATGAAAAATACAAGTGGAGAACAAACACAAAATTTATAATAACAATAAACTAAAAAAAACCTCAGTATGCTTGCATACCGAGTTATTTTACAGTGCTAGTGTGGAACAAGTCCTGTGGAGTTGATTGTGTTCAGGTGTGTGTTTAGAATCAGATGACCCTGGGCGTGACAAAGTTCATGGGTGTTGGGAATTGTAGTCTAGCCCTGCCATATTTGTAGTCTACAGTGTGTTCTGGGAAACCATGTTTCTTGATGATTCCAGTGTTAACAGTAGACAGTGTGCAGCGCAGCACCAAACCTGGCCAAATAAATCAAACAAACCAAAAATATGAATTTATCACTACTAAGAAAGCATTTCCTATAAAAATCAATCAGTAGTGCTTGTTTTATACACTAAGTAGTATTTTGCTTGATTGCTACAATAGGCAGAAAGCTAGTAGGGTCAGTTTGCTTAAAATAATTTTCAAATGCAGAGAAAGAAAGACCGCTAGCTTGGAATCCTGTAGCTGCCTGAATAAAAATTCTTAGTCTCTTCATAGTTCAAAAATATCCAGCATCTGTCCAGAAATGCAAAGTAAAAAGTAAAGGGATAGTTCTCTACACTGTAACACTACCAGTAAGTTCTTTGACATTAGACTCTGTTGACAGGCTCATATGTCGTCTCTTCTTCCTCAAGCCTGCCTCACAGCCCGAGCCTTACTGTTCCTCTATCATTTCACACATTATAAACATCATGCCATGCTGAGGTTATGCTGATGTAAGTCGGATACTGAAACCCCTGTCACTCATCCACAGGTTGCCCTTACAGCATTATAAACGCATCTCTTCCATGCCAGTCAACATTGGTAAATCTGCCCGAGCTGCTACAGGCCTATGTACAAACAGTAAATATAGAGATATGGACTTCATTAAATATTACAAACATTGCTATTGCCATGATGCTGTTTATCCTGATTCTGAACAATGATGGATCCAGGTCCTGTCCTGAAAACACTGAGCTCAGACAGGGACATACAATATTGGGGATGCCAGGGCCTGTCTATCTCTGCTACTGTACTTCACATCTCCAACATCCAATTGATCCTGAGCTTTGTATGTTTTCCCCATGTTCTAATGGGTTTACTATTGTGGGTTCTTTGATTTTGTACCACTGTCCAAAATGGACAGTAAGACTGGTTGCACTGATTACATGTGAGTGATGTAAGTATGTGAGTGAATGGTGCACTATGATGGACTAGGATTACATCCAGGATGACTTATGCTTTGTCTCTATATGTTACTATGATATGCTCAAAATCTATTAGAACCCTGACAAGGTTAAAGCAGGTTCTAAAGATGAATGAATGAATGAATGAATTAATTAATGTATATGTAAAAATGCATATGTATTAGAAAATATTTGATAAAAAATGTGTTTTTGAGTTGTCATATAATCACCTATATGATATATACACACACACGCTCAGGTGTGAGAGAATGTGCAACTTTTATGTATACTGTAGGTGTGTGTGTGTGTGTGCGTGAGAGTGAGAGTGTGTCTAGCTTGTGAAAGTGAGAGTGGCAATGAGGCACCAAGTTGTGTGAATTGGCGTGTGTAGTGCATATGTCTGCAGGGCGCGCACTGCTCACGCTAAAGGTTAATTAGGCCAGTAAGTAGAGCCTTGCGGCAAAAATTTGATCCACTGACAGGTAACCTTATAGTCAGACATCGTCTGTGTCATCAAGCCTTATATAAGTCCACACTCAGTGGACACACACTGAGAAGAGCCGTGCTTGGATCCAGCAAGGGGAGTCGCTGCACACTGGTGAGCATCATCCCAGCATCACGACTACACTAAATCAGAGAAAGTTAACTGGATTGACAAAGTTAGACCTGTCACCTAGAAATCTTTTTCATGGTTTGTTTTAAGCTCATTTAAGTTGGAGAATTATTACTAAGCTAGTGAATGAAAAATAGAACTTCTTAACATTTTCATGTATGACTGTAAGAGATTAATGTCAAAAGTGAAGTAATCTTAAATGTAACTTTTTTTCTGTGGAAAAAAAACAAAAAAAATGTTCAAATTACTTACAGTTAACATTGTTAAATGTACATTAAGCTAGGTTTTTATAAAAAAGAATTCTATTATAGCAAATAGCCATGTGTCTGAGGGTTAACAAATCAGTTAACAAGTAGCTATGGTAATATGTTAATTATAATAAGCTGCACTCAGCAATAAAGAGAGTCCCCTATCTTGACACTAGCATGAAAATATTAATGGCACTGATTTTTTGTTCCTTTTGAATCCGTCTCTGACCTGGGTAGGTGCCTGTGGTGTATATTTATCAAGCTTGTGGAGTAACGCTTAAACTGCACATCAGTGGTCCGATATTTTGTACCACTATATTCAAATTGTTTAAAGAGGTGAAAGAGGTAAAAGAGGTGAGAGAGGTAGCAATATTGAGATAGAAACACATACGAGAGTATGTGGCTGCACTTTTCCATGTATTAATTTTTCCGTCTAATTGTAAGACATACTTAAAATAGATACTTAAAATATCACTGAAATTAAATTGAGAATTTCACTTAAGCTACAAATATCTTATTCAATCGTTTAAAATTTTTCACTTTTAAACAACTGTAATATGTTAACATTTCTTGTGTGGCCTTTATTAAGAAAGAACTCACAGGTGTTAATTTCTGGAATTAATAATAATAATAATAATAATAATAATTAATAGTTTTTATGGAAATTATTAACCTCAGTTTATTATTGTTTCTTGACAGAGTAAATATGTCTCTCACTGATATCCTCTCTGCTGAAGCCATTGAAAATGGCATTAAGGACTGTGAAGGTGAGCTGAAGCAGAACTAAACAAACAATGTTAAATTGAAACATAAATGCAATTCTAGTATGTAAGATGAAATTACTGTGCCTGTAAACTTAGTACTGAGGTCACGCCTGGATCTTAATGTTAAGTTACAGTAAAAGCTTAAATCTGAAAAAGAAGAGCTTCTGTTGGTTGATTTTCAGTGTGATAGCATCACCGGTCTCTCTTGTGCACTTCTCCTGCAGCCCCAGAGTCCTTCAGTACCAAGAGATTTTTCCAGCTCATTGGCCTGACCAAGAAAAGCCCAGAACAAATTAGGGAAGTGTTCCGCCTCTTAGATGACAACAACAGCGGGTTTATTGAGGAGCAGGAGCTCAAGTATGACTATTTTTTTAAAGTTGAATGCGTTCCGTTTTATGTAAGCAGAGGACATCTCCAATTATTACTCATCGATAACTGATTTCCAAGTTCCCTCTGCTGTTATGCAGAATTTGTAGTTAAGCATTACATGAGCAAGCTAAGAGAGAGAACAGATGCAATACAGAAATTTAATCTTTAAAATGTTTGCTAATAGTAATAAACACGATTAGACACGATTGTCTCTAGACCTTGTGGCAAGCAGAGGAAAGTGACTGAGATTGACTGCAGTTTTACTGAGGATTTTGCACACTTGCAGTGAGATAAAAAGACTTAGTTTGAGTATACTGAGAATAAGAATGCATAAAACAATACTTTCATTTAATTCCTAAAAAATTATACATTTTACATGCATGTATGATTTGTGACTTCATTTTATTTTGTTTGTTTGTTTGACTCAGGTTCTTCTTGCAGCGGTTTGGTCCAGGGGCACGAATTCTGACAGAGAATGAAACCAAGAACTTTATGTCAGGTTCAGATGGTAACAGTGATGGCAAAATTGGAGTAGATGGTAAATGATGCCAATAATTATTTCCTGAATTTGTTTCTATAATAGTTTCAATAATCTTTGTTACTGGTATAATGGATTCTCACATTTTGTAAGAGCCCATAACAGAAGCACTACATTGCATTGCTGCTTATTAAAGACAGTTTTGAGCTTTTATAATCATTACCACTACATGCATACATTTGAGGATTTGAGTAGGAACAGTGCATACCTGGTGTGCAATAGATGAAAGTACCTATCAACATGTGTTTTTCTAATAATGTGTAAAAAAAAAAAAAAAAACAAGAGAGAGAGAAAGAGAGAGAGAGAGAGAGATTTCTTCTGTAATACAGGTTGCTGTGGACAATAACAGACAAATACAAACATTAGTTTTTTTCTAAAATGTAATAGATTATAGAAAGATATGAAACCTGTTATAACACTAATAATTGATACCTGTAGCTAACTATGAGACCCTTGATCCAGGTATATCCTAGTATAATGTCTAGGATAGTATATAGTATAATATCTAAGACAACCTACTTTTTGCCAGCAAGCAAAATAATATATATTATATATTTTACCATTCATTCAAAAGTAAGTGTAAGAATAAGTACATGTTAAGGATTATAACCAACCTAGTTTTCATTCTTTATTTTTATTAAACTGTACCATACTGTAACACATTACATATCACATTGCTTTAAAACATAGTCCTGGAGAAATCAATGCTGTACATAAAGAAGGTTACAATAGTTCTCAAAGACATAGCCCAGTATACAGATTTACAGTATTCATGTCATAACTGATCTATCAATACTTTAGAGAACCCAGAGAACCAGGTAGAACACCTTTGATCTATATGCACTAATGTCTACCGGTTTTTCTTGCAGAATTCCTGAGCATGGTCCTGTCTTAAAAGCATGGCTGATTTTCAGTCCTCTCCCATCAGCCACGTGGGCTATGGCCTCATCTGTCCTTCTGCTTTTTATGTTTCCAAAGGTATTTCAAGGACCAAAAAGCGCTTGTTTTTATTTGTCCTGGGACAGTATGTATTATGGTTGAATGTATGACATTGTCCATGTGCTTTTCCCATATGACCAAGGAGAGACAATTAAAGTAAACTCTAACTGCAATATGTTGTGTCTTGTTTTTAAACCTACTTTAGATTATTGTGCATCACTCTGCTCTGTTTATTGTTAGATGCAGAATTCAGACTCCATATTAATATATAAAGTATTAAAATTGGGCTTGAACAAAATTCAGAAAACAGTGCTTATTCTCTTTTATATATTGTTTAAACTTATTATTCATAAGAACTCATAGAAATGATAATTAAAATAAGTATATATATTTAGAATATCTACTGGTTTCAACCCTGCAGCCTCAGAAGCATATCGCTTGCACATCTAATGGATATTTTTTTCTGAAAAGTCCTACATGTGTACACTAAACTTTTGGGATGTGCACTCAATAGCAACTTTAAGAAACACCTGAGCACCTGCTTACTTATGCAATTATTCAAATAGGAAAAATCGTGTGGCAGCTCCAACTGCAAAAATCACTCAGAAACTAATTAATCTAATTCAAATTTTATGTCTTCTCTGACTATAGAGGTCTTGCATGTTGCTTATTACATGACCACCTGCCATTTTGTCAAGTAATTTATCCATAGTTTTGTTGTTGTGCATGGGGGCAAACCCTGGAAGACAGCTTCCCATTGAGAAAAAAAGAAAAGAGATTTGTGGTTATCAGCCATCCAGCATGGAGACAAGACTAATCCTGGTCAATAATGGCACTCTGTTGGTGATCACTGATGATGCATATGTCGCAGTGGGGGTACTGTATGGTGGAGCATCGCCTACAGAGGCGGGTGATGTCACCAGATAACACGTCATACTTTCCACATATTGCTTTAAAAAGTTTATTTATATGTGGGTTTTTTTTGGTGTGTTAAGAGAGAAACTGTGGCCAAGTGTGCCAACACCCTGTGCAGAGAGTGCATGTGTGTGGCTGTGTTTGTGAGTCTGTGTACGTTTGATTATATGACTCTGTATGTGTGTGTTTCTTTTCTATTTCAGCTTGTCAGCAAGCTGCTGACAAGCTGGGTTAGAAAAGAAATAAAAGTTTTGAGACTGACCTCTTCCACCTCTTAATTCCCCAAAAATCTCAAAAGTGCTACACTGATGCTGAAACATAGGAGTGAAAGATTATATGCTCTGGACAGTTCGTACAAACTCTCTCCAGCATCCATCAGACTCAAGGACCCTAAGAGCTCCTCCAACTCCATGCTGAGCAGAGACAATGCTTCCAGACCATGTTCAGAGCCCAGGCAGAGGACCTGCAGCTGTTTTAAAGCCGAACGCAGAAATAACTAACCTAACCGAAAGAAAAGAAAACCAAAGATATACCTCTCTTACTTTACTTCCCATCTAATAAAAAAAACTATAAAAAAAAAAACATGTATTACAAAAATGGCAGTGACGTCCACCATTTACAACATTGTTGACAAGTTATTTACAACAGTCTGAGTTCGAAGAGCAAATCAAAAACAAAATCAGAAAAAGTCAACTCACAAACAAGGTCAAGGAGAACATACAGAGTTATGCACAGGATAAACGAAAAACAAGGCAACAAGAAACACAGCAAACCAAAGGCACTGATCTGCAAAAAATGTAGACGGATGGGCTTCCATTCCTTTGTCCATCCAAAGCAGGCGACATGAGCAATGAGTGTAGGGCAAACGATCATCCAGTGTTTGGCAGGCAGCAGAAACACATGTTGAAGTGAGCTGGACTTGGAGGAGGAAATGACATGCACATATCCCACCACCAGCAGAGGCACAAACATGGCACACAATACAAATAAAATGGTATGTATGTGTCCCATCCCATCAAATCAGGTATTAAGTGCCATTTTAACCTGTGTGACTTAATACCAGTTTTGATGTAATGAATTTAAATGAATAATGCAAAACAAAATACACGAAAGGGATACCTATTTTTGCTAGTAGATAAATATAACTAAAACTAAGCTAACTAACTAAAATAAATTAAACAAGTTTGTTAAAACAATAACATGTCATTATCACATGAAACATAACAACATAATTCTAGCATGTTAGATGAAATTACTGTGCCTGTAAATTTAGTACTGAGGTCATGCCTTGATTTTAATGTTAAGATGCAGTGAAAGCTCCAATCTGAAGAAAAAGAGCTAATGTTGGTTGATTTGCAGTGTGATAGCATCACCTGTTTCTCTTGTGCACTTCCCCTGGCAGCGGAGAGATTTTTCCAGTGTTCCACCTCTTAGATGACAATAACAGCGGGTTTATTGAGGAGTCAGACATCAAAATTCAATTTTTTATTTTAATGCTTTTTGTTTTATGTGAGTAGCGGAATATCTCAGTGATTGATTTTCTAGTTCTTTTTGCTTTTATACAGACTTTGTATTTGAGCATCATTTAAGCAAGCTAAGTGAGAGAACAGATGCCTACATAACGCATTTAAGATTGCAATCCATTGGGAATGTTTTTTGTGTCTTTAATCGGCACTACAAAATTCTACTTTGATGTTGACTGCAACATAATTTTTGCTGAAGGTTTTCTACACATTGAGAAAACCTCAATGCTTTAAAACTGCTGATACTAACAAACTAAAAAAATAACAATGCATAAAATGTGACTTAATTTTTTTTTTCTTCTAAAATTAAGCTCTGGTTCCATTTGCATATTGTATATATACTTATACTATACATTTATTATATATAGTATACTATATATATAATATATATTTTTTGTTTAGGCATGAGCTCTGACAAAACAAAACCAACCCTACTCAAAAGAATCAAAAAATCATCTTTCACAATAGCTGAAATAGCTGCCAACCTTTGGGCTTTTAATAGGCCATAAAAGTGTCTGTATCAAGTCAAGTCAAGTCAAGTAGGCTTTATTGTCACTTCAACCATGTACAGTTAGTACACTGAAACAAAACAACGTTCCTCCAGGACCAAGGTGCTACATGCAATATAAATTTACAACATAAATTAACAGAAAACTAACTAACTAAGAAGCCTAATTAGCTGGCTAGCTGAGACAAGACAGATTGACATGACAACATAAATTAACAACATAAATTAACAAAAAACTAACTAGCTAACTTAGAGACCTACTTAGCTGGCTAGCTGGGAACTGTCTACGTTTTTATACAGAAGAGACAACATAAAGTGTCCCTGCGCAAATGTGCAAACAAGAGTGTCACGACAATGTGACAGTGTGACAAACATGACATTACAATACTTACATTAGTAATGAGGTGAAGAGTTGAGGTAGTGGGAGGAGAAACAGTAAACAGTAAACGTTCCATAATTAGCAGCAAGGATTAAAATAGTTAGAGCAAAATTATCAAGTAATGAATATTGTGAAAAAGAGCATTTATAGGTTGGTGTGTTCAATAGTTTGGTAGTGTGGATCAGTTTGTTTGCGCGTGTGTTGATTAAGCAGTCCAGTCTCAATGTTTTGAGGTATGTGACTGCTACAGCCGATTCAAACATTTGCAGCTGATTTAATTAAATTAAATTTAACTTATTCATGTTAGTTAGTTAGTTAGTTAGGAAAGGGAAAAAACATGAACCTGTAAAAAAGTAAAAAAATACTTTTGCTTTAGGAGCTTACTTTAGGCCTTTTGCAGGTTTTATATATAAAGTTCTTCAACAGAGTCTTCAGTATGCTTCTGCCTACCTTCCAGACACTGCAAGTGATTGATGGACTTGTTGTTCATGAATTGAATGAAATTTTGAGAGTAATATTCTTACACAGTATTATACCTGTCTCCCTTGTGCACTCCTTTTGGAAGTCCCAGAATTCTTCAATTTCAAGAAATTTTTTAAGCTTCTTTACTCGACTAAGAAAAATCCAGAGGAAATCAGGAAAATGTACTAACTCACCAACAAGATACCAACAAGACTGGGTTTGTTAAAGAGTCAGAGCTCAAGTATGTCTTTGTTTTAAGTTATGTTTCATGTAAGCCAGGGGTGTCAAACTGTACCCAGACAAGGATGGGGTGGCAGCAGCCTTTCATTCCAACTAAGCAGAAGCTACAACTGATAGTCTGTTGAAAAGAAGATGGAATCGGGTGTGGCTTCTGCTTGGTTGGAATGAAAGCCTGCACACACACACACACACACACACACTGGCTATTTCTAAATCCAGTCTGACACTGCAGATGTAAGCAGAGGAATGCCTCAGTAATAACTCATCATTAATTGATTTAAAGTTGAAGTTCCCTCTGCTTTTATATTGACTCTGCTGACTCTGCTTTTATATTGACTCTGTTGAGCTTTATTTAAGCAAGTTACGAGTGAGAACACATGCAATAAAAGCATTTAAGACTGCAAGACATTTAATAGTGAATACACAATTTTGCTATGGCATTAAATTCTGTGAGTGGAATTTTTTTTCCTAAGCTATTTTTAAATTTAAGCCACTGGTTGGGTGTTTTGTGTGGATTATCTGCACCTTATGGCAAGGGCAGATACCTGTAAGTGACTTTAAGGCTGACTGCAGTATAATTTTTATTAGGACTTTTGCAGTGAGATAGAAAGCCTTCCCAGTAAACACTAGATGTTGTTAGGCCAGATTGGGTTGATCCATCAATCAATCTGTTTTCACTTGAATCTTTTGAATGTTCTCAATTTCACATCTAAAAGACATCCAAAGGATATCAATATTGAATGTCCCACGACTAGCTGAATGAGGTACAATGTATTAGAATGGAAGACATGCATAGAAACACTTCTGTACAATTGCATAATTGGTCAAAATATTTACTAAGGGAGTAAAAAAATAGACAAACAAATCCAGAACATGAGGCAGCAACAAAAACACAGTGAGGCACAAAGCCAGGCAATGAACAAACAGAGTATTAGAGGAAAACCCAAAAATTACCAAACCAGTGAATCCAAACTAAGGCAAATCAGACAAGATAACAAAATGCAAGGCTTGGTAAGTTCACACTAGTGCACACTGATCACAGTGCTAGAGACCAGTGACTCATTACACAGAAAATAAGGGAATTGTGACAATCTTTTTAATTTATAACTTAAAATATACATTACACAGTATAAAAATGATACACTAAACTGATTGTCCAATGAACATCCAGAAATAAATGTCTTTCAAACTAATTCTAAATATAATTGAGAAGCCTTTCCAGTCTAACACATCATTCTGCATTCAGCTGCTAATGGGATGTCCAGTGTTGATATCATTTAGAATTATATGTTTACTAAGTTAACACACTAATGCTGTTGATACATGATTGTCCCTTAATCTGAGAATACACATGTATTGGTAACGCTCAAACTAAATACATTTTAAAAATTAGGTGTATCATGTATCATTAATGAGTGAAGACTACTTTGTTTTTTGTTTGACACAGGAACCTTCAGCGGGCTCTGACAGAGAATGAAAACAAAGATTTTCTGGCAGGTTCAGAAGGTAATCGTGTTAGCAAAATTGAAGGCAAATAGAAATCTTGCTAATAGCTATGACTTTCTTGGATTTTTTTCTTGGATTTTCAAACATATTCTACTGACACGATAGATTTTCACTGTTTGTAATATCCCATAATACAGGCATTCTGCATTCACCAAATTTAATAAGAGAACTGAGCTTGTGCATCGCACTGGAGATGTGGTAAAAAAAGTGCATTCCAGCTTGACTGTTACGACGAACCTTGGACTGTTACGAAGAACCCCCATGTGTCAGGGTGTGAATCATTCAGTTCTGAGACTTTCCTAACTGGTTTTAATGCAAATATCTGCACTGTTTATTATAGTATTACAATTATTACCTTTGTAGACATAGATTTACATAGGGATGGTCCCTACCTACTTTCACAATAGATGTGGGGGAAAATAAATAAATTAATAAATTAATAAATTGATTAACATATGGGTTTAGGAGAGCTCTATACTGAATAAAATATCAATTAAATAAAAATATATCTTATATAAAGACCAAACGAAGCAACTAAATAATTAAGTACAAAATCTTTGAATGTGCAGAGTATGCACATATGACTCCTTTCACACTTCATGATGCTCTATGGGGTTGAGAAACCAGGGGCTAGTTATGGTTCCTAATTATTTTTTTTCTATTTTTGTTTTAAATATTTACAGGTAGTTGAGCACAAGACCTGTAGTTTATAGTCATTTATGTGGGATAATAATTTCAGGAATCTTTCATTTTTTCCTGCTATAATGAAAAGCATTAGAACAGCAACAACTTGAGTGGGCAAAATTTGGTAATTTAATTAAAGAAGAAACTTTCTTGCAAGCACTGGCTTTAAGATGCAACAAGCACACATTATTTATATGTGAAGAACCACAATCTATATCAAAGTTCATTGTTATTTATTTTCATTATTTTAATTTACATTATTAAAAAAACAAGATTGTATTTAATGAAAGTGAATTGTAAATGCATGATATACTGGCACCAATGACTTAAAATTAGTTTTTTTATGTCAAAGAGGAGGAATAGAGCATGGAAAGAATTATTTGTTTTTACCATTTATGAAAGTATTAATTTTTTATTTTATTAAACAGTAACATAATCAGGGCCGGTTCTAGACAGGCACATATGGTGTTGTTAGCTGCGTCCAAAGCCTGGAGAAGTGGATTACACTTTGTCAGGCCTCTACATACAAACCTGTCCAACTTGGGTGTCCCACTTGAAGACTAAGCTCCTGCTGGTATACTGTAGCTCTAAAGGTCACTGAGGCACGCCTGACCACAATAAGGTGGCAATCCCTCAGGGGGGAAACTGAAAAATAAAAATTAAATAAATAAAACAAAACAAAATAAAATAAAATATCTTTAATCCAGATTTTATCAATCAATGACATAACATTTATCTTAGCTGGATGGTCTAATTCTCAAAAACATTTAACCTAAAATAAGACTTAACACACTACAACTAGAATATTTACAAAACTGAAAGGTTGTCTTATGAATAATAAAAAAATAATAATAAGTTAAAGCAGATGGGCTATAGAACAGATCATATGATGTTTTTTAATATTTTTAATATTTTTGTTATTTTTTATAGTAAATGAACAGCTCTCTTCTCTCCAATCCACTCTTGTTACGTCTTGACTCGTTTGATGTTTACCGAGGGCTCAGGGGAGGAGTGTGTGTGTGTGTGTGTGTGTGTGGTGATGGGAAGTTCGAATCATTTTAGTGACTCGGTTCTTTGAATCTCGTTCATCAAAATGAACAAATCTTTTTTTGAG
>JAQMYJ010000006.1:10231884-10247260 GCA_030014305.1 Clarias laeviceps | reverse complement strand
CTATGGTTCCACTTTTTCTCTGATGTTATTTTAATTTACTTGTATTAATGATCCATTTCTTTGCGTGTGATTGTTTAATTTCGAGTGTCCGATCTTTGTCAATAAAGAAAAGCATGAATTAGAATAGGTACTTTCCTCTTATTTTCCACTAATTCCCTCCCGTTCATTGCGCCCCACCAGTCATGTCTGTATTCCCCACTAGTGGGGCGACCCACACTTTGAGAACCACGGAGTTAGAGGCAGAGAAAAACACTCTCTGTGGTGCCATGGGCTGTGTAAACAGCAGACCAAACAAAATACATGCGGTTTCAAATTAAAATTAATATAATTGTATTTGGTCCTCTTACACTCTCTTTTATTAATTTCCAATCAGTTAGGTGATTATAGTATTAATAGTAATTAATCATAATAATAATAATAATAATAATAATCATTATTATTATTATTATTATGTATTTTTCTTTCTGTCTTTCCTGTTTGTCTGTTGAGCAAACTCAAGTTAATGTTTTTGTATGCTTGTAAATCATAAAGTAATCAGGCTTCCCTGCTTGTGTGCTCATGTTTATGTATAGTACTGGTATGGAGTTCTGTGACACAACTGTTTGAATAAGCACTCTATTTAAAAAAAAAATCATAATAGGATGTCGTGTTCTTTGTCTGCATTCCTAATAACCAGCTTTTCTAGCTTGATTAGCCTTTACTTGATTTACTCGATCACTGCAGTATGTATATGCAACTTTCTCTTTGAATACTCCTTGATATAAAATGTCTAGCTCTTGGAATTATAGGAGAAGAAACTTGGATGATGGAATTAAAAAAGTTGTTTTGCTCTTAATGCATTCATTTTAGTTTAATGTTTCATTAGCTATATAGCTTGGTATCTGGGTAACTCCATGAAAACAGCATTTAAAATTTTTTTTATTTCCAACACCTATTAATTGGGTGACTTCACTACACCCTGTATAAAGTGCAGAGTATAACATAGATGGCAAATACCTGCAGTTTTCATGAAGTGACCCAAATCTGTCCTCTGATTATTCACCTGCTCTTTTGTCTTTTATAAATTAGATTCTTAACTGGACCAGCCAACCTAAAAGATCCAGAAACGAAATTCAGGTTTCCGAGAATATTTGTGAACACTGAGAACAATTACGAGGAGCTACATTTGATAGTTTACAAAGTAAGTGTGTGTTTACTTGATAGATGTATCAAAACATATGAATTACATATAATACAAAAAGTATTGTATAAATTATGTTGAAACCGTTTTTACATTAATCTTAACTGAAAACATCAATATCCATCATCATCATTATCATCATCATCATCATCTCCCTTGCAGGCCATGAGTGCTGCTGTGTGCTTTATGGTAAATGGTGAGTTTACTGTTTCTCTATTTAAGCCTTGGAGTTATGTTAGTTGATTTTAGATGTAGGATGTAAAGTGTTTAGAAAAAGGGGCTTAATACATCCCATGTGATTAACATTTCTTGCAGCATCAGTAGAAATGACACGAGAGTTTTGTGAGCAGCTGGATGCACTGGTTGGACCTCAGCTCACGCTGCTAGCCTCAGATATTTGTGAACAGTACAACATCAACAGGAGGATATCAGGGTCAGTATTAATCTACAGTGTAGTTTAATTATTAATTACATTCTCAATTTAATGATCTGTTCTCTTTATTGCTTTGAAACAAATCTGAGCTTATAATATAATCTATAACAAAGCATTATTGACTCATGAAATTTTAGTGAAGCTTAGAGAGTAGTGCAGGCTGAGAGGCAAATCTCAGGTTTGTAATAAATACAGGTAGTCCCCGTCTTACGAATAAGTCGGCCTCACCGGTTTCGATGAATTAGTTCGTAAGTAAGATGATCAAAAATGTCTGTCCTGTAAAGTTATCCTGATGGTGAATAATCCTAATTTCGAAAAATCCTCAACAAAACAGTCCAATACAGTGGAAAACAGCTCTGAGACAAAACATTTGGGATTCTCCTCGCGATTTTAAAGCGCAGAGACAACACTTACATTTTGAAACTTTTCCTTAAGCATGCTTGCGGTTTTTGCCCACATGATGGCAGTGTGGGGAAAGGGGACCGATTTAGTCAAGTGGATTGGTATATGCTGTACTGTACATTTGTAAATTCGTGTCAAAGGCGTCTAAGACTTAAGAACAAATCCGACTTACAAATATGCTCCCAGAATGGAACTCGTTCGTAAGTCAGGGACTACCTGGACTTAGTTCTAGTACATTATCACTCTAGAGTAGCATTTTCCAAACTTTTCTAAGCAAAACATTGTGTTGTTATGAAGTTTCCTATAAGGAGTTATTTGACATTTATTTACGAGCATCTGCTGTCAGCTTTTGTGGCAGTAAATTTTCAGGCTTAGAAAAGAGTTTGATTACACAGTAATAAGTGCATTCATGCATTCATTCATTCATTTAGTTATTTATTATTATTATTATTATTATTATTATCATCATCGTCTTTCTTTTTCTTTTTTTTTATAATCGTAAAGAGAAAGTGGGGCAACAGCTATGCTGTAATGTAGCTGACCTGTTTCATGGATGCTAAATGTAACTATAAGTTAAAATATGATGTCCTTTAATTAATTTAAAATGTTATCATTAGTGAAAATTGCCATCACACCACCCTGGCTGTTGATCGTTGTTCTATAATGACATACCCCAATATAAGATGGAGAATTTTAGCTTTTAAAATAACAAAATAAAATATGTAAAAATGCAAATCAAAATAATACAATGAATAAAAATAAAAATAGAGGCATAACAGAGTTTTACAGTAACCACCAGGTGTAATAAACACATATTCCAATTTTGTTTTATAAGTGAATAGGAACAGCGGCCAGGGTACCACTCACCGCTAAGTGTTTTTACTAGGGATTCTTATATATTTGAATGTCAGTTTGCAAAGTATGTGTTTTGTGTTTTGAATATGAGTAGACCGGAAAAGGAGCCCCAGTTTAAGTTCATTTACTTCAACCACATGAACTTGGCTGAGAAAAGCACCATCCACATGCGCAAAACGGCTAGTGTGTCCCTTACCTCTGTCCACCCCGACCTCATGAAGATCCTTGGAGACATCAACAGTGATTTTGCTCGGTAGCTACCATTTTAGAACCGTGCCCTGATGATTGATCTAATTCATCAAATGCTGTTTATGTGATTTGATAATTTGTCAGAATGACCTTTTCTGTATATCTTTTTTTTCGCTCATGTCTCTAAGGGTTGATGCAGATGAAGAAATCATTGTAAAAGCAATGACTGACTACTGGGTAGTGGGAAAGAAATCGGATCAGAGAGAGCTGTACGTCATTTTGAACCAGAAGAATGCCAATTTAATTGAAGTAAATGGTATGTCTTGGTGCATTAACACATTTCCCCCCAGAAATACAGTTTTGATGATGATAGTTATACAGTATATGGTTACGATCGTGAGTTAAAGGTGTGCAATGATATTTCATTGTCATGTTACTTGGTTTAATTTTGTTCATCACACTTTCTCTTTTTGCATTACAGAAGAGGTTAAGAGGCTTTGCGCAACACAGTTCAATAATATTTTCTTCTTGGATTGAGGACAAGAAAAAGGAGAGAGGGAGATACGGCCGCACTACAAACTGTCAGCTGTTCATGTTTTACTGACAGCATCAGTGTAATGCAATAATTGCATTGTAAAAAAATGAATTTTCATATTATGCAATTTTTAAAAGATTTTTATTTAATCTATACAAAAAAGACTGCATTCTTGTAATGAATTAGAAAGTTTAAATCAAAATTTTACTGTATATATAATATTGACATGTCAGCAGCACTTTTGTTCCATTCCCTTTGTTTTTGCTTCTTTTGTCCGAATAGTCACTGAGGAATTAAACTGTGCATTAACTGAGTCAGACTATATTTGTCATTTAAACTGTCCTTTATGCTGTTAGGTCATCTTCATTATGGTTTGTTAATGTTTTCCACTTTCTTCAATTGACATTAAATTTTAATTCACTCCACTTGTTTTTTTGGTGTTTATGCTCATAGAATGTTTCTTTGCTGTGATGTAAATTAATTATAATTATATTCCATTTATTTCTTATAATGCATTAACAATGGAAAACTTTTGTTTTTAAAATGATGGGAAAAAAAATAAAAATACAAAGACTAAAATGTATATATATATTTTTTAAATACTGACACACACAGGTTTAGCTCAGTGGTCAAGCTATTGGATTATGGTTTGGAAGGTCCCAGGTTCAGATCCCACAACCATCAAGTTGTCCCTGCTGGGCCCTTGAGCAAGGCTCTTAACCCTCAACTGCTCAGAATCAAAAAGTGTTTTATTGCCAAGTATGCTTGCACGTACACATGGGCGTAAATCCCGGGGGGGACGGAGGGGACATGTCCCCCCCCCAATCCGAGGGTTGTTGCATAGTGCACTGCAACTAACACGACAAACGCCGTTTCCCATCCACTGTATTATTTGTATCCCCTTCAAAAATTGCTCATGAGAAATTTTATATTTATTGTCCCCCCCTACTGTTAAATGAAATGTACGCCCATGCACGTACAAGGAATTTGTTTTAGTGACAGAGCTTCCAGAACATAACAAATGACGAGACACACAGCATGACACACACACAAAAAAGGTTACAACGATGGAGTAGGATTTTTATTTTATTTTTTTTTTTTAAGAAAAAGGTTAACATCAAATTGAGTAGGGTGCGAGATACTTTCAAATAAGTTACATAAATGTCTCAGAACCCACCAAGCACGGGGAACTGGTTCCCTCCCACAGTCCAAACATGCAGATTAGGCTAATTGGTGTTCCCAAATTGTCCAATGTATAACGTATAGTTTTGTTTTTTTTGTAATAAGAGACCACTGCAATTTACTTCAGGAAACTTAAGGAATGTCATCAAGAGAAGGATGATGGTGACAAGCCTTTTTGTTCATACTTCTGTACGTTGTACGTACGTGCGCACGCGCAGGGACAACGACCAATCAGCGCCGACTTCCGGGTATCCATCAGCAAATCAAAACGAGAGTGTCAAATTTTCAAAAACCTACCCGCCATGTTGTGTGTGTTTTAACCGAAGGTAGAGGACGTCGTTTGTTTACTGAGTATTTGAGTTTAGATTAGGCTAATTGCCAACGGACACGCAGGTTTATCACATTAACAGGTAAGAATTAGATTTCAAATATATGTTTACAATTAATTTTAGCTAGCTTGTGAGGTAATGTGAGCTGGTACAAATATAGTTTGGGTTCGGTATGTAATAATAAACCTGGAGTCTTAATGGAGCTTCAGCTTGAGTTTTTATTCCTTTTACTCATGTTTCCATGTTATACGTTTATACTTCCTAATATTCAGCTAAAGGTGAATTAAGTTTTAGCAGTGCTACAGATTATGCTCTACTTATGAGTATTAGATTTTAAACTAGGATTTGAACATTCTTTGTTTTTAGCTGTTGTGAGTGTTGTCATCCCTTGGACAGTATATATATAGCACCCTATGAACTGCATATACGTGTCAATCTTTTCTTGAATTTATATTACATTACCAATATAATACAGTTGCATGCAGGGGTGATTATGAAGCACCGCTTTCTTCCTTTAAATGCACAAAGATTACTAAATTGAATTGTATTATTATGATTATGCATTATTGCAGCATGGATTCTCGCTTTGCGCATCTTTACAAGCGAGACAGTAGTGTCTCCATGATCAGAGTGAAAATGTCCAGGCGGCGATCCCAAACACAAAAAGAGAACAGGGCAAAGATGCAGAATGTCCGCAGACACCTTGACCAACTTCCTGAGCTGGAGCTATCTGTCGATGTCTCCACTCTTGAAAAATCGGTCCTTTCCTCCCAAGAGATGGGACACAATGCCAAAGCCAATAAAAGTAAGATGAGTTTACTCTCACCAATATTTTTTTTTCAGTAAGTGATGCAATAAATACGTTTTTTTTTTTTTTTTTTTTTTACACCAGGTAACGGTGCAGTAGAGGAGAGGAGAAAGATGCTGGAACGTTTTAAAGAAAACAAAGCGCTGCAAAAGGAGAAAGAAAAGCGAGAAAAAGAAAAGAAAGGCACATTTAAGGTCGGTCTCTACCGACCACAGCCCCTGGGTTACTTGCCCTTGAATCCTGTTCAACCGAGCACAAAAAAGGTCAGCTTAATTTTATTTGCATGCCCATTTGGACCTTGTGGCTTATAGCTGTATTGTTCAATGACTCATGCTTTTGTTTTAGACCACAGAACCTATACAGTCCACCAGGGTGACCCGCTCCATGAAACAGCATCTGCAGCCAAAGGTACATTAGTCTTCAGCATTCTCTGCTAATTCTTATACCGTATTCTTAAACTAGCACTACCAGTCAAAAGTTTGAAAACTCTTTATCTTCAGTGTTTTTCTTTATTTTTCATTATCAATTATCTAAATTCTATTAATATTTAATATAATATTCAAAAATCATCAATACTGATTTGATGCATCCAAACTGTGAAAGAACATGTATGGAATTATATAGTAAACAAAAAAGTGTTAAACCATAATGTTTTATTTTTTAGATTGTCCAACATAGCTACGTTTAGCTTTGATGGGAGAATGCCATGAGTGTGTGAAGCTGTTATCAGATTCATGAGATAATCACCTCGAATGGTTTTTAGTTGTGCCTTGTCGAGGGTTAATTTATGACGTTTTTAATGCCAAGTCAATAGGCTTTTCAACCATATACATTTCAGTACACACAATGAAACAGTGTTCCTCTAGGACCAAGGTGCTACATACATGCAACAGAAATTGACAGAAACTAACTAGCTTACTATAATGCCTAATTAGCTGACTATCTAAGACAAATCAAATTGACACCATAAATTAACAAAAACTATTTTAAGTACTAAACAAGAGACAACATGAAGTGAAATGTGCAAAAAAAAGAGAACGACACGGTGCAATATATTGTGAAAGTGAGTTGAGGTAGTGCAAGTTAATGACATAATAATTAAACAGTAAACATTTCTTGTAATTCGTAGCAGAGACGGGAAAGAGTGTGCAATGTACTAATGTACTTTAGACCATCAGTTGCCTTGTGCTGAGGAAGGGTGTGTACAATAGTCAATAGCCATATTAGTGCTAATACAACTACTGCACAAGTCCATATGGCAAGAAACGCTCCGTAAAGTAAAGAGAAAAACCAGTCTATTATTATTTAAAGAAATGAAGGTCATTCAATCCGAAAAAAATCTCAAACTTTGAATGTATCCCCAAGTGCAGTTGCCAAAACTTTCAAACACACCGATAAAACTGACTCTCATTAAGACTGTCCCATAAAAGGAAGACCAAGACCTGCTGCAGAAGATACATTTGTTAAAATGACCAGCCTCAGAAACCACAGATTTACAGCACCTCCGATTGGAGCCCACACAAATGCTCCTCAGATTAATGTATTTATGACGGCTTTTTCTGTTTTTCACACAGCAGCAAGTGGAAAAACAGTCTGCACCAAAGAAGGGTAGGTTTCTCTCTCTCTTTTTTTTTTTTGTCTTTTAATCCACACCGCCACCGTCCCCCCCCCCACACACACACACTTCATGTTAACGATGTCCATTTGAAAACACAGTATTACTGTCACAGTAAATTAGCTTTCATATTTTGCTCAACAGCTGAGCTGCCCAGCACAAGAGCTAACAAGTCATCAGCACCATCGATTCTTAGAAGCAGAACTGCGGCAGGTAAAACCATTGGCAGGTTTTCCACACTGTCTCTCATGAGTCTCAAAGCTGATGAATTGTCTTTGTTAGATATAGTTTGGGATTTAAGTCCTCTTGTCTCTTATAGTTGAACCAGTTGTCAGAGCTCCAACCACCCGATCAGCTGCTAAAAGTCTGACTGCAGTGGTAACAACCAAACCTGTGACTAAACCTGCTGCAGGTACTTTGCCATCCTTTCGTTAACCTGATGTTCTCAAAATTCCTAGGTCTTCACATATATGCACACAAATTCTGTCTCTTTTTCCCCTGATTCTCTATCTTTTGCTGTTCCCCTATTTCTAGATCTCAGGGCTGCCAAAACTAAATCTGCTAATAGGCAAACTGCAGCACCCTCTTCAGGTAGAGGAAAGACAATGCAGGGTAATGCACAATACATGTTTTAAAGACACTTTTATATATTTTAAAGCATTTCATATACATATCCAGGCTAAATATCGTCTTTCCAACAGAACATACTGGATCTGTGGCAGTAGAAGAGAAGGGAATTAAGGTAAATAAACCTGCAGAGACCTACAGCTTGGCCCTTTCTGTCTGTCTGTCTGTCTGTCTGTCTACCCATGTATGTATGATTTTATTATAACTAACTTGTACTAATGTGTTGCCAGATTGCTGATGAGGTGGTCACTGCAGTGAATCCCTCCCATCCCGAAGAGGAAAAAATGGTGGAGGAAACCAATGTGACTCCAGTTTCATTTGCTCCCCAAGGATTTGTGTTCCAGCCCCCTTCTGGTCTGAGAACCTTCCAGCCCACGCCCCTTTCCCCTCGCTCTGCTGACGCCTTCCTCTCACCCAGGTATTTCATTCATGCACCAATGAAGTGCCCCTGATGTTATTAACCAATATAAATTTTTTTCTCATGTTTGCATTAATTACACACATTCTTATTTTGCTACCTTCAGCTTTTCAGTGGAGCCCCAGATGATGTCTGTGAGCCCAATATTTCTAGCATGCGACTCTTCCTCTGCTCCTCCTCCTTCTTCCTCACCACCACCCTGCACGTCGGAACTTTGTCCTGGCTCTCCTTCCAAGTCTGCTCCTTCTCAGATAACTCCTGCCTCACCTCCTGCTTCTCTCTCTCACCCACCACCTTCTTTGCCTCCTGCCTCTCCTTCCTTTGTGCCCCCGGAGCCTCAGCATGATGTGCCTTATTTCAGGTGAGACAGAATTGCTGTGTGTGTGTGTGCACATGCGCATGTTGTTATAATATGTTATAATACATTTTATATTATATTATATTATATTATATTATATTATATTATATTATATTATATTCCTGAGTGTATAATGTGCTTGTATGTGTTCTATAGGGCAGTAATGGCTAGTGAGACAGAAAGGTTGACTGAGTTGTCTGAATTTTGGCAATTGCGATTTGATGATTCCTCCATCCCGGAAGAAAGTAAGTGGGCAGTCAATATAGTTAAAGTTCACTAAAATTCAGTCTTCATTTGGCCCTTAATATACACTTGTCCATTGGTTCTCTGTCCCTCTAGTGCGGGACCGCATGCGTACAGCTGTTGGCCAAGCCAGGTTATTAATGAAGGAGCGTTTTGGTCAGTTTAATGGCCTGGTGGACGACTGCGACTTTGGCAGAGGAGAAAAGATCACCACCTGCACAGACTTGCAGGGGTTCTGGGACATGGTGTACTTTCAGGTGATTACTGAAATTTTTCTTTTAAATAATTTTTTTTTCTTCCATCATATAATAAGTAAGACCAAACAATAAGCTGTATAAACAGCTCAACCATCAGTAAATTCTTATCCTGCCTTTTGCATTAGGTGGAAGATGTTGATAAGAAGTTTAATGCATTAAAAGAAGCTGAAGCCCGGGGATGGCAAGAGGAGATCAAGCTTGTCGCCAGGCAGAAAAAAGTGGTCAAGGTATTTACTGTAGGCAGTCTTTACATCTAAAATTTACATTTGTTTTTGCATTTAATGATTATTCCAGTCATTTGGAAAATTGTCCAATTTGACACCAACACACTCTTGAGAATATCTCAGTTTCCATTGACAATATTTCTTCAGTTGGAATAAAATCATTTTGATTAGGTTTAACAGTTTACATGGGTGACGGTCCAATAAGATCACAGAGTCACACTCAATTTGAGCCCATTATCAGATTATGTCATAATATCTAGCCGTTTTACTCATTCAGCACCGAGGTGGGAGTGGCTACTTGCATCACTTAACAGAGCCAATTAAAGCAATAGTTTAATATGTACAAAAAATATACAGAAGACACAAACAATCAGAATGTATCTACAAGCCCTTACAATTCTCAATATTCAGACACGAAAGTGCGACTTATGGCTTACTCCCAAAAAAATGGGATGTACACTATGAAAAAATGAACCTTGCAAAGGAAAATCAAAATCTTGAGTAGAAGGGAAATTAAGAGCAGTTATGTGCCAGATTATGTACCGCAAGCTTTGACAGTGTACTACACATGCGTCTTAAGTCAAGCACTGGACAAAATTTGATTCATCTTTTGCAGTATTTAGATATGTTCCTAAAATTTTAACCTGCACCATAAGTGAAATCAAATGTTGAGTAAAAGCAATGTTATGAACCAGTTATGTTACTTTAAAATAAGCTACTTGCTCAATGTAAACAAACACCGGATCCAATAGATGTTAACTAGAATAGCAAACTGAATGTTTTTTTTTTTTTATTTTTGTTTTTTTTACTGAGATTAGTTAATATTTTTACAGCTAAAATAACTCGTGTTGAAATTGAGTTGAAAGTAAATTTGAATGTTCTGGAGTCGTTTTAAAACAAAACTTAATATTTATCTGATCTACTTTTTTTCGATTTCTCATCTGTGATTGACTCTCCAATTACCGAACACTGAGTGTATTTGGCTGATGACGAAAGAAGTACAACTTGGCGCAAACAAGGCATGGAGATGCTTAAACTCATAATTTTTTTTCTTTGTATTAATAACCTAGGCAGAGAGTTCTGTCATACAGAAACATAGGCAGATGTGTACATGGGCATCAACCTGAATTAACCACTGATTACTTCAAAGCTGATTACCTTATTCTCAGCTTTAGCCTTTAAACTATTTCTACAAACTCTGTACCCGTCAATGGTGGGTACTCACGCTAGTATCTAATAAATCCAAATTTTAGATTCTTACAAATTATATGTAAGAATTCAACTTTTATATGTTAGCTTGTAGGTGGAGTATGTTAGTAATGCATGTGTTCCCTGTGCATGTTCATTCAGAAGCCACCTGCTGCTGGAAGTAAGACTGGAGCAGGTGTGGGGGCCAGTGCAGCTGCAAAGAGTCGTCTGGCTGCAGTGAAAGCTGCCATGAAGGCCAAGCAGGCAGCAGCCGCTAAAGCTGCTGAGGCTTCAGACAGAGATCAAGATGATTCGGCCCCTGCTTCAGATACCCCTGCTAACACGCTGACGGCCCAGACGGTCGTTTTTCATGGTGGCTTCTTCCAGGTGGAGAGTCCAGTCAAAGTAGTTGGTATGAGTCCAATGCAGTCTTAATCGTTATTTTCTGTACACATTGTGATGTTTTGTGGCTGTGTCAGCTGGATAAAGGTATGAACAAAATTACCCCCAGGTGCTGTAAGAAGATCGTCTCGGATGAGTGCGGCTCCATTTAGCCAGTGTTCCCCACATGGGTCTAAATTTAGCACACCACGTAGGCAGCAGAGGCCCACTGCAGTCGTTCGCCCATCTCCTCTTCCATGCATTCTCACTCCCTCTAGAAGTGCACCTCCTCCTGCATCTCCTCCTACCTCTCCTGCTATGGTAGATCACACCACTGCTTCTCCCGTCTGTACTCCTAAACGGCACATTGATCCCCTTCCTTGCTCTCCCAAACCCCTTCACATCAGCCCTGAACACCACAAGACTGCCCCCTATGCGTCACCTAATGGAGACACGGACACACCACTCAGCCAGCATGATCATAACACCAGTCTCAACAATATCCAATCAGACCTCATGGTTACACAAGTAGATGATCAATTGAACCAGTCAGCTGAGATCAAGCCACACAATTCTCCATGCCAGTCAGAGAAAGAACTGCCACTTCATCATCCTGCGGGTCCAGGCAGCAGTGCAGAGCCTGAAGAAACTACTCAGGAGTCTGCAGTGGGAGCATTGTCCCAGGAGATGACTCAAGAGACTGTGTATGCTGAAGTGGACATGTTCCCATCAGACAGTCAAACTAATGCTACGAGTTTCACCCGCTCGCCTTCGCTGTGCAAGACACCTCCCCGAGCGGAGGCTGTGGAGAAGTGTGTCTCAGTCCCTTCCTCCCCCTGTGTAATGTCCACCTCACCACAGCAAATCCAAATCCTCCCTGCAACACCATCAGACAAAACTCGCACATGTGACCATGAAAGGTAGGCACATCTGATGAATTTCAGTTGTACATTGATGGACGTTAAATAAGAGTTCTTAAACAGGCCAACCTGTGTTCACACTTCAAAACTTAACATGAATTTGAGGATTCAAGTTTAGAAAGTGTTGAGGATTCAGGATTTCTTTAGAAATAAATTTGTGTATTTTATGCATTCATTTATTTTCTTATGTTATTTGTAATTAAGGTTTAGTAGTCATACAGAAAATGCTGAGACTTTTCCCAGTGACTATGGCATTTGAATTTTGTGCTTAGGCCTTTTCTTCTGTCCAGTCCTTCTTAGCCAGGTGTTTAAAAAAAAAAAAAAAAGCTTTAGCTTTATATCCACCCGTCATATTTGTCTCAAGACCTGACCGTTGGTTTTCCTACTAACAAAATGTAATTAGGTGCCGTTTTTATGTGGTGTTTTTTGTATATAATATACATATATATATTTTTTTATTTATTTATTATTCTTATTTGTATTTTAATACATAATGATGTGTGTGTAACAGATCTCCTGTCAGTGCAGATGGTACAGTGCCTCAAAATCAAGACAATGAGGTAATCATAAGACATCATCTGGACATCATGCTTATGGGGAAATTCCATGATTATAATGTTTCTATTATTATTTTAGAATCTTGCCGGATTAGACTTTGAACGATATCTGCAACCCACAACCCGATGCAGCTTATCTCCTGTGCAGAGCATGGCGCTGGACGAATTGTCCCTTGGCCTAGAAGATGCTGAAATGGAGAGCCCTCAGTCTCAGACGGAGGAGCCTGTTCAGGATGCACTGATGACTCCTACAGGTAGGTACTCAAGGTGTCCACATTGCTGTTGCTTTCACCTGGGTGTTTCACAAAAGGGGCCCAAACGTGTGCTGTCACCACTGACTGGCTTCTTCACATTTTTTGATTTAGCTTTTCCCAGAATGGCACCATTGGTGGTCACTCCCTGGACTGACGAGGTGGATTTGACTCTTTCTTGAATTTCTAATGCACTTTCTCACATATAACAGCACTATTTTTGAGATCAACAGTTGTTGTGGTAAAAATTCACATGTCTCACAGAGCTTCTGTTATGTTTCAGATGACCACAGGTCAGTTGCTGTTCACCCCCGAGCTGAAGGAGAGAATAAGACAGTCAGTGTGTGAGCGTGACCTTATGATGTTTACCCCGCCTACTGATATTTAATTTGAGCAGAGATGTGGACAAGCATTGTGTGGGCTTATGTGTTACGTTTTATAGTAAAATTGGTATTAATTATATTTAGATTACCAAATTTTATATATACTTTCTGCATTTACAAAATTTTGATCAATTAAAATTAGCTTTTTTTGAAAAAAAAAAAAAATCAGGGCTTCTTTTTTTTCTTGATGGTTGGTGGGTGATTGACGTCCACAGAGGTAGAGGAGGTCACTGGGGTTGTCAGAACTGCAGATGAATCGTTAAGGGTATCAAAAACATCACTTCTCTCATCTTCTTTCACTTTTTCTTTGATCTTCTTCTCATTTTCTTTCGATCTTTCCTTTTCTTCTGCCCTCTGCTGCTCCCTTAGACTAAAAACAAAATGTCTGCTCAACAACAGGTTGTCTATTTCATTACCACCATATATTGAGCAGGAATTAATGAAATAATCATCCTGCAGTATAACTAAGACCTGGCGAGATGAATCAAAAGGTTAAATACCTAGCATTCGCCTTAGCCTTTTCTAGGGTGAGTCTGTTGTCTGTGGTTTGTCTTTGGTGTTCCTCTTGCATCTCTTTTTCACATACCAACTTGTGTTCATATGCTGGGAATAATATGTCTGTAAAGAACTGGTGAATACAGTTTTTCCAGTTCTCCACCTGTTCTTCTGGTCGCTCTTCAGCCAACTCTAGCCAATAATACACAAACCATAGTAAGAGACAGGTGGTGATAGGATAAGTAAACATCCTAGTGTTGCACATACACTATAGGCTTGCTTGAGCAATTCAGTCTAGTCTATACACAGAATGTATACAAGCCTTTAAAGTGCTGTGGACAAACTTTTATAGACTTGTCTGTACCTGTGTTTATACATGATGGTTTGGTCATTTGTGTGTCATCAACTCTAACACTGCATGGAGATTCTTTGTTCAATTCCACCTTAGATGGGTCTGTAACAGCCAGGTCATCTCTGTGATCTAGTATATAATAAAAAGCCAAGGACATCCATCTTTATATGTACATCTTAAACGTATCTATACATGCATCTAAAAGAGGATAGCACCTTTAGGTTGTATTTCTTCAGTATAGGATGACTGTGGGGTTGCATTGGATTTAAATTCCTACAAGGAGACATGTTTTAGAATTATTATATATATTTTTGTAAACAGTAATTAAAAAAAGTTTTATGTAAAAAAAAAAAATAATAACTTAAGGAATTTTTACAGTAGTGGCAGCAGATGAAATGATAGTGCTTGAGGATGGCACTGTCGGCTCATTTTGCTGGAGCCCAAAATTGACGTGTACAATTACTGTAGGTATGTATACAAATACTGTATGTATACTCATTTGGGTTAAAGGAATAGTTCTGTCTTAAATCCAAATTGAGGTGCATGTGAGTAATTTACAATAGGTCTTGGTTTTTAGACTTTCTGTGCACTGACCGTGAATTGTCACCTGGAATGCAAATACAACAGAAGTAATCAGAGACCAGAGAGTCCACAACCCTTGTTCTGTGCAAAGATGCTTCCAAAGTTCAGCTGAAACTCAGGAAGCTTCTGCAGTGGAGTAAGATGTACAGCTAGTTCCAGGGGAACAAGAGAGTTAAATTTGTACCAAATGCACCATAAATTTGAAAAACTCGATTTAGCTCAAGCAAAAGCTTCATATCTCAGCTGAATCTTTAAAATTGTTGTATTGAACGGTTGTTGTGGAATTTGGCCCTGGCTACTTACATTGTGCTCATGTTCAGAGTGATGAACCTAATGGTCCGTGTGCAGAGCAGGAATACTTATAACGACCAAGACCTATAGTAATGTACTTGTATGAAACTCAAAGTTGATTTAAGATAATAGACGTGAAAAAACAAAATAGCATTCTTAAGGATAAAAACACTGTATTAGCGCTAATCTATTCTTTTTAATATACTGGTCCTTCTCAAAAAATTAGCATATTGTGATAAAGTTCATTTTCTGTAATGTACTGATAAACATTAGACTTTCATATATTTTAGATTCATTACACACAACTGAAGTAGTTCAAGC
>JAQMYJ010000006.1:10187325-10208640 GCA_030014305.1 Clarias laeviceps | reverse complement strand
ACCCTTCATTTCTTTGTAAGTGGGCAAACTTAGAAAATCTGTAGGGGATCAAATACTTATTTCCCCCACTGTACATGACATGACACAAAAAAATCGCAATATGTAACTGAATCGAACATTTTTAGTGGCTATGAGGTGGTTTTTTTGACTGACAACCCAGGCAATGGCGGTAAAAGCACTAATCCACCAGGGGACCTCTGCAGGTGATTAAATTAGGAGCAAAAATTTATATTTTTCTTGGAAATTTACCCGAGTAGAAACACTTACTTTATAAAAAAATAAATAAAAAATTAATAACACTTAATAGGTATAGTAATTGTTACTTAAGCATATTACTAAACTATTTTTACCCCTTTGTGTAACAGCATCTGAAGCATTAAGGGCCTGATAATTAGTTGATGTCCTGGAAAAACATTGTGAAAACACACAAACACACAACACACACACACAAACATGTATTAACCTACAGAAATCCTCCACAGCCTAATCCACAGCATTGAACTCTGAACGGTTCCTTACAAGATATGTAATTGTGTTACAGATATCAATAACTGGTGTGTAAAACTTTATAACACATAAGACTCACAATACAAAAGCTACATTAAAACTACACAACATAAAACTCACATAATAGTTCTTGTTTATGTTTTCCTCCTAGTCATAGCACTACAGAGGTGGGGAATAACATGTTTCATGCTGATAAGCGATGCCCATCCCTGCCCTGGTCATAACTGTGTAGTGAAGATGTAGCATCAGTGTGTTTGTAATAGCTTAATGCGAATGTAGCCGAAACCAAAATGGATTCAGAACAGAGAGACATTGCCAGTTTGATTGCTAAGTTTATTGCTGCAGGTAGGAATCATGGCTTTAACCAGACCTACTGTATTTATTGATAGTGAGTCTTGATATGGCCAACCCAATTACTCTGCCTGTGTGTACATTTCTTAGAAGTATTTTGTGCATAGAAAGTAGTCTGGTAGTGGGACTGGGCTTTGTGATAGTTTTAATATTTATGTGGTGATTAAATATTTTTAACTTGCATACAAATATATTTCATACTAATAAATAATTGTAATAATAAATCATTACATAAAAACGAAATTAAACTTTGAAAATAGTGTGATCATATGTAGTGACATCTATTTCTAAGTATATTTTTAACTTATTGCTCACAGCCACATGATGTAACAAGCCCTTTTCTTTTTTTTTATTTTTGTATTCCCACAGCTTCAGACTCAGATAATAACTATGAGCTATTGATGGCAGGAAAACAGTATCCCTCCATTAAGGAGTTTGCCTCTGCTATTCCTAATCACCTGCTGCTGGGCTCTCTGCTTGAGCATTTGTGCTTTGTGTATGAGAGAGACCCTGCACAATCTCGTATGCTGTTCAAAGGTAAGGTCAATAAAAAATTTAAAAAAACATTCCTGTTTTGCTATGCTATTTACAAGGTTCCTAAATAAAATAGAATTTAAATATTTTGAAGTCTGTGTGGCGATACATGAATTACCACACAAAAGAATCACAATATATCATTGAGTAGATGTTTTTCCTCCATCTATGGTATTCATAGTCTGTGACCTAGTGTATACTAGTAACTACTATTAAAGCGCTTCTGTAAGTCACACTGTATACAGACGTCTGACAAATACCGTAAATGTAAAAAGTAAAAGTTATGACAAAATGACCTTGTTTTTAATTTGCTTAACTTCCACACCCCCTATGACTCAGGATAAGCCATATGGAAAAGAATTAATGTAATTTATAATGTAATTTGTATGTGTATGTATGCAAAAGGACATTATATAGTTTTAATTCAGTTGCGTGACCGCAAGGAAATTGTATATCTGTTTGTTTTCAAATGCAGCCTTATTAGCTGTGTGGGATAATTTTGATTCTCTTTAATGTTTATAGTTACTTATATAAACCAACATCACAGTTCCCCTAATGTGAATAAACTAGATTTAATAATTAATAGTATTTTTGTAAATTTTTCGGATTTTTTTTTTTTCTTTTTGAATGAGATTTTTTTTGTCCTGTTTTAGTGATTGGTCAGCGACTAGCAGCAATGAACCTCCTCTCCCCCCTGGCTGTCAGTGATGAGTTCAGCACAGTGAGACTGCAACACAGCCGGGCCTTCGCTGAGCTCCTGCATGCTGCCAGTTCATCCCTGTTTCCTCAGGTAAACCCAGTAATGTGAACAGATATCACTTCAGTTTTTTTTTTAGGTTCTAAAGCAGAGATTATTTCAGGTTGATTTCTTTCTTTGTTTCTTAACAGAATCAAAGGTACCTAAATGCTGATGGGCAAAACCCTGTGCTACGGTGAGGTGTTCACAGTCAGGTCCATAAGTATTTGGACAGTGATTTATTTATTTTGCTTCCCTATTCCATCACAAAGCATTTGAAATGAAGCAGTCAAGATGGCATTAAAGTGTAGATTTTTTCATTCAAACAAAAAATGTTGCTGTAACAATTTAGGAATTAATATATAAATATGTATATCCTTTTTATTTCAGAACAAAAGATGGCTTGTTCCAAACCTCTCGCTACCTCAGTGAATTCGAAGAAATTTCACCACTGGGCAGAGGATCATATGGAAAAGTCTTTAAGGTGTGGTAATCTATGAGATGCATTATATTGTGGTTTCTAATTATTATTTTTTTTTTATGCTTCAGTAACATTTGTTTTTGATGTTTTCTACAGGTGAAAAACAAGTTGGATGGACAGAATTACGCTGTAAAAAAGATTCTGATCAAGAATGTGACGAGGACCGACTGTATGAAGGTAGAGGAATATTCTAATATAGGATAGAAGCTTATTTAGTTTGTCATGGATATCTATGAATGTTTAGAAATGTAATATGTAAAATTGTTTAAACGATTTGTTGTAGGTTTTACGGGAGGTTAAAGTTCTCTCCAGTCTTCAGCACCTGAACATTGTCGGATATCACACTGCATGGATGGAGCATGTGCAACCTGCTGTGAAGAGTAAGTCAGTGAAATTAAGTATGCATTTTAAACAAATATCTTGCACATCTCATCTTGCACAGTTTCTGCAACTCAGGTTTTCTGTATACCATAGCTTACCAATAGAGTAGTGTAACACAAGATATTTAATGTCAGCTCTGTAGTATAAAATTTTATGCAGGAAGTTTGAAGTTATTGGATTGTTTCATTGAATTATTCATATCAGTAGTAATTTTCTGTGGTAATTTTCAATGGCAGCACTGTGGCCTGGCACCTCCGGGGATAAGGGTTCGAATCGGGTCTATGTTCATAGAGTTTGCACGTTCTCTCCGTGTGGGTACTCTGGTCTCTTCTCACAGTCCAAATACATGCAGATTAAGACCAAAGCCATTTCCAAATTGCCCGTATTGTGTGTGCATGCTTGTGCCCTGCGATGGATTTGCACCCTGTCCAGGGGTGTACGCCATATAGTGCCGTAGGTCCCCTGGGATAGGCTACAGTCCTTACAATATAGTAAGTGTACAATAATAATCTCTCAATAATTAAATCCGTAATTATTATTGTTGTATGTTTACCTCATTAAATTATCTCATGATATACCAATGCAGAACTGCATGATTGTATGATATTTAAATAAAAATTCTATGAACAAAATATTAATATTAAATAAGTGAACATTTTAAACAAGTAGATATGGCGGAAAGTTGTGTTTATATTTGCTTAGCTATTAGAAATAGATCCCAAACAAGATACGCTTACAGGCATCCTGTTAGATGGTTCACAACGACTTGCACATACTTCTTAAAAGGTCCTTATATATATTCTTGGAACACTGCTTGATTAATTATATTAGTCAACCAGAACTAACTGTTGAATAATTACTCATGTCTTTTCCTTCTAGATGGTGCACCTACATTTCCAGTCAATATACCAGCCTTAGAAACCATGTCACAAGCAGAAAGGTAAGATCTTTTACATTCTTTACTGAACTCAAGCAGTGTAACATGTTTCCTGTAGTTTCATAAGAATTAGTTTGTTTTGCAGACTTGTTGAGGAGACCACCGGTAGCACCAGTGGATCATCCATCGTTTTTGAAAACTCTGAATGTTCAAAGGGCAGAAAAGGACTGTCTACAAATGTGCTGAATAGCAGCCCAAATAATATTCAGGGATCTGCATTGGCAAAAGAGCAGAGGAATCAGGCACTGTCCACAAAAAATGTGCACAACCCACATAACTTTGTTCCGTGTGCGTTCCTGGGAGAGCCACGCTCTGTTGGGGAGAACTGCCCTGCACTTCGGTGGGAAAGTTCAACACTGTCCGAGGAGTCATATGTTGATATGAGCAGTCAGCCATGGGCTGAAAAACATCCAGGGGAGGTGTGTTGGTTATTATCATCTTCCAGACAATGCAGTCAGAGCTTACTGTTTTAATTTCTTCATTAGTGTGACATTGATGTCTGTTCTCTAGGTCCAGTTCCATTTAATGCTTTATATACAAATGCAGCTGTGTGAGCGTTCACTGAAAGAATGGATTCAGGAAAGGAACTCTACAATATCTACACGTAAGTTTCATTTATTTATTAAGTTACCACTGCCCCCTCATATGTTGTACGTAATGGATTATTAACCGTCATGGGTTACTAGCTCTGTGTTATATTTGACTAGAAATGCATCATGGTTACATTTAGTTTTTTTGCAGGCTCATTTCAATCATTTGACACTCAACAAGCATCTGATATCTTAAAGAAAATACTTGAAGGGGTGGAATATATTCACTCTCGTGGAATCATGCACAGGGACCTTAAGGTAGGTTTGTAAAAAGAAAAAAATACATTAGATTTTCATGTTGTTGCTAATGGGAAATGATCAGTAATAAAACTGTTAAATGAGGTGCTAATTTAGAAAATAAGGGTGTGATAGTAAAAAGAAACAATTCTACTTATTCATACTTTGCACTTATTTGTATATCTGATACCACTTATGACAGAAAGGTTATTTAGTGCATCAGTTTTATCCATCTGTCTGAAGTCCTGAGACAGGCATATAAAAAGCAGGCTGGGTTTTGGTGAGGCTCAAATTTGTTCACAAAGATTCCTAATTTAAAATTTGGCAGCTGTTGTGCTGTGTACCTTGTTAACATGTGGCTTACATAGAACAAAACTATCGTATCTAATCACCAAAGGATGTAACAATCATATTAGTATTGCCCTTCTTGTTTATGAATGAATTCTAGAGTGTTTTATTTGAGATAATTATACCACATTTAAGAGTGAGATAGAGAGTGCAATGTTTCAGTTATTGCACAGAACGATTTATTGTAGTCAGTGTTTTTTTTTGTTTTTTTTTTGCTATATATGCCATCCATATTTCCATTTTCAGTTTAAAAAAGTAAAATAATGTGGAAAAGCTTTAAGCTAGTTTAAATTGAAAGAAATGAAAACAAATGTTTTACTGTGACAGGCTGCAAATGCCTAAACGTACCTCATTTCAGCAACTCCTCTGTTCCAACCACTTCGCGTTCATCATCACCAGTATACACAATCACATGCCTAATAATCTGTCATCATCTGCACCTTTTTCTCACTGGTTCATGCCTCATGTTAGATGTTTTTATGTTTGAATGATTCACAGGTCACTGTGTGGCTTAACAAACAAATATCATTCCTCTGAATGTCAGGTACAGGGCAAAAATAAGGAGCCAAAAGTATAACATGAAGACTTTTAAACAGTACTGTATATCCACCTGTTTATCAGTGTAATTAGCAGTCAGTCATATACCATAGAAAGAATTCATTCTGCTTTACTGACTTTTTTTAGTTAATAATTTACAACAGCCATCTTCATCTTATCCCCCAACACAAATTTTTGGAATTTAGGGCTTTCATCTTACAACTTACTCAATCATAAAAAAATTACTAAAAAACAGACCACCTTCCTGGTCGGACCTTATCAATCATCAACACCTCCTCCTTATCTATGAATCATAGCTAAAGTATTCATCACATATTCACATTCTTGTAGCCAAATCTGCCAAATGAACAGATGGACAAAGACATTGTGCCTCCACAATATCTCTGCTGTAACACCAAGACATCACTGGATTTGTACAGCGTAGCAGTACAGTTTACCAGAAGACACAACATCATTTTTATCAGTCTAGGGTAGCACTGTACGACAAATGGAGAATTGTGTTGTGAGGTGGAAAGGAGATGTAAACATTTACTGGCCATTTATTAGAAATAACTGCCTACCTGATTCAATTCAATTCAATTTTATTTGTATACCGCTTTTAACAATTGTCATTGTCACAAAGCAGCTTTACACAATCAAAAGAATTATTTAAGTTTGTTACCTGATCACTTGCACAATTATCCAATAAAGTGTGATGTGGAAGCAGTATAGTGCAAAAAACAAACAAACATGCAGCTACAGGCTACAGGTGTCATTTAATGTTTACATCAAAAGGGTGAGAAAATGTGATTCTACTGGCTTTGACTTCGGTTGTCGGTGCAACCAGAGCTGATTTGAGTATTTCAAAATCTGCTTGTCTGTAGAATTCACACAGATTTATATGAAAAAAAAACATCCAGTGGGCATCAGTTTTTGTTAGCCAGTACACGGCTTAGAAAATTTTGTTAGCAGAAAACCTGCTAAGCTTATCAAAATGGTTAAAGATGCCTTATTTCAAGAAAATTTACATTTATTTAAAAGTGTAATGACATCACTGTGCTTGCATAGCAATTGAATTATCTTGAAATGTTCAATACTTATGTTTGTTTACAGCCAAGGAATATTTTCCTGCATGGGCATGAGTGCCATGTCAAAATCGGTGACTTTGGATTGGCTTGTACGGATATTGTGATGAATGAAAATGAACAGCTTATCTCCGGTTCTCATTTAAATGGAAATGCAGGTAAGATCTGAGTTACTAGTTCATTATGTTGACAAATGCCCATGCTACACCATCATCCTACGCAGTTCTATTAAACTCTGCACATTTCTTTTAGATGTAATAGTAGTGAGTTTTTGTTGAGAGCCTTTGTGTCAATAATAACTTGTTTATTATTGTTTTTTGTTTTTTTTAAGAGTCCTCTCACACTAAAGGAGTGGGTACTTTTGTTTATGCTTCTCCAGAACAGCTGCAGGGTTCTAATTATGACTCAAGGGTAATTAAATCTACTTTTTATACATATTGAAATATTTTATTAGTGTAACCAGTTATATGGAAAAACTCACTGAACTGCCTGGTGGTAGACACCAAGTTGTGTTTTTTGTCCGAACCCGGGTTTTAAAGAATCTGTCCTGTGTTTGCAGTCAGATATGTACAGCATTGGGGTGATCGCTGTCGAGCTGTTCCAGGCGTTTGGGACAGAGATGGAACGTGTGAGAACACTTGGAGATCTGAGAAAAGGGAAGGTTCCAGAAGACCTGTACACGAACTGGTCAGCCCTGACCGAGCAAATTAAACTGATGACCAGCCTGGACCCCTCACTGCGACCAAGTGCATCCCAACTACTGAAAAGTGATCTCTTTAACAACAAAGATGTGGTATGTGGTCTGTAGGGGCTTATAAATGTTGCATAAAAAGAAGTAAACTTAAGTATTCTTCTTGTTACTGATGAGTGCAATAAAATTGTAGCTAGTGGCTACAGCCTGAATTTTTTTTTATTTCCTTGAAGTCATTAATATGTTGCCTCATAATTTCACAAAACTTCCATTAGATGTGTGCATGCAAAAGAAATATACAAACAATTTACAATTCAACTAATGATGTAATCCATGTTTAAAATTTCAATAACTGTAAATTAAATCGCCTCGTGCCCTAAGGCTCCTGGGATAGCCAGGTCCCCGTGGGCGGCACGGTTGTGTTAAGCACTGTCGCCTTGCACAGGGTTTCGGGTTCGATTCACGGCCAGGCTCGATTCCCGTCTCTCTGCGCATGGAGTTTGCATGTTCTCCCCGTGCTTGGTCGGTTTCCTCCGGGTACTCCGGTTTCCTCCCACATTTCAAAGACATGCAGATTAGGCTAATTGGCGTTCTCAAATTGCCCATAGTGTGTGAATGAGTGAGTGAGGGTGTGTATGTGTGTGTGCCCTGCGATAGATTGGCATCCTGTCCACGGTGTACCCTGCCTCCTGGGATAGGCTCCGGGTCCTCGTGACCCTGAATACAGGATAAAGTGGTATAGAAGATGAGTGAGTTAATTAAATCATAAAATGTCATTAATGGAGGTTCACATAGAAGATATCCAGCTGCATCCAGTATTAATAAATCATAGTCATTGTAGTTGTAGATCTTTATTTCCACATTGTATAGCAATCACCATATTTGGTCAGCAGTAGTGACACTGAAAAGCTGTTTTCCTACACTAAGATGGAATTTTTCAGTCATGCCATGTTGTATCTAGATTCATGACTTATGATTTCAAGGAATAAAGGTAATACAGGCTAGTTGTAAGGCTTGAAGCATTGTTCAGATTACCTGTATAATTTATCATGTCTAAAATTTGGAGGAACGATAAGCTTGATAAAGTGGTCCTCAGTCATATGTAAAATACAGAATTTATCAAGAACAGTTAAGAAATTATAACACTATTTTTACTTTTTCCTGTTTTTAGTCGGTGTTATTAAACTGTTTTAAAAACGGCTGTTTTAAAAACGGTGTTATTTCCCAATTGCTTATTATTTAAGTGAATAGAAAAGACTATTTTTTTTCTCTTCAAACTTTGCTTTTGTAACCTAGGTAATGAAATTTTCTAATATATATGATAGAGAATTTTCTATTACTTACAAGATTTTTCTAGAATGTTTTAGAATATATGAGAATTTTCAAGAACCTTTTAGAATTTTCTAGAACTTTCCATATTATTATATACAGGAAACAGGGGCTCACCACACACACCACTTCAATTTAGTTCTAGCTGCCTAAGTGAACAGATCAATCTAAATGTAAGTATTTATATACTTATAAATTTAGTATAAATGCATCTAATTCTTGATTCCCATGTTGTTTTATTCAGACCTTAGGTAAATGCACATTAGCCTGTTTTTACATAGAAAATAGGTTGATTTCTTAATTTCATTAGCCAGGTTAAAAAAGCAAACTTTAAAGGGAATAATGGCCATTTTCTATCATTTTTATAACACAAGCAATTAAGAAATAACACATACTATGCAGAAACTAAACTTGTTACTCGTTATAATAAACCTTTTATTATTATCCCATGATTGTCATGAAGTGAAGTACATATCCTGTAGATTTTTAGACTTTAATTATAATTTATTAAACAAAAGTGGACTGTATCATTGACAATGTGCCTGGTAGATTTTAGGAAGATGTGTTTCTGAAGTTCTGTCTCAGATTTTTGGTGATGCTATGTGATTGGGCAAAGTCGTGTCACATTGGGAATCGAGATGAAATGTTTATAGAATTAATATTTGTGTGCTCTTTAATTTCCAGGTAATCCACAGTTTACAACGAAGGATTTCTGAGCAAGAAGAGGAAATCATTCAACTCAGAAGACAGATCAGTAAACTACAAACCTCACAAAATGGACCAGAGAGGGCATCACTATAATAACTATGCCAAGTGAAACTTGTGCCATATGTGTACAGTTTTCCTTATTTATTCTTGTGACAAGTTGCTGTGTATTAAGTCAACTTAGCCAGAGCGTATAAAGAAAAACAAACAAATAAGTAGATAAATTGGATAACTATTATACAGACTGTGGATTTCTCTGCACAGATTCAAGTTTTCCTTCTGTGTTTAAATCAATAAAGTATTTTATATGTTTATGATAGTTGCTTCATTCATTCATTTGTTCATTCATTCATTTGCAAGTTACTAAATCGGTGTTGTGCAAATGTGACCCCTGTGTCAAACTCTCAATAGTGCCAGACTATTGAGCTGTAAACAAATTGAAATGAATAGAAATAGGGAGATGTGTTTTGCAGATTTCCCTATAGTCTATAGTCATTTTAACAACAGATAATATCTCAGCAGATTAGAGAAAGATGTCTACCTTTGGCAAAAGTGTAAAATACAAAGTAAAAACCAAAAAAAAAAAACAGTCACAATGTTACCACAATTATGCAGGGTACCCCAAAGCCCTGGATCCATACATGAAATTTTATATTTTTCTTTTTCATTTCAGACCCAAAAGCGCAGGTAAAATAGAACCAACACTCTATTCAGATCTTTTTCTTTGAGGTCATCTTAAGTTTGTGGTCTTGAATCAGCCCAGAACAATCATTGCACTAAAGGAGGAAATCCAATATAACCCAAATTCTGGTTCTTCGGTTTAGTATCAGTTCACCATACTAGAAATGTTTAACATTATTATATTCAGCATATATACAGGTGCTGTATATAAAGTAATTCTTATTTTTAAATAAATTTTTACTATGAATTCAGATTTTGTGCCACATGTTTTCTCTCTCTCTCTCTATACACACACAAACACACACAACAGCCACTTCATTAAGTACACCTTTACACAGTTACGGCAAGTTTGTCGGCTGCACATCCACGATAAGAATCTTTCATTCCACCACATCCTAAATGTGCTTCTCTATTGGATTGAGATCTGGCGCCTGCGGAGACCATTTGAGTACAGTGAACTCATTGCATGTTCAAGACTCATCAGACCAGACAATTTTTCTTCAATCTTCTATTGTACATTTTTGTTCTTAGCTGACAGAGATGTTAGTTGAGTTACTGTTGCTTTTCTATCAGCTCGAATCAGTCTGGCGATTCTCCTCTGACCTTACCAAGACATTTTTGCCTGAAAACCTACGCTCACTGGGTATTTTCTTTTTCAGACCTTGCACTCTAAACCCTAGAGATTTTCATGTGTGAAATTTCCAGTAGATCAGCAGTTTCAGAAATACTCAGGTCAGCCTGTGTGGCACCAACAACAATGTCATGTTCAAAATTAAAATACCTTTTTTGGGAGGTTATGTTCAGATTCAAATCTGGTGACCGGGATGTCATAACACCAGTTTGAGACTTTTGCTGTGGAACATGGTGTATTATCAAGCAGGAAATATCAATTTGAAAAGGGATAAATTGTGTCCATGAAGGGATGCATATGGGCAACAACAATTACAAGTGAGTAATTTGTTCGGGTTCTGCTAGTGTTCTCAGTTACGAAATGTTTTCTAAGATACATTACAATGATTATCGTCTGTAGAGAAGCTTGGGAAAGATCTGATCTTTATATATAAAACCAAAATCGTGTTTGTGGCTTTGTTTGTTTGCGCAGGTAGTTCTGTCACAGACGTGTCACGTGTCACAGCAGGACGTGAGGAATGCCTGTGACAGAGTATGACATCATTACGCATCACAGGCTTTCCTCTCGTCCTACTGTGATGCGTACTGGTATGTCATACTCTGACTGTGTCACAGGCATTCCTCTCGTCCTACTGTGATGCTTACTGTCAAACTCTGACTGTCACAGGCATCTCTCTCACTCTACTGTTATGTCATACAGTGAGATAATAATATAGCTGCCGAAACTGATGGAAACGGCTCGGTAGGAAAGGTAAAGAAAATGGGTGATTAAATTGTTCGTAATAACCTAGTGTTTTCGGTTACCAAATGTTTTATAAGATAGGTTACAATGATTCGAGTTTGTAGAGAAACATGGAAAAGGTCTGCTTCTTCATAAAACGAGGTGTTTGCCATATAGATAGACTGTTAACTGTGATTAGCAATCTGCTAATTTGCTATTCACCGTTAACAGAAGTCTAGTTATATAGCAATGTTGCCTACAGTACAGTCGTCATTTAAGTAATTTTAACGTTTTTTTTTTTTAACAAAGACTTTCGATTAATCTAGGTGCGTTGGCTAAATTATTCCTTATCTTTTAGTTAGTAAACCTTACATACAGTAAGAGAATATCGCGAGAGTTTCGACTCTTTCGTGTGCTTTTTGGTGCGTGGAATCGTTTCGTTGCGCATGCGCCTTCGATTAGGTACTCTGTTACCATGGTGATCAGCAGTTCAAACGTATTCAAGCGCAGATCGAGACGGCACGGTAAGAAACGTCCAGATAATGAGTGATTAAATTATTCACATTAACTTAGTGCTTTTGGCTACCCAAATGTTTTTAGGATACTTTAAAATTAAACTAGAGTCTATAGGGAGACCGGATAAATGGATTTAGGTAACTTTACTATAGAAACGATTAGTTTATGAAAGACTTAGCGAGCGACGCTAGTTATCTTGGGTTTTACGCTGTCGGTTAAAAACAGTTACAGGTTCCTGAAGTTAATGTACAAAGTTGATGACTTGCTCGTGTCTGTTTGTTTTATTTACATTTTACTGCCATGTTTGCCATAAAAAGGTACAAGGCGATAAACATGAGTAACTAGTTTACTAGGTGCGAGGCAATGCTGGTTCATCATTGACCCTACTGCTGGATCCAGCCTCGCTATCTTGACCGTACGGCTTGGGCTGTCAGAACTTCCCTTCATGCAAAAGGCATATTCTGTAGCATTTTACATCATCTACCTCTAAAGCTTTTTTATCTTTTCGCGTAACGCCCCCCCCCCCTACTCCCCCCCATGGAAAATTATTATAAAATATTTGCTAAGATAAATACGCTGTATCAAGAAATTATCACTATCTCTCCCTCTTAAATTAGAAGTGAAAGGGGCGTGTTTCAGGACACGTATGGAATAGACCAAACTAATTAATAGGTAATTAGTAATTATTTACATTCGCGTGCACACAAACACGCGCTCTTTTTCGCCCGTGCAATTGGCCAATGGGCCACCGAGAAACTCCCGGTGCTCCAGATAGCCATTCCGCCACTGCTTGGAGGGTATACCTTGAACAACAGGTCAAATCAAAGTAAAAGCTATACATGCAAACCCAGACAACTGTAGACATGTACAAATGTATCTGAATGGATTTTTAGGAAATGTTCTCTGTTACATATTTTTTCCCAATCAATGCCTTAATTGGTAATTTTTTTTTTTTTTTACCAATTAATGCTATCCTACCACGGCTGTTTTTGGCCAGGGACACAAGGTTACCATCGGTCTAATGTTTGCTGGGCTCCTAGTTAATAAATTCCAGTGTTGTGTGTTGATCATCAAAACTCATCCTGTTTCCCTTCCACAGTGTCCACAGGTAAAGCCAATGTAAAGCAAACATCCATCACATGTAGTTTACCCCAGGCCTCTTTTAAACTCCTTCCTCTTATTAGCTACCTTCTCAGTCACATCTGGGGGAAAAAAAAATTCTGCCCTATCTGTCTTGCTACAGTAATTCTCTTTCACTGCCACCGTTATTCATTCACATTTCAAAAAAGTGTGAAATCTTGTAATAATGGGTCTTGGACGATGATCATCTTCTGGCATAGGTGCTGCCACTTGGTCAAGCACATCAAGCACCACTGCAACCACTCTTCTAGCAAACTTTTGTGTCTTCCCACTCTCTAGCCGCTCCTTAACCTCCTTTTAGTTTCGTACAAAATAAATACTACATGCACCTTTTTGAGTGACAAATATTTTTCTATACATTCTAGTATGTATGTCTTTATTTTTAACATAATGTATCTAATATAATGCATATTTATATATTGCTGTAACTTTTTGTGCATGTTCAGTGTTAATTGGAAAAAATATATAACTACAAAATAAAAACAAATTTCCAAACAAACTCACCAAATGTTTTGTAATTTAATTTACTCTTTAACCCTTGCCTTAAATGTGTAATATTTTATCTGTTTATTATTTTAAATGCTATTAAACATGTTTGAGTCAGAATTGTTATTCATTACACTTATTTATTCAGCATTAATGTGTTTGTGATCTCATTAAATCCACAGTGGCTATTATGGTCCGATATGTTCATTAATAGAGAATGAGCAGGTACGGTGTAGAGAAACCAGAAATTATCAGTTACAGAAATTGTGTTGTATGCAGTTTATTTTAGTTGCTGTTCATGCTAAAATCATGTCCTGAAGTACATCTATTACTGTCCCACTTGAAAAAGCAAATAAGCAATGTGTTATTTACAGCTTAGTTAGCAGTCTAGCATTAGTATAGCAGTGTTACTTACAGTACAGTTTTACGATGAGAATGAGAAATACCAGTATGTAGTAGTATAAAAGATAGGATGATCTAATTGAAAATTATATGGAGTTTGGAGGGAAAGCAATGGCAACTGTCTCCTTAAGAGTCAGAAGGTTCACACATACATGCTAAGATGCTAAACATATGCTTACATAATTTCCTCAGTATAATGTAACTGGTTTGCCATTTTGTTGGTGAAAAGTAGAGAAAGAGAAATGAATAATTACTGCAGAAAGTATAATTGCACGTGAGCCTGATGTTAAATGATTGGATTTGCTAAATGTCTACAGAATATAAAAATATGTACAAATAGTCTTTTAACTGCATTACAGTTAGTTCTGTTCTACACAGCTCATGCTGCACTCTCAAGCTACATATTCAGACGAGATTTCGTTTTTCCTTGGATACATTTTATTAAAACCTTTATGACCACGATTTTTTAAAAATACACAAATTTGATAAAAGTATCACTTCACCGTTTTCTCCTTACATGTATCATAGGAAGCATGTGAGCTACCCAGTACAACTCACTCCTCCGGCTTTAAAACGGGCATTAAAGGAATAGCATGTCTAGAAACACGTATATTTTAAAAAAAATCGTTTTACTTTAAACGACAAAAACAATCAGCCTATGTGTAGTAAAACACAGTGTCAGACATTTTGGCGGATAGGCGCGTAGACGCAGTCCGCAGGCCCGGTGCTGGTTGGTTGAAACCTGCTGCCTGTTACCCGGATGTAGCAGTGGGGAAACTACGTCATTGTTCACCGCCGGACGCTCTATGGATATTATAATGGACGAACATAACTAGATAATTATTAATAAAATCACAGGTATGTTTCATTATTTGGATTTAATATTACACGCGGATGTTATTGGGAGCAGCGTAGGCGCTGTGTAGCTCTTTACCGTGCCTGGAGGTAGCCTGAAAATGGGACGGTTGCTGCGGTGAGTTTCTGATGTCGGTGCGGAGAGTACGCTAGCAAAGAGGCTAATGTTTCTGGGTTAAAGCGCACCGGCGAATTTTAAATCTCGAGCCCCTCCTATTCTGTGTCCGCCCGCCAGCTTCCTCGCGTATAGCTTTAAAAAACAAAAAACAACGCCGGTCTAATATGTTGTATATCCGCCACTGTTTATCCGCACATGTGCCTGGGTAGTGGTTGTCGTCGTTCGATTGGGTTGTTGCGGCGCAGTTGTCTCGTGCTATTCCACACGTCCAGTCCAAGGCGGCATGATGATGATAATACCGTCGGTGTCAAAAAGAATAGACCAGTAGATGGCGTCCTGTTTAGTACAGCAGTATTGCTTTTAAAATGAGTACTATAATAATAGTAATAGTACGGCAGCGCTAATATGCGTGTGGGATTGTGTAATAGTCCCACTTTTGTGTTTCGCCGTTACCGTGGTGTTCAGTACACAATGCCAGCCCGGAGCAGATACGCGCGCGCGGGGAGGTGGTAATTGTGACGCAATACAATAACCCAGGGATTTATTATATTTATCTCTCTTGCGTTGTGAAGAGAGTTAACATTAGATATGTTTGTTTGTTTTTTATTGGGAACTGATTCGACTCGAGGCCTGCCTGTAGCGCTCAGGAAGCAACACCGGGGCTAGCGTAGCTGCTGGTAACCGGGTGACGGCGGTGTAGCGATAGGGTTCCGTTTCTCACACTACCTTTTATACACTACTGCGTGGGCACACACACATGGCGTCTTCGTGAGAACATGGCAAATTAGTTTGTAAGTACCCACTCAGCAAACCGAAACTGTACACAGACCTGTCCTGTTAGCTTCGTAACACTCTGAGGCTCTGTTCATCATCACCAGGGCTAACGCTACTAGCCGGCGATGTGTAGTAGTAAGGCTTAACAATTCACACATCACAAACACGTTAAACGGTTGATTTAACATCATCTCTGAGTGCTGGCTTAGTCTTTCCCCCGCTAATGCTAGCTGCTCGTTTGGGAGTGCAAGGTTTCGCTAATGTCGACATTCCCTCTGCGTTTCCTGCAAGTCACGTGGTGCTCCGGTAGCAGGGTACACGGTGTCTGTCTGCAGCAGCAGCGCGCGCTCAAAACATGCACGTAGCCCTGGTCTCAGGAAACGAACGGTCAGTGATTACAAACACTACTTTAACACTTTCTTTCAATTCCAATTGTTGCCAAATGGCTAAAAACTGTGATTTCCCAAAACGTTTCCCCCGTCCCAGCAAGAAATGAAGACACAAGTGTGTTTCCCATGTTACCTGACGTTCATTTAGTTGTCATAGGATTTATTTTATTTTCCTGTTCAGTGAATTTGCCAATTAAATGCTTAATACAATGTCTTCTTTCTAGTATGTACTTGAACGAGGCAGTTTTTTCATGTCTTTAGTTGTTGAAGTACAACCTTAAACTTATCATATTGAGTGTATGACATTCATGAGACTACGGTGGCGTAGTGGTTATCACTGTGGGCTCGCACCTCTGGGGTCAAGGGTTCGATTCCCGCCTTAGTTTGCATTGAGTTTGCATTAGTGCTTAGTGAGTTTCCTCCAGGTATTACAGTTTCCTCCCACAATCCAATGAAGTGCAGATTAATTTAATTTTGCTTTCCAAAATTGCCCATAGTGTATCATGGACTAGCACCCTGTCCAGGGTGTGCCTCGCTTTCTACCTTAAGTCTCCTGGGATAGGTTTCAGGCCGCTCGCAACCCTGTAGACAGGATAAGGGGTATAAAAGATGAATGAATGGATAAATGACTTATGTCAAGCAGCTAAGTTAGATATTAAAGTGACCGAATAATTTATAATGTATAAGATATATCTATAAACATATATGTTTGTGACTTCATGATATTAAACTTGTTGCATTTAAAGAATTTTACCATTATGTGTAAACCATAAAATGCTATGAAAAAGTAAACGTGCGCTGTATGAATTTATGCCTTTTACAGAATGAACGATGACTATAGTTGACAACACTTCAGAGAAATCTGACTTTGAGTCAGCGCAGTGCAACCGCACCAGCTCCCTGACTCCTGTCTCTTCCGGAGGCGTGGAAGACGGCAACTCCAGCTGGAGTGTTGATTCTTCAACAGCTGAGCTTTCCAGAACCATGGCTACATGCGTGGCTCCCAGCCTCGAAGCTGCTGTGTATGGAGGCAACACGGCACTTCCTGCTGAGAGGCCGAACGAGCAAGGCAAGTTCCGTTCATCTGTAAAGGTTATTCGGGTCTGTTTCTTGTATGTAGAGAAAACTTATTAATTTATTAAAGCTTATTCTTGATGATTTCTCTTGCAGTGGCCATGAGTTGTGGCGATGGTATCAACGTGCCCCAAAAGATCCTGTTTCCATCAGAGCGTATCTGCTTGAAATGGACCCAAGTCCATCGTATTGGAGCAGGTCTCCAGAACCTGGGCAACACATGTTTTCTGAATTCAGCTCTCCAGTGTCTTTCATACACTGCACCTCTTGCTAACTATCTGCTATCCCGAGAGCATTCCAAAACATGTGGGTCTTCACAAATTCTGCTGCATACATTTGATGCACATTATTTGACATACTTTGATTTATATTGTTTCTGTATTTTCCCATAAAGGTCATGAGCCCGGATTTTGCATGCTGTGTACCATGCAAAATCACATCATTCAGGTGTTCGCTAATTCGGGGAATGCTATCAAACCCCTTGGCGTGTTGCATGGACTCAAATGTGAGTACACACCTCTTGATAAATGAAAATAAAATACTGTTACGGTTTGGATCAAAATTAATAAAAAAAATTTAATGTATAAATCCATATGATTTAGGGATTGCAAAGCATTTCCGGTGTGGGAATCAAGAGGATGCCCACGAGTTCTTGCGGTATACAGTCGATGCTATGCAAAAGTCCTGTCTGCCATCCAATAAGTGAGTATAATATGATTAAATCAACATGCTGCACAATTTAGTATTACTTGTTAATTGCTAAACCCTAATGCCAGCTGTCATGCAATGTTAACACATTTCTATAATCTCTGATCATGTTCGACATTTTCATTTTATCAGATTGGACAGGCAAACGCAGGCCACGACTTTGATCCATCAGATATTTGGAGGATATTTGAGGTCCAGAGGTGAGTTGGAAATTATGCAATTAGTTATCTTGCCAAGCCTTATGTTTTATTTTAAGCAGTGGTGGCAACTTCTAGATTTTAACATTTGTTTCATATGCATTTTTTATTAGCACTGTTTATAAATATGGTAAGCTGAGATTTGCATTTATGAAACAAATAATTAAAAGATCTCTGTTTCCACAGTGAAGTGTCTGAACTGCAAAGCAGCATCAGACACATTTGATCCCTATTTGGACATTGCACTGGACATCAAGGTAATGGCAAAAAGAAACCTTGCTACCCTTACTGAAGAGTTTACTCCTGTTCTAAATGTTCTGTACTGTATAGACTGTATATTCAGAAAACAGTTGCTTCATTACTTGATCATTGTAGGATCCGCTGTTCCATTAAAGTGATGTTTACTTGTGCTGTCTTGCAGAATGCCCCAACCATTACTAAGGCGCTCGAGCAGTTTGTTAAGCCTGAACAGTTGGATTGGGAGAATGCCTATAAGTGTGGCACGTAAGTATCACCTGACAAATTTCAGTCATCCTTCTAGGTTAACAGTGCGCACTCAGACCATATTATGGACAAAAACATTATATTCAAAACAAGTTACTGCTAAAAAAAGTGTATACCATTAGTCTTATCTATCTTCTTTCTGTAGGTGTAAGGAAATGGTTCAAGCCACAAAACGATTAAGCATTCACCGCAACTCCAACGTGCTAACTATCTCTCTCAAGCGCTTTGCCAACTTCAACGGAGGCAAAATCTCCAAGGTCGGTTCCTCCTGTACATATTTTAAGAAGCCAGGAATATTCTTTATCTTGACATATTGTACAAACGTTGAAAGAAATATTGAAAACTTTACAATAAAGTAAAATTAAAATCTAAAACATAAAATCTATCAATCCTCCTCTGCCCAGGATGTGAAATACACAGAGTATCTTGACCTGCGGCCCTACATGTCTCAGTCTCATGGAGATCCACAGATTTATGGTCTGTATGCTGTGCTGGTGCACTCAGGCTTTAGCTGCTATGCTGGACACTACTACTGCTATGTAAAGGTCAGACCTACTACACATGTTCAAAGCTCAAGATTTTATCAAGACTAAACAAAAAGCTTTCTGATGCAGTAATATGAAAATGCGTGATGCTTTATTTCAGGCAAGTAATGGCCAGTGGTATCAGATGAATGATTCATCAGTGACTCCCACTGATATACGATCTGTGCTGAACCAACAAGCATACCTTCTGTTCTACATCAAGCAAGGGTATGTTAAAGGCATTAATGCATAAAAAGAAATAGAAATACATTTTGCATATGATGTAGCCTGCTTATTTAAAAACTCTCTTCTGATTTATTTTTAGGTCTACCGATCTGAAAAATGGAGAATTGAACCAGAATGGTTTTACTCCAGGCCATTCATCCCCTCGACCAGCTGTGATACCGAAGCTAAACGGGCATTCGTATAGCTCCTCGTCAATAATCGATCCACAGCTCCATTCTCACGTGTTAAAGGTACAGCCTAAACAAGAGAGCTTTTTATTGGCAATAAAATGCCATCATCCAGATCCCCCTTAAGAAACTGTTTTGTATTCTTTTGCAGAAAAACTTGTATATCAATGGCAACGGTTCCTCAAAGGAGCATCGTATTGGCTCAAAGCCCAGCAGCAGCAACATCAGTGGAGTGAACAAATCCACCTCCAATTTGTCTTACTCTTCCACGTCGTCCACTTCTCATCAACCCGTCCACCCCAGTGGCATCCCAGAGCCGCATAAGAGGCCCAAGATGAGCTTTACTGTTGGCTATGGAAAGGTGGTGCGGTGCTCATCAACCCCCGGCATCTCCTCATCGTCAGCCAGCTATTCTGATCCACAGTCCTCATCCTCTACCTCAAAAGTCCAGTGCAAGAAGCAGGTCAATGGCACATCCTCATGTCACAGCGCAACTCTTCTGGTTCCCTATGATGAGGAATCATCTGAGGACTCTGACAAGGAGAGCAGAGTCTTGGACAATGGTACTGCTAAGACTTATGGTGTTGCCAAGGCAACCAGTGGTAACAATGGCACACACAGCCTCATTTCTCATAGTTCTAGCTCTGTCTCACCTGAGACTAATGGATCTAACAGCTTGTCACAGTCTCACACGGGTGCGAATGGGTCAGGGCATGGCCTCCTGAATGGCCATCACAAAGTCAACGGATTCACACATTCTGACAAGGTATGAAACTTCTTGTCTTTGGGCATTTTGACACAGAGATCTATAAAGACTTTCACTAATCACTAGAGATTGGGGAGATGATCCAGTGTATCATGTATTGTGATTCTGTTGTGTAGCAGTTCATGCATCTCCACACTGACCACAAATTAAATATATATATATATATATATACCAGGTGACACAAAAAAACAGGAACTTTTTTACAATCCAATAAAACTAGAAGTGATAAAATAAATAAATTTTATTCATAGTAATTGAAACCTAAAACTTGTAGAAATACTAAAGTATATTTAACTAAATGTCACTAACCCGCAGTGCTACCACCTGCTAATGGCATTTCAAAAATTCCCGTTATTCTGTGTCACCTTGTATTTTTAATGAAACTTAAATGTATACTGTATATTTTTGCATTTGTATTGGTGAAACATCACCATTCACTCAACTGTTCATATATTGGCAAGTAGCACAACATCCAGTGTAGTAGGAGCAAAGTTTGTTTAGAAGTAATTATGGCAACTAGAATTATTTATTATAATAGAATATTTAATTATTTAATGTGTAATAATTTAAACAACAGTGTTGCTGTATAGGGTGACATGTAACATAGGTGTTGGAAATGGCATGCATATGGTTGCTTCCAAAACAATAATAAACAATGCCAATCCTTTAACTTTCCTGTTATATGGTAGATAATTTTCCACCTTCTGGGATGGTAAGAAACTCCCAGAGCTCACTTTCTCCCCAGTTTACTGGCTTTTTCAGACTGTTGTGATTGTTTCATTTATGTATGGTTTGCTGCTGTTTTAATGCTTTTTAAACCTACCCAGTTCCCACTGATGAGTTGCTTAACTACGCTGAACAGGCTGCGTGAAAGGGGCTTTTTAGGCTGCTTGCCATTGATATTTTACAATTCTATTGAAATTGTTTTTAAATGTATTTAAAAGCGCTTTCTCTGTTTTATTTATTTA
>JAQMYJ010000006.1:10166192-10187272 GCA_030014305.1 Clarias laeviceps | reverse complement strand
TCTCTTTTTTATTTATTTATTTATATATATATATATATATATATATATATATATATATATATATATATATTATAAACATTTGTTACAGTGAAATACATGTTTGGCTATTAACAACTTTTCATTGTTGTTTTTAGGCATCAGACAGTACCGACTCTGAATCTTCCATAAGCGACACTAACAGTTCGGACTCCCAGAGTGTATTAAGGTATCAAAGTAACTTTTCCTCTTCACTAAAATCTATTTATCTTCATTGACTCTACATCTGCATGCTACATAATAAAAGAATCACAAATAACTCTACCGCAAAATTCCAAGTTTCGTTTTCTTTCTCCAGCTCCAAGCCCGAGAGCCTCCTCTCCCCATCAGCCTCGACAGAACAAGCTAATTCACTTACTCAGCACATCTCATACCCGGCACCCACACCTACACCTGGTGCAGACACCCAGACACTGGCTAAGCCAGCAGAAGTAACACCTGGTATTCAGGCAACCTTAACAGAGGCATCGAGTCAAGTGAAGAGTACGACAGAGTCCACACTGAGCAATCACAGCTTCACCAAACAGGTGAATGATGAACCCCCATTACCGAACGGACCTAAGATGAAGACGGAGATCGTAAACGGCTCAAACGGCAAAGAAGACCTGAAAATACGTCAGTCAGACAAACCCAACTCTTGGGAAAGACAAAGATCAAATGAGCACCAAGAGCATGATCGAGATTTAAAACAGGCACATGGTTCTACTGCCACAAAGGACAGAGATCGAGACTATAAGAGCCATCGGAACTACAGAGAGTTCAAGGCCACGAGCAAAGAACGTTCTAGGTACGGTTACCGGCCAGAGAGGGAACATTATCCACGTAAGGAGCGTTCCCGCAGTCACCACAGAGATAAATCTCCAACTCGACACTGGAACAGCTATGCGTACCACCGCCGTGACCACCACTACAAAAGAGGCAGAGAGGAATGGCCGCGGGAGTGGGAACATGACAGGAGATACCAGACCTCACACCGTTCTTCAAGTAACTATTATAAAGAGCCCGGCTGGCACCGCACACACGATGACAGTCGTGACAGGTGGCACTACAATGGCGAGCAGAGCAGCAATAGAGCAAAACCCCAATCGCCACATTCCGTCAGCCCCTCACCCCAGCGCGGCACCAGACAACGCAGTTTGTCAGGTGAAGACAGCACATCGGAGGAGCGCAGGGTGAAGAAATACAAAAAATCTAAGAAGAAAAATAAAGATAAGCACAGGTAAATAAATTTTTTCTTTTTCTGTTCTCTATGCTTTGCAACACAAAGAACTTTCCCTATTTTAAATAAGTTTTACTTGCCTGAAATTTAAGTTTCTTTAACTAATATCGTCTACGTTCTGCAGGAGTTCTGAAAGGGAAGTGTCTGACAAGCACCGGGACAGCAGCTCCAGTAGACACAAAAAGAATAAAAAGAAGAAGAGGAGGCATGATGAGGAGGACGACAGACATCACAGAGAAAGGCGGTCCACCACCAGCTCAGACAAACATGATTGCAAAGGCAGGAATGGCGAGGAGAGGAGGAGCCATAAGCGTCAGCGCAGCTCCGATCGAGACATTTCTCCTCACCATGCCAAGCGGTCATGCACTGAGCACCAACGCCAGCTCAGCAGCCAGTCAGGTATGCAACATAAATATTTTTAAACTATTTAGTTTGATGTAAAATTTTCATAGATACTGAACTTCTCTTGTTCACGTGCTGCAGATAATGGCATAAACCATTACAGTGGATATGTCCAAGGATTCTGTCATAAAGAAATTGATGCACAGGACAAATATAGAGACCTGAACCAGACTTCCTCAAACACCTCAAACAACAGCATGAAGATAGTCTTATGTGGAGGAGAACCTGCCATGACGGGCCCTCTGCCGTACAGATGTAAGTGGATTGCGTGTTGTTCTTTGGGAATTAATGCATGTTTTTTTATTTACTTACTCTCACAATGTCAGACAAACAAACTAAAGCAACACTCTGTTTTCCCCACAAAAAACAGTGAACTTTGGAGGCCTGCCCCACACCTAAGGTGAGATATTGATCGTAATTAATATAAATATTTAGGAGTGTCTGAATATTGGAAGAATAAATTAAGATCTTGATACTTCACATTTAATTATAAATACTTATGTTTTTCTTTTCTCTTTTACTCCTTAAGGTATTGGAGGACAAGGAAAAACTCTACACTTTCTAAATATTGTAAAGGTGTAACATGGAATGTTTTTTTTTCTTCCTACTCAAAATCTAAGATTTAAAATTAATTAATCAGAGTTGGTTATATGACAATAGTTGGAGAAGAAATGGTGGAAGATCATGCAGTTCTGGTCGAGCTTGAGGTGGTGGATTCTTTTCTCACTAGAACATCCTCTGTGGAGAAGTCGTGGCCTGTAGGTCTCGAGTGTTCTTATGATTGCTGAGATTCCAGGAACCTGGCGCCCAAGGTCCTCACCATTTCTCTGACGTACTCGGTCTTACAGTTACTGTACAGGTAATGGGCGCCATGTTCCCGGGAACACACAGATAGGAAACATTCTCGGCGATCACAGAGCTAGTGGCCACAACTTCTCCACAAAGGATGTGAAAGTTCTAGTGAGAGAAGAAAGCGACTTACCAAGAAGAATCAGCGAGGCCATGTAGAGCTGAGGTCAAGATCTTTCTCCAGTTCTTCTCCACCTGCTGTCATATAAACAACTCCAGTAGGTGACAATTTGTGTTGAAGATGGTCTATGGGAAGACGTTCAAATCTAAGTATGTTTCAAATTTTGAGTAGATGTTTCAGATTTTGAGTAGAAAGAAACATTGCATGTGTAAGGTTAATCCAGTCTTGGTCTCATCTATTTGGACATTGTAAAGGTGCTTTATTCAGAGAAGACATACTGTATTTTTCTTGCAACAAAAATGCTTTAAAATTTTTTTAGGATTAAGGATTTTTTACCATGCTATACAGCTGAACTTTGAAGAAAATCTCAATGAAAAAAAAAAAAGAAGAAAGAAAAAAAAAAAAAGAATATTAATTAATATATACACTTACACCGGAATAAGAAGCCTGGAGCTTTAACATCACAACTGCTGCTCAGACATAGACTCAGGACTTTCTCACTTGTGAAGATGATACACATTCTCCCTTTAAGGACATCTACCTGGGAATGTTGAAAAAGTGAACTAAAATGCTGCATAAAAGTGGAAAGACTGTTTCCCCGGCTGCAAGCTATGATGTCACCGTTTTCACGTTTCTGTTTAAAATCTCAACGGGACAGATTTTTTTAGTGCTTTGTGCGCACTTATACACAGTTAACCTGGACACACTTGACATTTTCTTGCCTACTTTCCCCATTTTTTGTAATTTCTTTTAAACTTGAGATCTGCAGAATCCATCTAATGGCATTATACCAACTTTCACAATTTTCTTCAAAAGTATACATTGCATTATATTATGTATGGCTGTGGATTATTTTGTGTGTATGTTTTTAACCTTTATTTTCCTTTTAAAAATACTGTGAATTTAAGTTCAACTGTACTATCAGTTATTTGTTTGCAATCCTGTATCAGGAGTTCAGTATCAACACTTCTTTTAGAAAAACCACTCAGCATAATGTAGGCCATGTTCTAAAATATTTCCCTTCTTTGACAAAAAAAAAAAAAAGTAAAAATGGTTATATTCAAATCCTACATTTACTGTAGCATGTCAAAAAATCTATGTTGTGCATTCTATATTAATCGAGAGGGAATAGGCCTTAATGTCTACAATTGTAATATTTTCTCAGTATGTTTACAGATTTTTGTTGGGATGAATGGACATGTATGTGAGGGTTGGTTGAGTGTTTGGCTTTGTACAGGGTGAGCTCTATTCTCGCCTTTTGGATAAAAACCTAAAGAAAAAAGTTTTGTCTGTCTTTGCTATTCAACATTTAATAGTGGCATTTTGGAACATTTAATTCTTAAAAATTTTATATATCAGTTATTGAATGTCTACCGTGTGACATTCATTTCACAGTAGACATTTAGTTTTTTTATTCAGTTAATTGATTTATTTATTCATTGTAAGCATTGTTCACTTTTCCTCCATCACTAAACTTTTTCCCTAGTATAAATTCTCAAATCGAAATCATAGAACTTGACAAATTACCACTTTTTATTTAAATACTCATAACTTGCATGGCCTATTTAAATTTGTTAAGCATAGCTGCATTTCTTTTACAGAAGGACCAACACAATTCTACATTTTCTTATTCCAGTTAGGGGAATACTGTTACTGTAATTAAGAAGGACAATCGGGGTAAAATAAATAGTTTATTATAATTGAAAATGTCCAGTAACTAAAGACTTGAGTTTCACTACAAAAACAATTAAGGCATTACAGACAAAACAGAAACTTAATTTTCCTATATGACATGACAATCAGTCCTGCTGATTTTGATCACATACATCTGAGATCATGAAATTATTTTAAATAATAGAATAATTAATTCACTTCTTAAAAGCCTTCCCAATTCTGTGACCAGTTAATTCTGAGGTAAATTAGTGTCAATAAAGTCATAATAATAATAGGAGAGAAATAAGCCAATTTTTCTACAATATTAGTAAGAATGTGTGGTCATTGCTGCTGTGGACCACTAGAGGGCAGTGTGGTACTGATTCTGCTCAGTAGCCTCAGTGTGTTTCATTCTGATGCTGAGCCTCAGAAGTGTATATTATGGTGGACATACAGTATAAGAGGAACTATGGGACCTTCAGGGATATCGTAAAAATGTATCCACGTTTAAGAGTGGCACTACAACCAAATGTCCATTTTGTCCATTTCCCTGCAAACAAATGTGGAGTTCTGTAGTTTTTATGCCGATTACCACATTACAATATGAAGCAACCATTAAGTGTTTTCCTGCTGAGCAGCTTTGATGCTCAGTGTCGAGGTCTCTGTGCCTTGCAGCTAACCTCTTTTAGGTTCTGTATTGATTTAATATGCTCCCCTGTAGATGAGCAGACAATAGACTGTCTATTAATGATCAGCACGCTGAAAGAGATCATCCTGCTGTCATTTCTGAAGTGCGGCACGCCGCTTTCTGCTCGCCAGCATCTCATAGAAAGGGTCCCTGCTGATGCTGGCCCTGTAAAACATAAGAGGGACTGATGAATATAGAAAATCCTTGTTATACGGCTTGGGAAATACAGTGCAGTAGCGTAGCGTTTTTATTCACTTCTGACAATAGACAAAGTCACATTCTCCTTATTGGTATTGAAGGGGTTAAAGAGGGAGAATGGCCTAGTGTTCCCAGCAGGTCGCCACTACATGCTGATACAGCGTTTATTGCACAAACAGTCTGTGTGCACATTGCACACTCTGTAACAACTGAGGCAAAGGGACCTTGACACTCATAGGCAGATTGAGATCTGCTGTGTCTATAAAAGTTCAATGTGTATTTTCTGTTGTGTCCACTATTGCTATGATTAGCTACAGCTATGATTCAAACATTTGCCAGAAATATTTTATGTGACAAAGGATGCATTTTAGTTCCCACAGGAAAAAAGTGACAAAACCAACTCAAATAGCTTTGCTCTCTGTTTTATCCATTGGAAATTCCACTATCTCCAAGAGCTGGCCTGTCATCCTCTGTTATACTTATCAGTCGCATATTGTGGCTTAGTCATTTTACACACTAGTACCTCTGGAACTAGGCTGCGGCCTTCCTTTAGCAGGATCATCACTAAGATAGGAATGTGAAAACGTGCAAGAAAAACGTGAGATATCAACCACCAAAACCACCCAGTTGTTAAAGGCTGTCATGCACCCTACCTGATAGACTTGATCCACTCCTCTTTCTCCTCTGGAGTAGGGGCTGATATTCTGTACACCACATGATTCCCCTCTACAACCCTGCCGTCTGCCTCTGTTTTACACGCCTTGATCACCTGACCTTTATGATTTGGGTTGTAGAGCTCAAAGCAGTTCTAAAAGATAACAGAATCTAAGCATTACATTTAAAAATATCATTCTGAAATCATTTTCCTCCATACCACGATCACTACTAGCAGTGCTTACTGGTTTTCTTGGCTCGTCCACCTCTCTTATGCTAAGGTTCTCCAGTGGAATGATCCCTCGAGGCTCTTTGTCCTGGAAATATAGAAGCAAGTTTATATGGGAGACAGATTAAGACAGTGAAGAAACCGCCTGCAGACGAAGCTGCTATTGTTTGCTTGGGAGCTAAATCTGGCTCTCGACATTGGAAGAAAATTTCCTGTCGCTGAGGAGAACATGCAGCAGGGGGCTGATTGCTTTAGGATCGCCAGCTCATTTCTACTGGTAGTGGCCTTTAAACGTGTTTTATTGTGCACTCTTATATGGTACAGCTGTGACAGATTAGTTATCAAAGGCAACAAATCGAGGCAAATTCATTTGTACATAAGAGTCGCTGTAAGAGTTCATACATAAGAATGTGCTGCATAAATAAATTATTAATTAAATTGGTAAATTTAATTAAAACATTCAATTAGTACAATTTCAGAAAACATACATTTTACCATTAAAAATTCTGTACAAAAATTTGACATTTTGTTTTGAGACTACTAACTGTGTTTAAATGAATAACACCTATTGTGAAAGATGCCACGTCTAAACCACGGAAATAATCAATTTACCAGATTAAATACTTCCCCAATGTATTAATGAAAGTATTCAATGAATCAATATGAAATTATTAATTCCATATCGAAGATGTATTGTCATCCTAGGCCATTTATTGAGATATAAAACAGTTGAAAGATGAGAACTATCTAAAAGCTGGTAAATCTAAAATGAGCTGAAATGAGATCTCTTTAATATTCATTTTATCCCAATTTTCTCTTTATTATTATGTTTGTATTCACTACCATTTGTGTAGCTTTACTTACTGTTGTATATTCAAAGTAATACAAGCAGTTATCTGTCAGAATGAACCATCTCCTTTTCCACGTCTTCACTCGTCCTCCTGTGAGAGGACAAAAACAACAATGAGAAAATCCTCACTCTACCTACATCACCATTCCACAGTTTGGACACACCTTCAAATTCCAAGGTAATTCCTGACTTTTCTTTCTACACTGTAAAACAATGCTGAAGGCATCCAAAATATGCAATAATCTCCTGTGAACACTTGATATTGAGATGTTTCTGCTACTTATGCTCTGTAAAGCCTTCATATTAGCTATACTCTGAGGTGCTGTTAGTTAATTGGTGATTTTTGAGGCTGGTAACTCTAAATAAACTTCTTCTCTGCAGCAGAGATAAGTTTTGCTCTTGCTTTCCCGGTATGACAGCCAGTTTCATTATGGTGCTTGATGGATTTTGGAAATGCACTTGGCAATACTGTTCTTGCAAGCACTATTCCAGAACAACTGACCACCATGTTTACATTAAAAACTGACTGTGGTTGTTGTTACTTAATAATATAATTCCATACGTATTATTTCACAGTTTTGAAAAAAATCCAGCATTGTTCTAGAATGTAGAAAATAAATCCAAACTTGTTTCTAAACCTTTGACTCGTACTTCAAATTACCACTAATAACATATAAGATTACTATAGTCCCAACGAATGTACAAGGAAGACACGTGACTACCTATTAATATGATATGCAGGATAGTAATAGTGGTACTAAGTACTCATAGTGGTACTACTGTACTAGTCTATGTTTTTGATAATTATCTGTTAAGTAAATTTAAGAAATTTCTATAGCAAAAATTGGTTAACTGTAAATACATTATAAACTTTACACTAAATTTGCATGAGATTAATATATTAGAAAAATATAAAGAAAAATATTATTTGAGAGTACAAAATGATGGGAAATGATTAAAATGATACCCTGGATCAGATTTGACCTCAGTCAGGTTTAACATATGACTCAATATCTAAAAATCATAGACTTGAACCTTGTAATTCCAAGATCTCAGATTGTTAACAGAATGATTTATGTCATATATTGTTTTTAACATGGTTTGTTGTAAAGAGATTTACACAGATTATCTTAATAATATGCACATCCTTAATAAAGTATGTTAAACATAAAACATTTTACAAAAGGTAAAAGAGTCTGCCTCTTAACGCAGTGACCGGGAGCCTTCAGCTCAGAAAGAAAACTGCACCAGAATGTAATTTAGCTGTGGTATAAAAAAGCAGGATTTGGATTCACTGGAGTAAAAGTGGCACTTAATATTAGTGAAGTGAAAAGCGGAAGCGGGAAAAGTGAGACAAGTCAATGGATGTCCTCAGAGAGCATCCAGCAGTGCCTGCTGCTCTCTCAGCTGAACATGCTTCACTCCCAGTAGTGTGTTGTTCATGAGAGAATGTGTTCCACCAGATTTACAAAATGTTTTACAAACTGTTGTGCCTGTTTAAGCCTAAATCACATTACTGTATACTTCTATACTTGTAAAAAAAAAGACAAAACAGCTTCCATGGAGCATTATTCGAGACAACATGGGTTGACTTGCCCAGCTTCAGCAGCCACCCTTCCCTGTCTGGATTGAAGAATGTGTGCGTCAGATCATTGCCATCATCTTCAGGGATTTTGAAGGGCTCGTTTTTAATGCTTTCGTATAAGTTCTGCATGAAAATTAGAGAAAAGTTAGCTCACATTTATATTTCTTGCTTCTTATCATTGTTACTCCATGAGGCTCACCTTGAGCAGCTCCTCGGGCAGATCACCACCTTCGTTGATGCCGCGGTTCATAGAGATGAATCTCTCAACCGTGGGCTTGTCCTTCACATTGGGGTTGTGCAGGCTGGTATTGAGCATAATGATGGAGAATGACAGGACGTAGCACGTGTCTGTGAAGTGAAGATTAAGAGTAATTTTAATTAAGAGCTCTTGCAAACCCAGGGCCTGAAGGATTATCCCGAGAAAACAAAACTATCTTTAACCTTTGAGAAAATGTGAACACCAACCAAACACAAAACATTTGATGAATTTAGACAGCATATTCTTTGTTCCACTCCATTTCATTAATCTTGAACCTGTATGGACAAAACCCCTAATGGATTGGCATAGAGCAGCCTAAATGATGGTTCTTCCTAGCATGTTGGCCTTTTTCTCCTGCCAAAGTATTGCATTTTGTAGAGCTTCACCCTGTTTCTAAGCCAACATCAGCACTGTTTATTTCAAAGGGATTTTTACACTCTTTAGACATTCCACTAATTCACTCTTTTTAAAAAAAAACTGTAATTAGTGTTTTTGTACAGTGTTAAATTACCCATGTCATATCTGAAATGACTGTAAGAAGGTCTGTTATTAAGCGACTTTAATGATCATGAGTGTCATTTGACATTTTAATGACATAAGTTATTCCTTAGCTGGTCTGTCAACATTCTAACCTGAGGACTGGAAGACACCTGGGTTGCAAAGGCAATAACGCGATGCGAAAGCTTCCATCATCCTGTCAATCTTCTGAGCCTCACCCGGGAGTCTGAAGCTCCACAGAAACTGCCTGACAGAGAGAGGAATAAAAAGAGGTCAGTTGATGACAGCTAGAAAATTTGTCATATTTTCTTCTGGAAGATATGACAAAAGTGGCTAAAATTAGTCATCTAATCAATATTTTGTGTTTTGCCAAGGTATACGTTAACAGAAGGTTTTCAAGCATGTGCTGCTTGTCTACACAAATGAATTCACAAATGAAGGTGTTCAATATCAGATTGAATTACAAACATTCCGATATGAGAAAACAGGCTGCTCACCGTAAAGCTTGCACCAGGTTGAGGTCCGCAAATTCATGAAGTTCTACAAAGGCCTGCAGAACGCTGATGTTGAAATCATCCCTGAAGATAAAAGTTATGCTCTTAATGAATGTTAATGAAATTTGCTCGCAGCTTGAGTCAATGAAATGTGTGAAATATAAAATGAGTGGTATTTAGACACACAAAAGCAAAACAACATTTGCGAAACTTGGGTCAGTAGTCCTGCCTCTATTGCACATGGGCACAAAAACCTAATTGACCGTTCTACAGCAGCTTGAACACACACCTTTGACTCGGCTTGCATCCAATTTTCCAAATTGTACCTTCAACCTCAGATGAGCGGTTCAGTAACAGATAATTGATCTTTGCAAACACAATTAGCATTACATGCCAAAAGTGATTCATTCATTATTGTCCACAAACATAATGGGAAGTCAAATCAATAATTAGGGGTCTTTACAAAGTAACACATTGCTTTGCAGAGGAGATTTAGATTAATTACAAAGGTTTGAATACAATTCACCCAAAGCTGGATATAAATCTGAACCAAATATCTACAAAACCCCTTTTTGTTTTTACATCAGTTACATTAAAATAGCAATGTTCATGAGGCAAGGCTGCAAATTTCATCTTTAATGTGATATTAAATACTGCTAAACAGCGGTCTCATCATCTGGAGAGACGATAATTATATCATATTAAAAACTGTAATATAACGTTTATTCTTAAAATGCTCTATCACAAGGATAACATAATAGAAAGGGATTTGTCTTACTTTACTCTCATACTCAAACACACATTTCTCCAGCACATTTCTCGACTACATCATTTCTGTAGGTCAGGACAATATTCTTGTATTTTAGTATATATGACCTTTCACATCATTTTACTGCAACTGAAAAAAATGTTTTAGACAAATGAAAGCGGTGCAATACTAAAAACTGACCGGTGTAAATATTTAAAAAGCAATTTTTTGTAAGTCTTGGTGTGAGGTGTGGTACAAGAGCCATATTATGGAGCCCTACAGTATATGTTAGGGACTGGGTTGATGAGCTGACACAAAAGGGATATTTTAATCTGTATCGTTGCAAAACAAGAAGGAAAAAGAGGAAAACAAGATTTTAAAAAAATATGTTTTGCTGATAAAATGCTGACACATACCTTTCCCCTAAATAATCTCCGATGACTGTTTTATTTAAGCCCTCTCCTTTGTATAGGAACTGTGCAATGTCCTCAGGTGTGTGTTGCAAAAGGTCATTGTCCAGAAGAAACAGGATACCCTAAAAATGGTACGTTTAAATCATAGCATTTTTACATAATAATAATAATAATAATAATAACAATAATAATAATAATAAAACATATCGGTGACATCAATTAGTACCTTTTTAGGATCCATATTAAATTTCTTTCTTCCAATAGCCATCTGCTTATTTCTCTGAGTGGTCTTTCTGTACAAAAAAAAGAGATAATATTAACTAAATATTAAGTGAGTCTTCCATATTAATGATGGACTGACAGTAAAGTGTATAGCTCGTGGTCCGGTGAACGTACGTCTCTCCTATGCAAGTTAAATGTTCAATCTCTGTCATCACTTCGGCAATTTCAAACTTTAACCGCTGGAAGAGAGAGAAGACAATAGGCTTTCACGAAACAGGTGGTTAGACTTCTTTTTTAAGTCATGTCACTGTTATTCAAATCATGCCTACTTCAATGTCATCCAGTAATTCTTTTTTTCTTCGTCGAATGTTAGACAGTTCATCTCTTTCTGCTAGAGAGAGATCTTCAGGTACTAAAAGAAAGAAAGGAGAAAAGTCGTAGAAATGAAAAGTCAAAACAGTTCCCTGATCAATAATGCAGTGAAGTAATTAGCTGTTATATTTTAAGATCGATAGTAAGCTTTTTTTCCACAAAGTATCAGGTGACAGTAATTGAAACATCAGAGCGGTTGGAAAGGTCGGAAGTGCCGGCACTGTGTGGAATATTGCTAGACAGAGTCTGAGGAAACTATGAGCCATTCAATGTTATTTTCACTTTATACCGTTACATGAGACTATAAACAGATTTACATCTGAAAATACTAAATTTCTTTTTAAATTATTGGAAATAATGCAGTTCTGCCATTCTAGACCGTGATAGTGCTTTGTTATTATGCTAAAAACAAACATTTGGAAAAGATATGTGAGGTAACATGGAATGTCCTGCTGTTGTCTCCATCTACCTCTTAACAATAGAGGGAAAGTAGGCATTTAACAAAACAGAGTTCAACATTCCCCAAAGGCTTATCTCTGACACATGCCGATTCCATTTAACCTAAACTACTTTTCTTCGTTTAAGAGGCTTCATTCAATCAAAATTAGAGGTCACAGGATGCTGAGTTGCACAATATGCCTAGGGTATAAAGATGTGCCATTTACTCCCAAAGCAGTGCTTGTGCTTTTAAACTTGAAATTAAGGGAAGAAAATAAAACACAAGATAACGTACAGTAATCAGATCATTTGGTCTAATCTGCTACACATGATGTCTGTTCTATGACTGACATACCAGATTGTAGATCAAATCTCTGTTGGATAAGAAAATCAATTTAGCTGCTTTAATGATCACGCACACAAATGAAAACTACCCTGAGGATATATATTCTTTATTTTAAATGGAAACTTGAAGACAATGACTTCTGGCTGATATTGTTACATGAAGCCAAACCACAGTAAGTGATACAGAAAAGTATAAATCACATAAAACGCATTAGTATAAAGATACAGTATTAGTATTCAGAAATAGGCCATCCTGCTTTATACCAGCCCTGAAAAAAAATATAATTGTGTAATTACATACCAATTACACAACAGCAAGCTTCATAAGAAAAAGATGCCCAATTATAAATGTTAAATATGTTAAACAATGAATGAATGAATGAATGAATGAATGAACTACAATACAATGAACAATGTTGGTTTTAGATCTCGAAGTGAAATGCAATTGGATTCTAGCCCAGCTTATAATCTTCTTATCTAAAACCAAACATTGAATCAATGTCTTTAATAAACCGCACTGCATGTCCTTAATCCTCTAACCACTTTCTCACCATAACTCTCAGCATTATTACACTGCCTTTAATTAATTATTTCCAAAATGATTTACTAGGATTAAACACAGCGTCATGTGTGAGGTGGACAGCGTCTGCACTATCAGGGGAATATGGAGTTATATACTCTGTCAGTTCCGGTAAGAGATACACACTGAGTGAGGTAATCCTTGAACGGCTAATGTTGGCAACGGATTGCTTGGTCTCACAGGGGGTCACGTTCACGGCCAAGATATGAAACCTGAGTAATCCAATACGATGTCAAATTGGATTGATGAAAGCAGCCTAGATGAAAGTGTTCGGCTTGGAAGATTCTCCTGAGTCCTGTTCTCCCCTTATGTGATCCTGAGATTGCTTTTCTCAAAACAGATTTATTGGTTCGCTGTAAAATCCAGTGTTATTCTGACTGCACACGTTCCAATTAATTTAGAGAGCAACGTACAAATACAAATGTTTATCTTGTAGCGAATTTGTGTTTGTTCAGCAGCACCTGTGTTAGATGCCCTCAAAAAGAAATAAAACAGATGGACAGGAAAAAGAGCTTAGTCTCTGTGTAAAACACAGTCTGCAGTTCCCGATTCTCATTTCACTCTTTGTTCCCTTAGAACCAACATGTTACAATGAATGCATAAAAATGCATATTTTATAAATTATGTTTTGTTTGAGTGCTCTTCTCAGGACATACAGTACTGTGTAAAAGTCTTCAGTGATCTCTCATTTCTTTGAATTGTGCTTCCAAAGAGCCAGACTTTCTGGTAGTTTCCATTTAGTCTTGTGGAACCATCCTCCATGCTCCAATTTTTTGCCTCTCATTATCAGTCTAGTCCGTGTACCTGACCAGTTTCAGAGGAATGCTTTTTGTGTCTTATTAAGCCACACAGTTTTAGTGGTTAGCACTGTCGCCTTGCCTTCAAGTCCTGGGTTCGATCCCCACCTCGGGTCTGTGTGCATGGAGTTTGCATGTTCTCCCCGTACTTAGTGGGTTTCCTCCGGGTTTTCCGGTCTCCTCCCACAGTCCAAAGACATGCAGGTTAGTCTAATTGGCGTTCCAAAATTGCCCGTAGATTCTCCTCTGAAGATGGAAATGGAAACCCACTCCAGTATCCTTGCCAAGAAAACCCCATGGATAGCATCTAAGAAGGTCTAACATGGACTATAGTCCATGAGATCACGAGTTGAATACGACTTAACGACTAAACAAAACAAACCCACACAGTGATCTATCCATCATTCAAAAATCATCTTACTTAAGGCCTGAACCAGTGAGAAACAGGTGCAGATGATGACAGATGATCAGGCTGGTGATTAGTAAAATATTTGTTCCCATTGTTTTTCCATTTAACCTACATAATTAATAAATGTAATTTTTATATGAAAGATGAGTGATGGCTCAAGAAGATTTTTTATTAAGCATTTCAAGATTTTTATTGTCATATATACCTAGGTACAATGAAATTCTTATTTAGTCTGAGGAGGCAGAAGGGCAGTGAACAATTAATTAATTAATTAAATTAATTAATTGCTGTAAGCATTCAAACATGATGTCAACATGTACAATCTACAGTATTTAAAGCACATCTGCTAATATCTGGGCATATAGTAATATATGAACTGTAAAATTATGAAGGGAAAATATGAGCATAATCTGTTATCAGTGGGGATGGAAAAATACTAAGAAATTAAACTTAAGTAATAAATAACTGAATTTTAAAAGAATAGACATGTAAAAATCTTAAACTATAGTAGCATAAGTAAAAGTATCCATTCAATTATGTACTCTACAATTAAACATAAATGTCTTATTTTCATATTAAAAACTCAACATAATTATTTATTAAAAAAGTTATTAGCAATACCATTTTGTCTGAAAACATTGTCCAGTGTCTGTTAATTTGCTGATCATATGTATAATTATTGCTCTGTAATTTGCTAATAATTTAACCAAAAGCATATTTTGTAAATAACCAATATAAATGCATATGGTCATGTAATGTTCATATCAATGGAACTTGTGTCAAGTATTTTTTTTGTGTTACAATATACTGTTTTTTCTTCAGCATATTGACTACTGTCATCACTTTCATATGATTTTAATGGCATTTATAAAACCTGGACTATAAACTTATTAAGGCAAATTAATATGATCAATCAAAAGCAGTACAAAAGACAGAAATGCCTCTGTCTTGTGGCCGGTCTTTTTCTGAAGAAGAGAGAATGGCTTATTGTACCAGACAAAAACTGTACCTCATTTTCTTTTTACAATTACCCCTTGTAAGAATCAAGAGCTAGGACAGAACCCCTTGTCTTTTCCTATTTTCTCTCCAAGTCAAGAATGAAGACATTACAGCCACACAAAAATGTGTCACCTCACTCGTCTTCATCTCCTGCCGGGAAAGCATCTTAAAGGCCAGTGTTCCCATTAAAGCAGTTCCATATGTGCTACTCAGACAACAAAAAGCTCTTCACATACTCCTTTGCCTCTTTTTTTTCAAATGCAGGAAAAACCCTCACTGGCACTAATTCACAGGTTTCAATTGATAATGTAGTTTGTAGGCAAATGCTGTTTTGCCGTCCAAACACAAATTCCCTATTAAGTGAAGATATTGGTATGGTTTAGATACAGACTTTTCCAATAGAAATGTAACCATTTATAAGGGTCTGCATTTTAAACAAACCAAAATGGCTAAATTATGCTTTTATATGTGATGAAAAAAAAGTATAAAGTGAGTGTGTGGACCCTGGTTTAGGTCAACAGAGACACTCCCTATAATGAGTATTAATGAGGTGATGACCCCTGCCTTGGTCTCATCTAGTGCCAGACGGCACCCTCAGGAGAGCCAGACAAGAGTGGCATTGAGTTTGCAATAAAAGCCCAGATCGATGCCAAACTTCACTAGAATGTGCATTGGTGCAAAAACCTAGTGGTAACCATGAACTGTCACTGAAGCCATACTTTATTTACACATTATAAAAAGAAAACGAGGTAGTTTGGCAGATTGCCCATGAAGAACAGTCCTAATTCAGAGCTTCCCTTTTTCTACCTTTCAAACTCTAGCCAAAGAAAATGGAGGGAAGTGCTTCCAATTGGGTTTTCCCATGGCCAAATAAAACACTAACTCCTGCAAATAAAAGAGACTTGTTCACTTTGACTTCACAATTCATCAGATGCTAACACACACATATACAAGTGGCAGCATGCTGATAAAGCCATTCAGGTCTCTGGAGATATGAGAGCAGGATCACATGTTTAGTGGTGAGGTCAGTTACAGGAAAATGTGGACAATAACAGCATAGAGAAGGCTTCCATCTAAAGGCTTCTGACCTATTATTTAAATTTGTAATTAAAAAAAAAAATCTGCTTTGGGGTAACTTATAGGCCTAAGGGATGATGTATGCTGGAATATAAAACTGAATTAGTTGTACTGTTAACAAAATACTACAAATGATGATGTTACTGAAACAACACGATATACAGAGATTATACAACTGTAAATAACCTACAAATTTGTTAGTCAAAAAAAGGTGTCATTCAGAGTAAACTGTATAGCTATGTTACTTGAATCTAATGCTATCAAAATAAAAATAGTCTTTATTTGTTTACTCATCGAATGCCATGCTCTTTAAAAACAAGCTTTAAAGATAGACATAAAAATGATATACTAAAATCTGTGCTGATAATCATCTCATCATCAGAAAATCCCACAACTTATCTGCACCTTCTAATACTCAGAAATGATGATAGACATCGATGTGGCCATACATTATTTCACAACAATTTATAAGAATACAAAAGTAAGTGGACACCCGAGTACTGGACACCCCATTCCAAAACCATATTAAATTTGTCCTAATTTGCTGTTTTAATCAAACTATACACACCGCAATATCCACTCTTGTGGAAAGACTTTCCAATAGATTTTGTAGCGTGGATGCATACACGTGTTTCTTCAACCACAAAAGCTTTAGTGATGTTGTGTTCAGCTGTTCAGTGAGGTTACGGTCAGGGCTCTGTGCAGGACACTCAAGTTAATCTCTACCAACTTTGGCTAACCAATGTCATGCTTGAGCAAAATCAGGTGCTAATGATGGGAAATCTTAACATTACCACATTGAAAGACAAGTGTTTCCAACTTTGTGTCAATTTTGGATAAGAATGACCTTTGTTTGATGGTCGTGTCCACATACTTTTGTCCAAACAGTATATTTTTATATGACAACATAGCTTGATATCCTGACAAAAGGACTAATACTGGAAGTTTTCATGGTCACAGACGTACAACATATTGGAACCATATCAGCATACCTAACGCAGGGGTTCTCAAATTTTACCAAACCAAAGAACCATTCAACTTTAAATGAAAAAAAAAAATTCGAAGGACACCCCAGGACATGTTTATTTTACCAGTTTAATATTAGACTCATTATTTTATTTTGTATAGCAATCCATCGCAGGGCACACACACACCAAGTTGTGCAATTTAGGAACGCAAATTACCCTAAACTGCATGTCTTTGGACTGTTGTAGAAAATCTGAGTACCAGGAGGAAACCCACCAAGCACGGGGAGAACATGCAAACTCCATGCACACAGACACGAGGTGAGAATCGGACAGGATTAACCACTAAGCTATCGTGGTGTCCAGGTCCAAGCCGACAATATTTATTGCTCTACTTGTTTTTCAGTTTGTATTTCGGCTTAGTTCACTTTGAGAACCACTGGCTTACACAACAGATTCCTAGTTCCTAGACATAAATAAACTTATTTAATAACTTACAGATTATTATAAAGCACTCCTTCAGCATGAAGCACACTGGGTCTTAATCAGTAACTAAAAGATCTATAGAGGTAATAAAACTCTTTTACAAATTTATTTTGCAAATAATGATTTTAATGTGCATAATAATAATAATAATAATAATAATATCTTTATTTTATTCAACCATATAGTAACATTTACAGAAGTGAAACATTTTATGAGCAAACTACCCGTTGTCTTACCTCTGCTGTCCTCATCCATGTTGATGATGGGGAAAGACCTAAAATAAACACCTTATCACAAACACCAAATCCAAACACAAGGTCAGGCAGCCGGTTTATTGACTTTCCCCTTCTCTCACATTTGTAGTCACAAAGCTGCAGAGCAACAGCATCCAGCTGACGGTCCGAGTGAAGATTGCTCGTTAACGCAAGGTCAAATTTCAGCGCACATTTCGTCAGTGTTCATGTAGTCTAATCTGATCCGCGAGAAAAGCTGAAAGAGCGACTGAGCCGCTTCATTCAGCCTCGGATACAGGAGAAAGGCGGAGTGACGTCATCCGGTTAACCCCGCCCCCTCGTAGTATGGATTAGAATTTATCCCTTTCACGTTCTCAAACTGTGATGTTCTGTACCGGTTCTGTTTATTTCACTCCTGATCAAATTAGAATGTCTTCAAAGAGGAAAAGGCTGGAAGAAAATGTCCTTATATGAGCTGAAGCACTACATATCAACAGGCAAGACAAGCAACTGCTTGGCTGACAAACTTGTTTATTTTTATAAGATAATGGTGATGAATGCTGTTTGGAGAGACCCAGCTGCAAATTTTTGCTTAGGACCCCAACATGAATCCATTTAACAGTCCTCTTCTTTTCTTAGACCATCATAATGTACAGACATATTTTATATGGTTTGCTTTATTATATGTTTTGGTGAATATTATGTATGATGAATACTAAATACATTATTGTTAATATGGTAAAAGAGTAAAATGAGAAGCCACTCACTGCATCAGGTAGAGTTATATAACTAGCTGCCAGACAGTCAGTGTGTGTGTGTGTATACTTTTATATATATATATATATATATATATATATATATATATATATATATACTGTATTTAACCTGCTTTACTTTATCAGAGATGCTCTATTTAGTGATTTCTTGATTCAACAGGTCTGGCAAGAATCAGTCCTGAGTGTGGTGAGTGTAATTTAATTCATCTTTCCATAAATCACAGTTTATCTTACTTTTTCACATAGGAGCAGGTCCATTTGGGCAGCTTTTCCCCCCTTAATAAATGAAATCATCATTTAAAAACTACATTTTGTACTTAGGCAGGTTAAACATACAGTGTCATTTGGATTTTTGTGCTTATTTGCTGTGGAGGCTTGTGAATACAAGAATAACTCCTGTTGTGTCAATCATTAACTACGTCCTAAAGGATTCCCAACTGCCTTTAAAGAACACACAACAGCCTTTAAATAGTACATTGGATATGAAATGCTGCTGTCTTATAGAAAGTTGAGAACCTATAAACATACAGATGACCAAATAACTTACCGGAATTTGTGTATTATATGTACAGGTCTGACCAATTCCTGCGTAAGAAGAGAAAGTGATCTCACCTATTACAGTCTGTACTCTGTGAGTCACACACATACTGGGAGCATTCAGAAATCACCTACCACATGCTTTGCCTAAAGAACATCCTTTCCACTGTGGCTGAAAATAGCGTCTGTATGTTTGCCTAAGATCATTACTCATGGATACATAAAATACGTTTAGGGTTGTTTAATCATTTTAGTTCAAGTTACAAACCAATATTACAAAATAACCAACTTTTTATATATTTTTCCCCACCCAACCAGAAAAAAAGTGCAACATTTCTAGGAATTACCCCACAATAATGGGAAGTGGCTCTCTACAAACCACACCTTTCCACCCATTCATCACCCAGCAGTCTGGGAAACACTTACGCATATGAAAGTAGAAGAAAAATTCTCAAGATTTTCCTTCAGTGTGAGTTCATTCTTGACAGCTGGTGATAAATAAATAAATAAACCTGACTTGAATCCCTCAGGGGTCCTAGTGAAGTATTTCCATGTGTTTATTTCATTCTAAAACTAATTTAAAGGGAAGGACCATGAACTGGTGTGTCACTTCCCTCACTTTAATGTGGCACTCCATATCTTTTATATTTATGATCATAACCGAATCACTGTTTTTTTTTCAGCTTCTTTTGCTTTAGGTTACATTTACCTTTTTGAATTGTGAAACTGTAAATGATACCATGTAGGCATGCAGATAGTGTGCTCAGTAGCCAGATGATTATCTTTATCTTTATCAAGCTCAAGTGATTCAGCTGCAAAGGAAAAACCTGCCCACTGTCAGCTGTGTACTTTCTTACATTTGTGTGTCAGTCACTTTTTTAATTGATGTACGACAGCATAGGATATGCAGTAAGATGCCCTGGTAAGAAAAAGTTAAGACAAGTCTATAGTGCACTCACTGCTGCTGCTGTGCCCTGCTATACATAATGTACTGAATATCAGGAGATGCAGATGGTTGGTTATAAGCACTCTCCTGCCAGTGTGGCCTCATTACCCAAATTAAGAAAATTAGAAACAAGCGAGACTGCATCACAGTCTTTCTCTGTTTACGAAGCAGCTGTACTAATCTTCTCTAAGCTCTGCTCTTCATTACAATGTTGTAATGCTGCTAACAGCTCTTGAGTTTGGGTCATGCCTGCTGCCAACTTTTCTACTTAGCACTTTTCCCACCTGATGGGGTCTGAGCAACTGAGCCTTCTGCCAATTTTTGTTCATACTGCTACAACACAGCAAGTAAGCTTAACTTGTTTTCTTCCTAGAGGCTCAGCATCCGTATGTGCTTTAATTTGAATATGCTTCCAAACCAATTTGGGCGTAATCCATCATCCAACTTCATTCAGGTCTGGCAAAATACACAGCTCACCATTCTGTTCTGAAATGCAAAAACCCAGGAGCATCAAAACAAGATCAATAATTCACAAGTTCTGGAATATAATTAGTTATCCTCATAAGATTGTTTTCACAGTGCCTACATCAACATAAACAATATATCATGTTTTTTTTAATTACACAGCTTAATGGTTAGCACTGTTGCCTTGCAACTTCTGGGTCTGGGTTCGATTCACGCCACGGGTCTGTGTGCATGGAGTTCGCATGTTCCAGCATGTTCTCCCTGTGCTTGGTGAGTTTCCTTCAGGTACACCAGTTTTCAAAGTCCAAAGACAGGCAGATTAGACTATTTGGCGTTCCCAAATTGCCCGTAGTGTGGGAATAAAAGTGTATGTCTGTGTGTGCCCTGCGATGGATTGGCACCCTGCCTAATGCCTTACACTGTAAACCCGAATAAGTTGGCAAAACTCAAAAATTTTTAGTTTTTTTGAGTAATGATGTTTTCAATTTTAAGTAAACAGAACTATCAGTTTTTGAGTTTGTTGTACTCATTCATATT